>CM062818.1:1205755655-1206355655 GCA_031772625.1 Pinus tabuliformis | reverse complement strand
ATAAATGAGAGATTATCAAGACCCCAAGGCTCCTTTAGTCATTAACCATGCCAAGCCTACATTGCAAAGAAGTTTCAATGGATTTTATTACAGGTTTACTCAAATCTAAAATAAATAATGGCATTATCGTAGTGGTAGATCAATGACAAGGTACACCCACTTCTTCTCTCTTTCTCATCCTTTTAAAGCAAGTACTATGGCAAAAGTATTCATGGAAAATTCCAAAAGATACATGGAATACCAAATATTATTGTAAGTGATAGAGATCCAATTTTCACTTAAAATTTTTGGACTAAATTATTTTCTTGTTTGCATATTCAATTGGTTCATGGCTCATCTTACCATACTCAATCTAATGGGAAAAATGATATTTTGAGTAAATTTTTAGAAGGATATATATGTTGCTTTGCATCTGAAAAATAGACACAATGGGTCAAATGATTTCCCTTAGAAAAATGGTGGCACAACACATCCTTCCACACTTCATTAAAAATGTCACTATTTATGGAGCTTTAGGGATGTCATCCTCCATCCATCACATCACTCTTGAAAGGGACTATAAAGGCTCAAGTAGTAGAGGACCACATACAAAACCAACAAGAGGTTCTCAAACTATTTAAAGACAACTTGTTATGGAACAAAGTAGGATGAAACAAAAATCATATCAACATTGTATTCAAAGCTAATTTGAAGTGGGGGATTGGTTATTTGCGAGACTACAACTATATAAACAAATGTCCCTCAAGAAAAAAAAGAAGAATAATAAATTAGCTCTGATATATTATGGCCCCTATAAGGTCTTGCAGAGGATTGGAAGGACGACTTACAAATTGGAGTTGCCTCCATATTCATGTGTACATCCAATCTTCCATATTTCTTTCTTAGAGAAGGTAATCAGTAACAAGAGCTCAAGGGATAAGAAGTGAAATCTCCAAGGTAGGGTGAGATAGAATTTGAAGTTATTATCCAAGGTAAATGGTTGTAACAACTCCTAGAAGTTTCTGGAAGAGGAAACTTTGGGATTCTTTTTATTTTTCCTGGATTTCTAGAATCAGTGCACCCCCAACAAGGGACAACCTACTCTTATCAAAGTAGGTGCAAAACTGAACAACATGTTGCTAAGCGCAGGTCCCTTAAGGGCTAGGGTGCAATGAGCCTTAAAATCACTAGAATGAAGCAGTCAAGTTCATAAACTAAGGGATTTTAGAGAGTCATGCTTAGGGATTTGTGTAGGGATGATGACAAGGTTCTCATGGATGTTGATTGATCTAGTTTGTGGGCCTATTGACCAGATGTATCAAAATGGCCTATAACAGATTCCCCCCTAAAGTACAAAGCCAAGAAACATTGGTTGATGACTAAAGTTCTTTACCTCGTGACAAGCTTGGATCAAGAAAAAATTGTCAGATCATAATCTGTTACAATACATTTACATCATGATATCTTTGTTGAGGGAGGCATACCCATGCTCACCACATAATCTAAAATTACATGTACAATGATAAAAAAAGACATGTCCATTGATGACAAAGGGTGGACCCGTGATTGGATGTTTTTCTATATGATCATAGCCATCGTACATTGTGATCTTGTATTAATCCCTAAATCATAGTCTGGATTGATAAAACTAGATCCAAAGTCTTCTATCTCATTCACTCGATTATCCAATGTATGAGTCTAACCATGTAAATAAAGGAGTTGGACTCAAACATGATAGATACCATTTGATTACCTTCCAATGATGTAAGTCATTAGTAAATGCCAGAGAAACCATCGATGATGTTAATGGCTCTCAATGTACTGTAGTATAATCAGTATGGTGTGAATAAATGAGTTGAAGTCGAACACCACACAAAATCTATTGGTCGAATGCCAATGATGTAAACATGTCGCCGAGAGTGAGGAAACTTGCCATTGATGTATGCAAGTCCCAAGGTAATGAAGGAAGAGTTTCTAAGTCAACTTCCTAGATAATGAGCTGATGTCGACAGGAAGTGATCCATTGCAGGAGGGCCTTGATGTATCCCCCATCAACGACATGAGATAGGTATCATGATTCAAGACAGAATGGCATCAATTTGGAACTAGTTCAGGAATGATAGAGATGGAATGAAGGCTTAAGAGTATCATAGTAGATATCAATTGAATGACTTCTCTTGAACATATCGGCAACACTTGATCGAGTTGGCAGCATTGACCCAAAACCAAAAATAAAGGCTTTGAAATTGTGTGATGAACCAAAAGACAAGCAAATTTCCCAACCCAACAGCCACAGAGATGAAGTGGAAGAGTGTCGTGTTCAAGAGAGACTTGCTGCCATTAATAGGTGGAGTATCTCATTTTCCCAATTTCCCTAACCATTGATGGTCAATACATCTTTATTTTTTAACAAGCTTGAGGAGGATAACACATGCTTGATCTGTAAGTTCATCCTTCGGATGAATCCCTTTGAGTATGTTTAACAAACCCTAAGAAGGAGTGGTTCAGTCATGTCATGTTCGACGAGTCCATCACATTTTGATGTTTTAACAAGTTCAGCGAAGGTTTAACTTGAATCATTTTTCATGTTTAGAGAGTTTGAAAAAGAGGCGAAAAAAAAAATCCAAAGGTTAATTTTCGTAAATAGTCTCTTGAGTTCGAAAAGGTAGAAAAAAACACACAGGAGAACCTATTAGCCATGTTTGACTAAGGTATTCCTTTTTTGTAGATAGTCTATCTCAGTCCAGAAAAGGGTTAAACTTATACTGAGAAGATGTCTTTTCATTTACTTTAACAAGTTCGAAAAGACAAGTGCTCGAAAATATTTTCATATTTAGGGAGTCTGAAAAGAGCTGAAAGAGAACTCCCCCCGGAGGAACGAGTGGTATAAAGTGTATAAAATGGTTCCGATCATGATGGAACTACTCAAAACACACAAAGGTCAATAGGCTGGCTAATAACACCACTCATCGCAGTGGTTCCTCGAGAATGGGTAAAACAACCAAGTGAAAGAGTATGATCGACCAAGCCGATGGTGATGATGGAATGAGAAAACCAAGGCTCATCTCTTAGGAACAAACTGATAAAAATGGAAATCACGAGGGATAGGATGAGAATGGTTTCATTTTTACACAAGCTTGAAACCTGGGAAACTATGCTTGAATTAAGTTTTCATTCCCGCAGCATAATGACTCAATTCAAGGCACATTACCCCCAAGCTTCGTTTCATCCACCTAAGTAGACTATTGGTTACGAATAGGTGGGTATAATGAAGGTTCATTTACAAGATCAAGTGAAAGACTCGACTGGGAATTTATGAGATCTAATCAAAGACTTGAATTGGAAGGGAATTTGTTTTATTCTTTAACTAGCTTGACACAGGAAAAGAACTATGCTTATAGACCTTGTTTCATTTTTTAACGAGCTTGACACAAGAAAAGGAACTCTCCTCCGACAACTTTTTCCATTTTTAACGAGCTTGACATAAGAAAAGGAACTTTCTTCGGGACCCTTGATATGACCTCTAGGAGTCCATGGATTCCAAGAGGTTCTCATCAGATGGAAGAATAATGCTCTGGAAGGGATAAATATCAAAGGATCCAAGGGATATATCAGGTTCCAATGCCCCCAGTAAATGATGCACTACATCACCCATTAGATCATAAATAGATGTGGGCATGGAATAGGTTGCCACATAATAAATTTGTGGCAAATAAGATACCACTTGCATATAAGGGAAATTTAGGTAAGTTGGTCGATTGGGAGTCAAATTAGGACTAACGAATGAAATCTGGTCAATGGTCACGATTCTTCCTTCATGTAGGAAACACATCACACAAAAGAGTGAAGAGATAAGAGCTCCCATGTCATAAAAATAGTCATGCCTAAGAAGTAAATTAAAATACAAAGGGCCTTAGACTACCATCACATATTTATAGACAATCTTTCCTCCCAAAATAATAGGAAATTGAGGAAGTATCCCTAATAGTTGATTGGTTCCTTTGTTCAAAGCCAGCAAATTCTAAGTAACGGGCACAAGTTATGAACAACTGAAAGCTTTCCAAGTAGTTGAGGACAAAATACTAACATATTCACCTTCATCTATGATAGTTACAAGTACAAGCATATTTTTAGCATGCATCATGATACGGAAAGGTACGTAAGGAGGAAGACAATATCCTATCATTCAACTCCAATCAAAGGAAGTAACCATACTACTTGGAGGGGTTGTCATGGGAATGAGAGAATTGCCCCCTTGTACTATGGTAAGGGGAGAAAATCTCCCCTGTGTAGTGGGAATGGGGGGATTGCCCCCCTGTTCTGTGGGAATGGGAGAACTATCCCTTTGTGTTGTGGGAATGGGAGGGTTGCCTCCTAGTCCATTGGAATCTAAAGAAACGAGAAGAACCTGAGTGGTATGAGACTCACTCTCTACGAGAAAATTACAATCAGCTAAAGATGGAATTGATTCAACCATTTTCTAAACCAATGGTTGGTCAAGAAAAAACTCATGGGTTTCACATTCAGAGAGAGTGGGATTGATTGGATTTGGATTTTGATCAATCACTTCATCAACTAGTGGAGGATTAGGGGAAATTTTTTGATAACTAGATGAAAGACGAGGCTGAGAAGCTATAAGTTTTCCCAACAGTTTTGAGGCTTCATCCATATAAGGACAAAGGTGAATAAGATTATTGCATTCACATAACATATAGGGAAACTTGACTTTACCCTTCTTTTTTTGAACCTTATGATCACTATTCGATGGTTTGTCATCAGCATGATCTCCAGAAGTTGACGACAAAGGCTAACGTGAGACCATGGACCACATTTCTAATACCTTGGGAATACTAGGATAGTCTCTAAGAAGGTGATCACCCATAGATAAATTTCAATGGAGTTTAACTTTGTGGGGTTGGTTGGAAGGTTTCTCCATAATAGTTGCATGGGTAGAAATGGTTGCTTGGTTTCCCCCTTCTTATTTTGCTTCTTCTTCTTCTTAGCTTCCTAGTTACTAGAATCAATACTTTCACCAGGTTAAGAGGAAGAAAGGGATGAAGAAAAAATAGTTGAAAAAGGTAAAGGGTCAAGTTTGGGATCAACTTGAAGTTGATATTGTTCAAGTGGAGGATAACATGGTTGAGGAGCAGTTTGGACATTCGAAACCATAGGGGTCGAAAACAACCAAACTGGAAAACCAATAGTAAATCCAGGAAGGGACAATGTTGCTACATAAGGAGCACCAATATTTCTGAAAGGAGGAAAAGGACCAAGATTCCCGTAAGAGGGGTTTCCTTGATTGGTGGACTCATGAACTTTTTCCATTAGTCTCAACCTAATATCCACTAAGGAATTGTTCCACAAGGAGGATGATATTCCACGGTCAATTAATTGATTTTAGAAATTAAAGACAAAAATAAAACAAAGGGGTAACTAGGAAAAAGGGTTTTCTAAGTGACTGTGAACAGTAATATACAATCTTGGAGAACCAAGGATTTACGTACGGGCAGGAAATATCCCCGAATGTTGTGTTCAGTGTATCATACTATACAAGGCGGCTGAATCAATTACCTATGGTGAGGATAACAACCTATAGGGGACTTCCAAATATACTCGGAGGTACATGGAAGTGCAATCCATAGTAGTGTTGTCCAATGTGTAATTATATGATGAGATCATTCCCATATACTTTTCATGTGTGTATCACCATCCGATATACCCTAAGGTATGTGGAGATATTTCCAATACAATTACGTACGTGGAAGGGGATATCACCCCTGGAATGCAACGTTGGCAAAAATCAATAGTTGCTACGTTTAAATATGTTGGAACACATCTCTAGCCTAGACCTCTATGTGTGTCATTAAGTTTCAAATGATCCTTAGATTAAGTTGAGTGAATTTAGAGTTTATCTTGAATTATGTTTTGATTTCAAGGCTCAAAAATTGATGTCACCTGAACACACCTATAATGCAACTAATATGACAGAAATAACTCTTTTCATTTTCCTTTTAATAATGAAAGGTCTAATTATTAAGTAGGGGAAAAATAAATTGATCAACAATGCAACAAACAAGTGATGCAACAATCGATCCCCTCAACTTCACTATTCCAATCAAAATTAAAGCCCTATATGCAATGAAAATAATTGATTTTATTTTATTTTCTTTTAATGTTTCAAATGCAAAGAAACATAAGAATGCAACTTGATCATTGAAAAAAAGAAACTACATAGACTTTAACTGTAATGTAAAAGTTACTTTTCAAATTCAACAATCAATCTATGCATACAAACCTGAATTGACAAGAAGAAAGAAAGAACAAAACAAAATCTTATCAAAAAAGGTGATGACACTTAGAGGTGATTAATACTCATACACAGTTTAGCCCCCCTGACAATTGAGGGGGAATTTTTTTTGCAAAAATGAAAGAAAAAACACACAATTTCACACAAGGGATTGGCTTCTCATAGACATAGACACACTCAGGGACACAAGGAGAACCAATTCGAATAAAGAAAATTAGAGAGTAAATCATAAAAATGAAATTATGTGCATGAAATAGGGGTTAGCGCAGGTGTAGATAGGCTACCAATGCTCTACAATGCTCCGTCAACAAATCAGGGGGTGAGTTGTTAAGGGAAAACGAATTTTCTGACACAAAAAAATCAAATGCAGCTCAATCCAAGCTGAGTGAGACACTAGAGGTCTGTTCAAGAGGTGTAACAAGGGAAAAAGTGAATTAATCCACTAAGGGAATGAATTGTTCCCTAATAGAGTCTCCAATTTGTTATACAAAATCTATGACTGCGGACAGAAGTATCTTCCCTAGACCTAGTGGCCTATTCTAGAACAACAAAAATAAAATAATATAAAGTTATCCTTTGAGAAATTGGAGAGTGGAAATATGTTTACTTGTGATTCGTCACAATCCCTTCTATCCTCTTGGCTTGTAAGCTCCAACCATAGCTCTGATCGCTATTATTAGAACCTACACAAACAAACAACAAAAGCTAATGATCTACGACATCTATGTAGCATTATCCAATCACTCTATTCAATGGATTATCATAGGAATTAAGTATATGAATGTAAATATAACATAAACATATAGGAAAATGGTATATTATTTGTATTAATATGAAAGGGAGAGAGTTTACAACCAAAAGTGGAAGTTGATCTTGTAGAGATCCCTCCAAGTTTACTTGTCCATCCTTGCCACAATATACGCCACAAAGTCACCCTAATGCATGGGAATGATAACCCTCTTATGATCAAAGAAATAGCATGAGGGTATGATTAGTCTCCAAAATCCAACCCCTAGATTGTGGATGGTAGTAAATATATAGGAGAAGATGGTAGTTTAGGAATTCTTATCCATTTACCAATCTAGGCTTGAGAGAGGATGAGATCAAGGGATAAGAATTGAAATATCCAAGATTGGGTGAGATAGGATTTGAAGTTATTATCCAAGGTAAATGGTTGTAACAACTCCTAAAACATTCTAGAAGAGTAAGCTTCAAGATTACTTTTATTTTTCCTAAATTTCTATAACCAACACACCCCCAACAAGGGACAACCTGCTCTGATCAGAGCAGGTGCAGAACTGAACAACCTATTTTTGAATGCAGGTTCCTAAAGGGCCAGTGTACATTGGGACTTAAAAGCACTATAATGAAGCAATCAAGGTTAGAAACTCAAGGATTTGAGAGAGTCATGCTTAGGGCTTTGTCTAAGGATGATGACAAGGTGTTCATAGATGTTGATTGATCTAGTTTGTAGGCCTATTAGATTCTCTTATGGTCATTGTTTTCTATGTCACCCATTTGGTCATAAAGTAGTTACTTGTATTCATTCCCATACCATATTTGCAAAAGGAAGCAATCACCTAAGACTAGAAAAGAATAAAACTATGATATTATTTTATATGCTTAGAAACAAAAGGATAAATGGTATGTGGTGTTCAAGGAACATGAAAGGTGATCAAGAAAATTTTATCAACATCAAGGAAATAAATGAAGTTAAAGTGATCTTTATAGTGCATCCACCAAAATCTTTGGAAACGGCAATATTTGTTGATTTTCTAAGTGAAATAGAGATTAACACAATATTTATGAAATTTTGATAATTACTTTTGATGTATATATTTTTTTAACTTATTCTAATATATCATTAAGAAATTATACCATAAAGGATAGTAGAATGTAGAGATCACAATACAAAAAATAAGACAAGATTCACCATAAGAAAACCCACCAAGGGGAAACCCAACAACCTTTTTCAATAAATAAATTCTTTTTGTTTAATGAGAGACACACCTATACCTATGGTCAAACCTAATCTTCCTCTCGAAGCTTATTCACCCAATCTGATCCAACAATTCATTTTTCCTGTTTGAACCAAAATTTTGGCCATCCTACAATTGGCAGTTGCCCTAGAAATTATGGCCCTGCAACAACTACCTAGTTACCCATAAATTTTTTTCTCCTTGCAAACAAATGCCCAAAAAACTGTGAACTAGAGAGGGAATATCCAATCCACACGTGTGAGTTGCAAGAGAGAGAAGATATAGGTAATTTTTCTTTCTATTCGTCCTATTTTTCCTTCTTTTCCTTTGCTTTCTTACCTAAAAAATGTCGTGTCTTAGAGAATGTGAGTGTCGTAAGTGGAGGAGGTTAGACTTCCTTTATATAGTATTTTATCTTGGTTGAATGGATGTTTCTCTTAATAGGTCCGAATTGACTTGGAGGGAAGCTGACTTGTCACTTTTGGAGCCAAAAATTACATTTCAAAAATTCAAATTTTCATCTTTAAAAAGTCGTAATGGGACTTTGACTCAAATACCTTTTTCTTTGACTCTAGCATTTATAAATATGCTTTATAATGATAAATACAAGTACATCAAGTGATCAGATATACATTATGAATATTGGCCATAGTTACAAATTCAACACTCTCTCTTAAATAGGTAGGTATCCATAACCAATGTCATTAGTGTTCTTAAATTGACAAATTTCTCTAAAGAAAAGGTTATCCATCATCACAAACATCATCATCTAACATTAGCATTTTCTAGTGACCATATATGAGGTGGTACAAAACCCATGGCAATGTCATCAACATATCATGACTCACTCCTCCAAAGTGATCATTCCTTGAATCCCATGGCCTCTTCCTAGGCCAAAATGCTAAGACCCTCAACTCACAAGAACTCACACACCCTTCCTGGTGAGAACTCTAGGGAATGACTTCACTTAACCCCTCCCTGGTTCGTTATTAGAACTAGATGTTGATAGAACCTCAATATACCCTTCGTAGCATGTGATCAAGGTCCGGGCCCTCACTCCACCTTCCGAGTGTGTGATCAATGTCAAAATTTTGAAGGACCAAACTCCACCATTCTTGGTGTGTGATCGGAGTCCAAAAACCCATCCACCATTTCTGGTGTGTGATCAGGGTATTTCCCCAAGAGGAAGTCACTCAACCCTACTTTTTGAGTACTTTATGCCTTTTGGACCCATTCTCCCTACCAGGATAATGTTCGTCCATGCTATAGACATACCAACACTCCCTCTCAATGATAGCGGTAATATCCATGAGCACTAGCTCATCTCTGAAGTAGATGAACATTTCCTTGGGAAATTGTTTTTTTAGAACATCAAATACCTAGTCATTGGTGGAGATGTACTCGAGCCTTATCGTTCTCCTATGCACCATATCATGGATGTAGTGGTACTTAATCTCAATATTCTTCAAATTCTCATGGAACACGAGATTCTATGAAATATTCTTGCAACTTTGATCATTAAAGTATATCATCATTGGTTTCAACTCTTGGCTAATCAATCCTGCAAACAAATTGGAGACATGTTTGTTCAATACAAGCCTCATTGTTTGTGATGTACTCTACTTCATCAGTGTTGAGTGAAACCAACTTATACTTCATGCTCATCCATGATATCATAGTGGATCCCAAACTAAAGCATACTCCCAAGGTATTGTTTCAATTTTCAAAACTTTCTACCCAATCCACATTTGTATTTCCCTAATGATATACATCCTTGTTCACAACATATATCAAGCCATAATTCACCATAACACACAAATATCTCAAGACGTGTTTTGTTGCAATACAATGTTCATGCCTTAATTCTACCTGGAACTAGCTCAACGTGTTTATAGTAAAACATATATAATTTGGTGTTAACCAAGTACATCAATGAACCATAAGTTGCTAGTACATAGATGACTACCAATCTAGAGTTTTAGCCTCTTAAATCCTTCAAGTTAGTCACCAAGGAAGTCACCATGGATTCACAATCCATCATACCAAATATTCGAAGGATCTCTAACACATACTTTCCTTGACCAAGGAAGACTTCATCAGATTTACCCCATACTTCTAATCCCAAGTAATAATGCATTGTTATGAAACAAGCTCGAGAAAAGATAGAAAAGATAGATCAACGCCTTAGAATTCAGCCTCTTCGAGGGGGAAACCTCCTTTACATTACATAAATGAACAATTCTTGGATGATTCAAATGACAAAACCTCCTTTTTATATATAGGAGTCTAAGGAGTCACAATATAATCCAGCCGACCTAACAATAATAATATAAAGCCACAAAAATAACAATAGAGGGATTCTATGGGGCACAGTAATAACAATATGGGGGCAATAGGGGCACAACAATATTAATAAGGGGTATAACTACAATAGTAATGGGGTAATCACTAGTATTATAGGGACCCAACATGCCCCTCTCCTTCAAAAAAGTGTTGTCCTCAACGCTTGAGTAGTTCTGGATACTTCTGCATAAAATTCTCATCCTCCCATGTGGAATCTTCAGCGGATAAGTTCTTCCACTTGATAAGATACTCTGAAATTGATCGATTTCGTAGCTGTCGAGTTCTTGTTTCTGTGACTGCTTTCGGTTCCAATATAATTTTTCCTTCCTCGTCAAGTTCTGGCAATATTGTTTGAACTGGGAGCTTGTCGCCTATAACCTTCTTTAAACATGAAACATGGAAAACTGGGTGCAATCGAGAAGCTGCAGGAAGCTCCAATTTGTATGCCATAGTACCAATCTTTTGCAACACCTTGTACGGACCATAATACTTTGGTGATAATTTATTATCCTTCTTAGCTTGCTTGAGGGACATTTGCTTATATGGTTGTAGCCGTAGGAATACCCAATCACCTACATCAAAACTTCTTTCACTGCGATGTTGATCTGCCTGTTGTTTCATTCTATTCTGTGCCAACACGAGGTTATCCTTTAAGAGTTGGAGGACTTGTTGTTGATGTTCGATGTGATGTTCCACTGCCTGAACCTTAGAATTTTCTCTTAAATATGATGTGATGGATGGTGGTTGATACCCATAAAGTGCCATAAATGGGGTCATTTTTTTTGTTGTATGGAAGGAAGTGTTATACCACCATTCAGCCAGAGGCAACCATTTGACCCATTGTGTCTGTTTATCAGATACAAAGCAACGAAGATATCCTTCCAAACATTTGTTTACTATCTCAGTTTGCCCATCAGATTGAGGATGATAAGATGAGCTATGAGCTAACTGAGTACCAAGACAAGAAAATAATTCTGTCCAAAAATTTCCAGTGAAAATGGGATCTCTGTCACTTACAATAATCTTTGGGTTTCCATGTAGCTTTTGAATTGTTTCCATAAATGCAGTAGAAACTGTACTGGCTTTAAATGGATGTGATAATGCACAAAAGTGTGCATACTTGGTAAGTCTGTCAACTACCACCATGATGACACTCTTTCCCTCAGACTTGGGTAAACCTGTGATAAAATCCATTGAAACCTCCTCCCAACGTTGGCTTGGAATGGATAAAGGTTGTAATAGACCCGGTGTCTTAATTGTTTCAACTTTATTTTTTTGGCAAACCAAACATTCCGCCACAAACTTTTGAATATCTGATTTAAGGCCATCCCAAAAAAATTCCTTCTTAACCCTGTGGTAAGTTTTTAAAAATCCTGAGTGCCCTCCTAAGGGAGAAGTGTGCAATTCCATAAGAATCTTTTGTTTTAGCTGGGAATTCTTACAGAGGTATAAGCGATCTTTGTACCATAACGAATCATTTTGCCAGCTAAATGTATCAGATGTACTGGAATCTTGTTGTAACTTTCGAATAAGTGCCCACACTTCTTCGTCATTCTTCCATTCCTCCCTTGCTTCGTTTATCCAATCTGGTTGGATAATAGAAATGGCGCACAACAATGCTTCCACATCCTCATCCTTTCTTGAGAGTGCATCTGCCACCACATTTTGCTTCCCTTTTTTGTAGATGATTTCAAAGTCATAACCCAACATCTTTGTGACCCACTTTTGTTGCTCTTCAGAGGATAATCTTTGTTCTAAAAAGTATTTAAGGCTATCATGATCCGTTTTTACCTTGAAGTGTCTTCCCATTAGGTAGGGTCGCCATTTCTTAAGTGCATGGAGTATTGCCAACATTTCCTTCTCATAAATAGCTTTGCTTAAAAACTTTCCCTTGATTGGACGACTTTCAAAAGCAATGGGTCTTTCATCTTGCATTAGAACAGCACCAATTCCATTTCCTGAAGCATCACATTCCACAATAAAGGTTTTTGTGAAGTCCGGTGTAGCTAAGACCGGTGCTTGGCACATTGCGTCTTTAAGATGTTCAAAGGCCTTTGTTGCTTCCGGAGTCCATGAAAATGCATCTTTCTTCAATAATGTTGTTAGAGGTGCTGCTATTCTCCCATAATTCTTAACAAACTTGCGATAATACCCTGTCAACCCGAGAAATCCTCGCAGATGCTTTATGGATGTGGGGATTTTCCATTCCTTAATGGCTTTAATTTTGCTAGGGTCTACCTTAACTCCTTCATGACCTAGATATTCCACCTCCTGGACTCCAAAGAAACATTTGGATCTTTTTGCATATAATTGTTTCTCCTCCAATAGTTGTAGCACCCTGTCAACATGTTCAACATGATCCTTCCAAGACTTGTTGTAGATTAGTATATCATCAAAAAATACTAACACAAATTTTCTAAGGAATGGTTTGAAAATTGAATTCATCAAACCTTGAAATGTTGAAGGTGCATTGGTAAGGCCAAAAGGCATGACCAAAAATTCATAATGACCCTCATGAGTTCTAAATGTTGTTTTCGGAATGTCTTCAATCTTCATTCTGATTTGATGATATCCTGAACGAAGATCCAACTTGGTGAAGTAAATTGATCCATGCAATTCATCCAGTAATTCATCAATGACAGGAATGGGGAACTTATCTTTAATAGTGAGCTTGTTGAGCTCCCTATAATCCGGACACATGCGCCATGATCCATCCTTCTTGTGCACCAATACTACTGGAGCAGAGAAAGAACTTTGACTCGGTTGAATTATACCAGCCTCTAGCATTTCTGCAACCATACGTTCAATTTCACTCTTTTGGACATAGGGATATCTGTACGGCCTGATGTTTGGAGGAACACTTCCTGGAATCAGATGAATAGCATGATCATGATCACGCATAGGTGGGAGACCTTTGGGAGTCTCAAATACCTTGGAATGATTGTCCAAGACTTTTTGGAGATCTGGAGAAATAGATGATTCCAATGTGGAAACATCTAGCGAACATAATTGTGCAATTACACCTCTTTGCTCCTTTTTTAGAAGCTTTGTCATACCATTAGAGCTGATTATCTTTCCTGGTTTCCCTGCAATACCCCTTAATTCAACTTCCTTTCCTTCCGTAGAAAATTTGATGAAAAGTTCTTGAAAATTAAAAGCTATTGTACCCAAGGATTGTAGCCATTGGACTCCTAGTACAACATCAACACCTCCCATTGGAATGGAAAGCATTGGGCTAGTCAATACATATTCTCCCATGGATAGCTTGATATTATGGCACTTTCCAGAGCAATTTATTGTTCCTCCATTTGCAATCATCACTTGACACTCTGGTGCTGGATATAGGAAGCAATTCAATTCTTTTGCTACCTTACAATGAATAAAATTGTGGGTGCTTCCTGAATCAATCAACACTATTACCTTTTTCTTCTTGATTTGTCCTTCTATCTTGATGGTTTGAGGAGTGGTAATTCCCGCCAATGCATTACAAGATATGGTCGGATTTATTTGTTCTTCATCTAGGCTTTGTTCCTGGAGTATATCCTCTTCTTTTGACCTTTCTTGCTCCTTTTCTTCTTCCTCTTCACAATCTATGTAGAATAATTTCTTCTCAGCACACTTATGACCTTTAGTGTATTTGCTATCACAACTGTAACAAAGCCCTTTTGCTCTTTTTTCTTCCAATTGTTGTGGTGTCAACCTTATAGGTTGTGGAAGACTAGGGGCAACAACACTTCCGTCTTTATAGTTGTGAGTGGTATGCTTCCTGGTTGCCATAATTTTGCTTTCCATTTTTCTTGCTAACCTGAATGCCTTCTCTAATGAATCAGGTTCCCAAAGGCGAACATCATGTTGGATATTATCCTTTAAAGACCCTATGAACACATCAATCCTATGCTCCTCTGGAATATCTTTTACCCTTATGTTCAATTTTTGGAACTCCTCAATGTGCTCCATTATTGAACCCTTTTGTTTGAGACTTATCAATTGGCTAAAAAAAGTGTTGCTTTTTGTATCCTCATAATGTGCTATCAATTCTTCCGTAAAAATTGCCCAAGTGATAAATTGTTTACGAGAGAAAAGCCATTGATACCATACAAACTGATTTGGTTCCAAATATAAAGTTGCCATACGTACCTTTTGTGTGTTTTGCACATTATTGAGATCGAAGAATTGCTCCATCTGTAATATCCATGTGGCGGGATCCTTGCCATCAAACTTCCTCATATCGATTTTTGGAATATGGTGAGTCTTCGATCCAACATTAGAGTCTATGGAATCATGATTAACATTTCTTTTGTTCTCATCATGAGTTTCCTTTAGTACCCTTTCACCCTTAGTGACCATTTCTTGTAGCAACTTATTCATATTTATCTTCAATTCTTCCATCTTATCATCCATGCCATCAATTTTTGCTTCTACGCCTTTCTTTAAACAATCCATATTAGCTTCTACACCTTTCTTTAAACCATCCATCTTAGCTTCTACATCTTTCCTTAAACCATCCATCTTAGATTTTGTTGCTTTTTGTGCAAGTGACACTTGTTGCACTTGTTCTTGTAATTTTGATATATCATATAGCATTTCTTCTTCTTCTTCATGAGTCATGCTAGAGCTTTCAGGTTCCTTACTAGGTGTTTGCATTTTCTTTCCTCGGGGCATCAGTTACCAATAATAATGCTTTATTATGCCCTTTGAATTCCTTCAAAATAAATTTTCAAACCAAGCTTAAGCAAAATTTAAGAAAATCTACACACCTTTTTTCACTTTGTAGGAGCTCAATATTTCCTCTGATGTATCTCTGTACTTTTTGATCATCTAGTTCTAAATTTGTGATCTACAGTAGCCCTTTGTGTCCTCTTTCCAATGCCACAAGTCTGACCCAAATTGGATTCTCCAAGGAAGAGTTATGCGAAATCTCCCACAGTGACTTGATTATAGACTAGTTTAGTAGAGTGAACTTGTACGATGTGCCACGAGTCACTGTTTCGACCTTTGGATCTAAAAAATGCATACAAGAAACTACAGTCTGTCCTCTTTCTATAGCTTCTTACAAAATTTCAATCTGATCCTCCGGGAGAAAGTTATGATGATTTTTTCCAGGTCACTTGTTTGGAATGTAATTTAGGAGTCTGCAAAAAGACCAACTTCCTCAGATCATATCTCCGCAAATATAGCACGAAACACTCTGAAATTCAGACCCAAGGTTCAGTGCGATTTCTTCTCAAATGGGTTTTTTTGCCACTTCTGAAACGTCGCAGAAAAAAAGTTATAGTGAAAATTCCACGATGACTTGTTTGGAGCAGCGAAACCCTAGAATCCAAAGCTCTGAAACCAAATGTTATGAAACCAGCTCAAGAAAGGATAGAAAAGATAGATCAACGCCTTAGAATTCAGGGTATTCGAGGGGGTAACCTCCTTTACATTACATAAATGAACAATTCTTGGATGATTCAAATGACAAAACCTCCTTTTTATATATAGGAGTCTAAGGAGTCACAATATAATCCAGCTGACCTAACAATAATAATATAAAGCCACAAAAATAACATTAGAGGGATTCTATGGGGCACAGTAATAACAATATGGGGGAAATAGGGGCACAACAATATTAATAAGGGGTATAACTACAATAGTAATGGGGTAATCACTAGTATTATAGGGACCCAACATGCATCAACCTAAGATCCTTCATATTGAACTCAAAAACCAACTACTTCTTGCATTGAATGATAAGAGGCTTAGTTCCTATAAGAAACAAGTCATCAACATATAATAATAATATCACAATGCATTATTCACAACCTTAAAGTAAAGGTTTGGATCGACATCGCTCTTGGTAAATCCTAGTCTTGTCTGATTGTTGTCAATGCAAGCATACCAAGATCTTGGAGCTTGCTTGAGTCCATACAGGTCCTTCTTCAACCTAAAAACATGAGATTCCTTTCCATGTATCTCAAATCCCTAAGGTTGGTCTATGTACACCTTTTCCTCATTTACGTCATTAAGGAAAGTAATCTTCACATCCATCTAATGCAAGTTCCATCCAAAGGAAGAAGTAAGAGAAATGATGGATCTAATAGAGGTATTCCTAGCATATAACACCCTCATCCCACATCTACCCAAGTAACCAACCAACTAGGGTAAATATGCAAGGAGAGGCCACTATAATGGGATTCAACCTCCTAGGTGACCTTAAGGAAGTGGAATTGACAGAAACCCACAACACAGACCTTCTATACCTGCTACTGTACTCCCAAAATCCCTCCCAGTCATCCCCATGAACAATCACTTGGTCCCACTAAGTTTTAAGACCATTCAACCCTTGGATGCTCCCCTGATATGGACAAGGGCATGACTTGGGACTTTTCTCCTCAGTCTTGTGCTTGTGACTCCGGGATTTGTGCCACTTTTTCAGGACGAGAGCCCAGGTCACTACCCAGAACTCAATGATATGTTGAGAAATGAAATTTCATAGTAGAACAAAGATACATTTGCAAAAACATCAACAAGACTAGACTGGATCCCTACTAGCCATGAGAGACATTTCCTCAAACATGTCACAAATATGTAATCTACAGGTTTAAAAAAAGATCTGAGCATAGGGGTCTCATACTTATATGAGAATCACTAAGAAGCATTGTTCCCTTACATCATTAGCTTCATTATCATCTATTAGGTCATAGATACATTTTTCATTCATTTACAAATCAAAACACGAGGAGAGCCATACATCATCACTATCATAATACATGCTTATAACTAGAATAATAACAATAGAAATATCAAGGATACATCAGCCATAGAATCCACATATAAACCAGTACATCTACACATAAGATACCAAGGAAAGAACCTCTTATTAATTAATGCAAAAGCCAACCTGGTATGGAACTACCATGTTCCACCCGACCAAAAATTGGCTGAGCCAAATCTCTTTTTAGCAAATCACCCCCATGCCATATTCCAAGCATGAATGTGGGACTCAAAGCAAAAGAACCAACTAGGGAATCCTGAGGCTAAACCACCTCACCCTCATCAATAGAAACTAGGTTTTACTGCAATCCACACTGGATCACTAGGCCAAAACAATAATCATGTAATAATAGGCTTTACCATGATCTCCACCAAATCACTAGGCCAAAACAAGCATGGATGCCATCAAATTTCTCAACCTACACCATGAGGAATTTTCTTGTCTCCTAGTCTCTAGGCTTTACCGCAATCCACACCAAATCAATAGGCCCTAACCAGACTCCATTCTCCAGGATTTACCATATACCAGGATTACTAGGCCTGATGGAGAGCACCCACATCTAGGTTTTACCATATATCCCGCCATTCACTGGTCAAGGATCCATAGGCCCGCCAAGGCAACACAAAATTCGGCTTTACCATAACCCACAATTTTTTATCAGGGATTACTAGGGCATGTGTTCTTTTATTCAGAGATCCACCTGACTCAGCTTTGAATCCATCCAGTAATCCATCTCAACCAAAACATCAGAACCCCATCGCACCATGGTTATCTGAAAATGGAAAGGCTAGGCTAAAAAACACTATCACACTTGGAAAAACCCATGCTAATGACAGAAAGAGAGCCAAGAACAAACAAGCAACACCATGCATGCCAAATATAGCAAGGAAACCACATGCAAATCAATACCTAAAAATAAACATGTTGTAGCTACTTGATCCTTCTCTTCCTTTGCTTGATCTCCTTTTCCTTTCTTGATCCAATGCTGAAATTCTCCAAGAAAACCCTAAGTGTCCAAGATTGCGAGAGAGAGAGAATAGAGAGAGAGCTCCAAAACTAAACTGAAAAAAGGTAACACTCAAAAAAGGTATCAGCTGATCCTTAGAAGCCTTTTTATCAATTAGGCCCATATTTTCTTCAGTTTCCATTATTTTCCTTCATTTTCCTCCTCAAATGCAACCTATGACCTTTCACCTTCCTTTTCTCCTAATTTCCATTATTTTCATAAACAAAATTCCAATTAATGCCACTTTTCCTTTCCAAATGCCTTAGCCATTTCCTTTTTCAATTTCCTTAGCCATAATAAACCAAATGAACACCTACACTAGGATGTTTTTCCCAATGTTCAACTTGGAATAAGTGTGTCGTAATTTGTAGTTATTATTTTTCCTTTATTAACTTTTATTTACATGGAATTTTCGCCAGGGATGTTACAAAGCCCTCTCCCTTGGGGGACATCGTCCTTGGTGTTAAACCACACCTATACCTTAGAAAAACCACTGAAAAGAAAACATACTTCCCATCGAGCTTTATAACATAACTCGATGAAGTATTTACAATGATCACCTTGCTAAGAAAAAACCAGCATGACAAAATAAAATCATAATAACATGACACTCATATCACTTATTGGAGCTTTATAGCTTAACTCATGGAGATATTTACATCCACATACATATGTACATATATCAAAACATCACCCAAACATATGCCAAAACATATACTAAACATCATGCCAAAATTTCTTTGCCTCAACCGGAAAACAATGAAGGATACGTAGCTCGTATTTGATCTGCCATCTCCCATGTAGCTTCATCGGGCCCAAAGTGATTCCACTACACTTTAACCTGCTCGATGGCTCAGTTCCAGAGCATGAGCACCTTTCTCTGCAATATACACTTTGGTTCCAACTGGAATTCTCCTTCTGGATCCACCTACAATAGATACCAGTCAATCAAATGATCAACATCTTTAACATACTTCTTAAGTAATGACACATGGAAAATTTCATGGACTTCCGCTGTTGAAGGAAGTGCAAATCAATAGGCTATTGGTCATGTCCTCTTAATAATCTTGAAAGGTCCACAAAACCATGGTGCCAACTTGGCACATGATCCAATTCACAAAGATCTCTTCTTCGGTTTGATGCATAAGTACACATGTTTCCCAACCTAAAACTCCTTGAACACCCTGTTCCAATGTTCATAGCTCTTCTGCCTATCTTGTGTTGCCTTTAGATTCTTCTTGATTACCTACATTTCATGCTTCATGTCTGCCAACGTGTCTAGTCCAATTAACACTCTGTTCACCAGATCACTCCAAATGATGGGAGTATTGAAACTTTGCCCATGCAATGCCTCAAACAAACTCATCCTCAAGGATTCCTGATACCCATTGTTGTAACAAAACTCTACTAGTGGAAGGTACTCTTCCGACTTCCATTGATGATGCATCACTTACATCCTCAACATGTCCTCCAATATTTTGTTGACCCTTTCTGTATGTTCGTTAGTCTGTGGATGATAAGACGTATTGAAGGCCAACTTTGTCCCTAATACTGCAAACAACTCCTTCCAAAAATTGGAAGTGAACTTAGCATCCCTGTCTGATACAATCTTCTTCAGAACCCTATGCAACCTAACCACATCTCTAATGAATACCTGTGGTATAATGCTAGCTAAGAACGTACACATCACTGGAATGAAGTGCGCAACCTTCGTCAACCTGTCCACCAGAACCATGATGGAATCATGTTGTCTCACTATGCTTGGAAAACCTGTGATATATTCCATGGACATGACCTCCTATTTCCATTATAGAATCACAATCAGCTGTAGCAGTCCACCTGGATGCTTACATTCTACCTTCACCTGTTTACAATCCAAACACCTAGCCACAAACTCTACTACATCCTTTTTCATATTCGACCAATAATAAGAATTCTTCACTGCGGTCAATGTCTTCTAATAGCCTCAGTGACCAGAATGTGGTTTCGCATGAAACTCCCTCAAGATCACCTTCTTAAACTCACTACTATCTGGCACGTATATCCTGTCCCTAAATTTGATCAATCCATCTATCGTGAGACACTAGTCCACATCCTGTACACCGACACCTGTACATGTACCTATACCACTACCTGTATCCATCCCTGTACTCTGTTGTAACTTGTACCTAAGCTCCAAGTACCTGAAATCCTGATGAACTACCTGCAAGATCCTATCTTATAGATCTGTTTCATATCAACTCATAGTTTCTATATGATTTACCTATATCCACCTGCTAAGATCATTTACAACCTTGTTCTCCTTTCCTTTGATGTATCTGATCTCAAAATAAATCTCACTGGTCATGTCCAGAAATCTAGCTTGCCTAGTGTTGAGATTCGGCTGGTCAAATAGATACCTCAATCCACTATGATCACTCATCAATACAAACCTCCTGCCAAGAAGATAGTGCCTCCACATCTTCAATGCATGTATTATCACTGCTAGCTCAAGATCATGCGTCAGATAGTTCTTATCATGCTCATTTGGTTTACGTCACTCATAGCACACAACCTATTCTTCCTACATAAGGACTCCACCAAGTCCTATCTTGCAAGCATCTGTACATACTAGAAATTATTTGTCTAGATCTTTGATCTTTAACATTGGAGCATGTGTCTACAACTACTTAAGTTGCTCAAAACTAGCCTTACACTCCTCTTTCCGTTCAAACTTCTTACCTTTCCTCTGTAATGTGTAATAGGATAAGCAATTTGTGAGAAGTTCCTAATGAAACTCTTGTAATAACCTGCCAATCCCATGAAGGATCTCACCTCATCTACATTTCTAGGAGCTTCCCACTCCATGATAGCTCTTACCTTTTCTAGATCCATTATTATGCCCTCCTTGGAGACAACATGTCCCAAGTAATGTACCTCAGTCTGAAAGAAACTGCACTCACTGAGCTTAGCATACAACTGATTCCCTCTTAATAATCTCAACATTGCTGCTAAATGCTCGATATACTCTTTTTCATTTTTAGAGTATACCATCATGTCATCAATGAACACAATAAGAAACTTGTCCAAATAGGAATGCAACACACTATTTGTCAATCACATAAAGGTAGCTAGAGCATTAGTCAAACCGAATGGAACTACAACAAACTCATAATGCCCATACTTGATCCGGAAAGTTGTCTTGTAAATGTACTCCTCTTTAATGCGTACCTGATGATATTCGGATCTCCAATCAATATTCGAGAACACTGCTACTCCCTTCATCTAATCAAACAAGTCATCAATCCTCGCAATGGATACCTATTCTTGGTGGTCACTTTGTTCAACTACCTGTAGTCAATGCATAGCTTGAGATTACCATCTTTCTTCTTCACAAACAATACCGGTGCATCCCATGGCGATACACTTGGTCTAATGTACCCCTTGTCAAGCATTTCCTTCAACTACAACTTCAACTCTACCAACTCAGGTTTACTCATCCTGTAAGGTGCCTTTGATGTCGAAGCTGCCCCCTGGCACCAACTCAATAGAAAATTCTACTTCCCTATGAGGTGGAAACTTTGAAATATTTTCAGGAAATACATCCTGAAACTGCTATAGAACTGGGTACCTGCTCAAAACATCTGCATCCTCAACTTCCTTGCCTTTGTCACTAGAGATATGTACTCCAAATAACACATGTCCTTTCCTGTGACTATTATTGGCCTGTATAGTTGTCACCATCCTAATTGATGTGGCTTTCTTCTTTCCTTGTAAGACTCTTGGTTCACCATGTCATTCAAGCACTCAATGGATTTGTCATAAAAATCCACCTTGGTCTTGTGAAGGTATAGCCATTTCATACACAATATCATATTATATGATCCCAATAGCAATACGTTCAAGTGCGCTGATGTAGACATGCCATTCAACTCAATTGCACAAGCTCTTACCCAATGATGAACTCTTTCCTTTGTACCTGTATCCAATTGCACTAACCAAGATTCTGCATGCACTTATTTATTGAAACAACACTTATCCACCAAGTTAGGACTAACATAACGATAATTAGATCTAGGGTCAATAAAATAGAAACAACTTGATCACAAAGCTTACCGTCAATCTCAATGATAGATTCCTAATGGTATGCCTGTTTATTGTCCAACACTGCATAGATATGAGGAATTCTCTATCCAACATCCCCAGTACTTTGCGCCTCCTGTTAGGTTCCTATACCAATAGGAGTCATAATTTTAGAATGGCCGAGATTAAACCTGTAATATGTATATATCTTTGCTTTCTGCAAATGTTTTCCATATTCAAAAAATTAAAAAATTTAAAGAGGGTATGTCCTAAAAGAATAATCAAAGGACAAAAAGAATAAAAAGGTCAAGAAAGATGAAAAACATGAACCCCAAGAAAAGAAAAAGACCATGAAAGTCAGCAAGTCAAAATGCCACTACTATTTACTTTTTGTTTATAAAAAAATGATTGTGTGTAGTTTGTAATCTTTGCCACAATCAGTGATAGTCAAAATGTTTAAACTTGGTTGTTTCATGTTTCAATTCCATTTCTATAGATAGAGAATAAAAATCTAACCAAACTGTTTAATCTTGGCAGATAATTAGATAGGTAGAGTAAATAAAAGGATCTCAATTGTTTAATTTGAGCCCTTGGATGTAATAAGGTTAGATTTAGTTAGTTTACTATTGTAAAAGAAAGAAAAATGCTTGATAAGGGTTTGCTAGCTCAAATGCACCCTAATAAAGAGAAGTGAAAATGGTAGGATGAGTAGATGGGTAAGTAGAAGAAAGGTTGCAAAAGTGTGATGATTGGTTAGACAAAAGCATGTTTATAATCTTTTTCATCATAAAAGTTCCAAATGTGAATGGACACTCAAGCATGTAGATGGATGTCAAAGTCAATTAATTAACCTCCCTCATTCATTTCTCCTTTCACTTAACTAATTTCCCACAATAAAGATCAAAGTACTTAAAAACTGTAAGTCAAAGAGGCTCAGAGCATTTCACTGACTTTTGGAGGGACCGGACCCTTAACTCAATAGCTCATAGGAAATAACTACTAAAACCCCCTCATAAACATTCATTCCCCCCTTCAGTTCATTCATCTTCCCTAATAATACTCTTTTCCTAAGGTTAAATTACTTTTACCTAGGAAAAGTGTTCATTCCCCCACATAAATCATTTTCATATAAAAAACCCACAAAAACACTATATCCTAAGTTTTTATGTTATCATCGGAAAAGTATTAAAACATGGAATATCATATACTTAGGGTATTGTGCCCCTTTCCACTCATTTTACTAATTACTAATTTATTTATTAAATCCTAAACAAAAACCTGTTTCCCGTATATATTTAACTCCCGCAAATATTAATTAGCCCTACCTTAGTTTAATTATATAAACTATGGTTTTCTACCTAAACCTACTAACTAATTGATCCACAATTAAGTAATCTAAAAACCAATTAAACCCTCCCCTAATGACCCTGACACCCTAACCCTGCCTTCAATCCCTCATTAACTTAAAACTGCCACACTTAATTTCCCATCAGGCCCCCACACTACCCTCCATGCAACTCCATTTCCCAATCACTACACGATTGCTCCCCTCCACATCGGACAACCCTCATCCATTTCGGATGGGTCCTAACATCCAAACATTACCCGCCCGAAATGGGTTGTTTTCTGCTAGGCCCCTGAGGCTACGTGTCACTCAATGAATGGAATCGGGTGGCCTCCCCCCAATACCACCGAGCGCCCAAAAGTGGTGCGATGGAAACCACTTACTGCCCACCCGCTATGCGCCAAAAAAGCCACTTTTCACCTCGCTACACGACAAACGACCATTGTTCACCTATACCCGCCAAAATTGACTTTTGCGCATAAATCCAAAAAAGCCCCAAATCATTTGTTTTATCGTTTTTTCAACTGAAAAGCTCCATGCACGCACCTACGAACATCAAAGTTGTCAACCTACATCTAATTGCACCCTAAAGACACCACAGAGCACCTAGTTTGCTCTCCAGCCTACTTAGAACCTTTTCAACCGTTCACAGTTGCCAGTTGACCTGTTCAGAGCTAGTTCTCCCTAATTCCAAGGATTTAAGCCATAATTCATTGGAAAACCTCTCAATTTTAGAACCAGTTACTGAGTTTGATAGTTAAAGTGAAAAAAATAATTAAAGGAACTCAAGTAACTTGAACTTACACTATACTCAACCACCTTTGCCCTAAAAAACTAAAAACCACCTCCCCCATTCTCAAATCCACAAGAACTGAGAATGGCTGCCCCAATTGCCACTTTTCATCCCACTACACGACAAACGACCACTGTTTAGCCGTACCTGCCAAAATTGAATTTTGCGCATAAATCCAAAAAGCCCCAAATCATTTGTTTTATCTTTTTTTCAATTGAAAAGCTCCATGCACGCACCTGCGAACGTCGAAGTTGTCAACCTAGGTTTAATTGCACCCTAAATATGCCACAGAGCTAGTTTGCTCTCCAGCCTACTCAGAACCTTTTCAACCGTTCACAGTTTCTAGCCGACTTGTTCAGAGCTAGTTCTCATAATTCCAGGTATTTAAGCCATAATTCACTAGAAAACCTCTCAATTTCAGAACCAGTTACTGAGTTTGTTAGTTAAAGTGAAAAAAATAATTAAAGGAACTCAAGTAACTTGAGTTTACACTGTACTCAACCACCTTTACCCTAAAAAACTAAAAACCACCTCCCCAATTCTCAAATTCACAAGAACTGAGAATGGCTGCCCCAATTGCCATGGATGTGAGACCTATTTCCACTCCCCATCTAGACCTAGACCATCTCCCCCTGGTAGACAAGTGTTTCCAGATAAAGGACACCTCTATCCATGAATCCCCTCTCAAACTCTACTACCAATACAAAGACCAATACTTAAACCATGCTGATAAAATTGGTTCTTGGGAGTCTAATTTGCCCAAGTACCAATTCCCTGAAGTTCACATTTTCCTAGAAATTGTCCATTACTACCATGCAAACTATATCCCCAGCCAAATAACAGTGATGTCCCCCAACCAGACTATACTTTTCACCATCACTGCTGAATCAATAAATGAGATGATCCAACTTCAACCTGGGCAAAACTCGACTCCCCTCTCCATTGTAGATAAATTGGACTTATTTCCCAAGCTTAGCCCTGCAAGATTGGCCCAAATAATCCAAACTTATATTGTAGAAGAGAAGTATACCCCCAAAGAACCTCCTCCATATGTGTATACCATATTTTCCCCATTTGGCCAAGACATTGTGGCAATGATATCCAGTGTCCTAGGTTATACCACCAGTGAGTATATAGATGAGATCATCTTGGCTTTCATGTCCATATACACTCCAGGATAGCCTCTTGTTGTTATTTATGATTATGCCAAATTTATAGTTGATAGAATGCATGACCAGTTCCTTAGAATGAGCAATGAGAGAGTCTTCAAGTACTCCTTTGTTTTGTACCACCTCTTCCTATACTACCAAGCTAATAAGTTCCCATTTACTCTTCAGAAGCTTGACACAAAAGGTCAACCTAGGTCAGTAATTTTATGGACTGCATTGATCCACAAATATAATAATCCATATTCATATACAGACTTCATAGACCTATTTGTGCATCCCATTGTGACAATGTTGATAGGCAGCCGTCCTCCAAGAATTAGTTCAGATATAAGGAGGATCCTGCAACTCTCAAAACAATCCAAAGTGGGGGCTTGGTACTCGTACCAAAACCACACTGAGATTAGAATTTATGGTTGTGAGATGGCCCCTTATAAACTACCCAAATACCTCCCAATGAGGTTATTTTCTTTGGAGTACTGCAGACAGATAATCAATTCAGATGAGGTAGACTTTATCAAACCCAAAAAGAAGGCCCAGCTCAGGATCAAAGACCAATTAGGCCCCATTATTTGTAATAGCCGAGAAGCTGGAAAGGAGGCAGATGAAATCCTTCAAAGACTAAATCTAAAATAGAGCTTCATATGAAGGTATGATCCCTTGGATTTCATCTGCAACAGAAGACAGAAAAACAAGATGTCTCCCTACATTCATCACCGTATCCCTGAAATAGAAAAGTATGCCAACCAACTGGAATGGGTGTAAAACAATTTAGAAGACATAGATAGCACTGAAGTTGCTGTGGAAAACACTTTAATTTATCTAGAGAAATAGCTTGATGAGGGTTATTTCCTGCAGGTGCCAAGAGAGTCATAGATTCAAGGAGAATAACAGGTATAGGAAGAGTCATAGGCACAAGAAGAATCAGAAGCACCAGAACAATCAGAGAAAAGAGATAGGCCAAAGGCCACCATGAATACCCCCCCAGTCTTACGAACTCCTCTAAATGAGGAGAAAAACCTCAAGAGAAACAGGGAAGGGGCCACTCCTTTAGGAAGAACAACATCTCAAGCCTATACAGAGACAAGCGAGGCAAAGAGACAAAGAATGAATCCTGTCTTTGAGCAGGAATATACAGAAGAGACAATTGAGGTTACCAGCACAGAAAGAGATAGGAGCAGGTAGGCCACTCCATTTGGAGGCATCCTAGAACCTTCCACATCACACACTTAGATGTTGGAAAGGCAAAAAAGTGTTGAGGTATTCTCTTTCAGAATGCCAACAGACAAAGACCAAGACATCAAAGAGAGATATAAAGAGATAAAAGCCAGAAATGAGAGGCTGAAAGCCCAGACATATGCACAGTACCTGAAAATGACCCCTACCAATCAAACAAGGCTCATGTCAGCCTATGATGTCAAAGAGGGGAAGATGTAGATGACCTTCATTAAGCCGACCACTCAGCAGCCAAGGGCAGCAACAGATTTCAAAAGAGTGGATTTTGAAGTACTGGCAAGGGATATTCATCCCATTGACCAGATTGAGCTACATAAGCAAACTGGTGAGATGATTTATTCTACACTGACAGGGAAATCCATAGCAGCCCACCAGTTGCAGAACTCTTTAAATAATATGTCAGCTTAGTTTCAGTTGGAGAAGGCCTCTTCATAGGCCAAAGATACAAGAATCAAGTCCTTAGAGGACTTAGTGATAGGATTGGGACATGATCCCAAGGATGTAAAAGCAACAGAGCAACTGATCAAAAAGAAGAATGATGACATTGCTGCACTAAAGAAGCAACTCAAAATTCCTTAGCTGCATCACCCTCAAACCATGGAAGTCCTAGAAGCACAAAAAGGACATGAAGAGCTTATGGACCTAGTCCTAAAGCTCAATGATCAACTTAAAGAAACAGAAAATGAGTTAGACATTTTGATTCAGTCCAAACAAAGTGAACTAGAAACAACTTCCACAACTGCCATTCCCATAGTGACAACACCAGTTCATTCCACATTGGCAGAATCATTGGCACCAATAGCTCCACTTGCCACAACACTGCCAATTACAACTGAATCCACTAGAGCAGCCGGTATTTCAACTGAGAAAACAATAGAACTAGTAAAGGCTATGGAGGAGAAGTCCATGCAAGCTACAAAGCTGAAAAGAGTAAAGAAGAAAGTGGCAAGTTTAGAAACTGACTATAAACTTGCCCAAATTCAGCAAAGAGAAGAAACATAGAAAGCCCTAAGGATGGGTGAAAAAATTAAAGTCCTAGAGAAAGATTTAACATTGCAAAAGCCACTAGGACAGACTAAAGAAATGCTCTGGGCCAATATCATTGACTCTGTCAATGATATTTGGCCATCAATTCAAGTTATATTTGAGCAAACTGAATTGGTGAAGGTAGCCACTGAGGCTATCCAAAAAGTAAGGGAAGAATTAGGAGACCAACCAGAGGATGCAAATCGACTCATCCACCTCCTAAACAGTAAGAATAGGTATGAGCTCCATGAGCTTGGTGTAGAGGATAGGACTGAAGCCATCCTAGAAATCAAAAAGGTTCTTTCCAAAAGAAACCTTATGCTCAACTTGGAAGAAAAGTGCCACAACATGCAGGTGGTCGTTGACAGGTTTATGGCCAAATTTCAAATCTTGAGGGACAAAGGCCTTCCCAGTCCTATGGTCATCAATGATAAACTCATGACCCAATTGGACTATAGTGATAGACTAAGGAGGCTGGCCAAGGAACAAGCCAGCACTTCAGGCATTAAAGCTTTGCCTACTAGAAAAGTACTGTATGATACATTAGAGAACCTCTTTTTCTTAGAACATGAGGTGAAACATCTGTTTCTCACCAAGCCCAATTTTGCAAAGTACACAGAGGCAGATGAAATTTACAGGAGAATGTTAAAGGTGAGATTGCCTGAAGCAGAATGGTGGGAAAAAATGACAGATTTACTTTGAAAAAGTTTTACATCAGAAAGTTACCACAGTAAATCTGAAGGCAGCCAGGTGAAACAGGTGAAAGACAGATAAGCAGGGTCAAAGAGTAACAGAGTCAAAGAGTATCAGTGAAAGATCAAAAGTAAAGAAGACTCCAACGTGGAAATACCACAACCATCAGCCAGCTTAAAGGGCTTAAAACTCAACAGAAACAGCCAACAACACCACAATAAAAGGGATAGCAAGAAGCAGTTTCACATCTGTCTCTATCTTCATGCATGAAGATATTTTATTTCCTAGATTAAATCTCAAACTGTTATGAGATATTTTGTAATTATTTTTTGTATAAATACTTCACATTTCGAAGTATGTAGGGTGGATTCCATGACATTTCTATAGACTTTCTCTCTCAAATCAAAATTCTATTGTATCAATGACTAGATTGGCTTGTTGGATCAAGGAATAAAGATCAGATATTTTACAAGATTCTTGTGTAAAGTGAAATACAAATAAGTATTCTCTCATGTTTATTGTTGTTTTTCTTTATGTTTCTTCATAATCTTATCTTTTTCTCTAAAATCTAAATGTATAACAAGGAATGATATTTCAGAAATTGCTTGAATGCACTCTATCTTGATTGTTTACATTCTAAATGATTTATGTTAAACTATCTTAGTTATGGAATTCTTAACTACTCCTTAGCTTCCGTAGTTTCTCCCCTGGTCTATAAAAAAGGATTCTTAGTTGCCCTTTATTCATGATCACCCTTTGTTCTTCATTCTGATCCCGGTCCAAGGATTCTTCATTGCCCTTTCACCCTGGTTGGAATCATTTAATCCATCGGACCTGAAGATTTGCCTTTTGCTTTGCTAGCTTGCCCTGTGAACATTCCATTTAATGATCTGGTCTAGTTATGCTATCCATTGATTGACTCCATAGCCCAATGGCTTGAAGACCCAACTCTATCCATCTGTTCTAAGAATTCCACCACCCAACCTTCAACTCAAAACAAAACCCTATGAACACTATGAACTAGCCTAAAATCTCATAAAACAAAGTTAAATTATAAAGAGAGAGCCCTCTCTCGACTTAGGTTGGCTAGAACCTGAGCCTAAAAGATTGGTTTGTGGTTACCTCAGATGATTCCTTATTTGATAACTTCTAGGGAAAACTTCTAAGTGATAACATAGTGGCGACCATACTGGGACTCAAATCCTCAGTCTTAATAAACCTTTGAGAAAATTTCAAATCTTTATTTCAAGCCTCTTGAAGGGTTTATTAGAATTTATTTACAAAATTTCATAAAAAGAAAGTAATTAAAAAAGCTCGAAACTCTGGCTTCAAGAAGAACTCACTATACTAGGGCCAATCCAGATCCAAACCTTGCCCCAGTAGTGGATAATCCCAACCTAATTTCGAGAAGATCCAAAAAACAAGAAAGTTTAGTTAGTCCAACACCTTCAATCAAAGCAAATTCATGCCCTGATGAGTGGTTGTTTTTAGAAGACCTCCCCTTTGATGAGTCATTTGACCTTTCCCTATTCAAAACCAGGTCTGAAAGTGCACTTGATGACATAGTTCTAGATCCAGAGTTTATTGCAGACCTCGAAGTCCAAAAGGAAAATCAATCAATTGATGAGTATATTCTAAATTCCCCTCAGTCATCCCTTACTACTGCTAAGATCCTTGAGCTTTCTAAACCAGTGTCAACTACCCTTAGTTCACCATTATTCCCTTCCACCTCTGAAGTTAATTCCTCACCTCCATTTATACTTTCACTTCCCTACCAACCTATCGTTACACATCAATCACCTATTACTCCTAGTTCTCCATCAACTATTGTATCATCTCCTAGTACCCCAACCCCACTTCTTATCCCTGCCCAACTTAGAGCCATGGAAAATAGATATGCTCCTCTTGTGTTACCTACCCCACTTGGTCCCATGCCACAAGATTACCAGAACAAAATTGTCCAATTTGATGGCATAGGACCTTATACAGCACAACATCATGTAAACACATTCACAGACTACTTTGAATTACATGAAATTGTTATTGCAAAGGTTCAGATGAGACCTTTTGCTCATACTCTAGCTAGTGATGTAAGAACATGGTTTAGAGCTTTACCTGCTAATAGCATAGATACTTTAGAAATATTTTATCAGCAATTTTTAAATAGATGGGAAAAGAAAAAGAACCCTTTGCAGATCCTTTCAGAATATGAAAACATCAGGAGAGGACCAAATGAAATAGTCCAAGATTACTGTACCAGATTTAACAATATATACAATGCAATACTAGTCAATCTTAGACCCCCACTTGGCTTAGCTCTGATAAAGTTTCCTAATGGGTTTGATACTAATATGGCCTTCCAACGCAGAGAGAGATATCCTTCAACTTTAGAAGATATGCAGAGTAGCAGTTAGTGTAGAAACTAACTTGCTAGCAAAAAGAGCTAGGGTTAGGAATGAAAGTATAGGACCCATGAAAGATGAAGCCTCACCCTCTGACCTCAAAATAGATGTTCTAACCAAGGGTATGGAAAAATTGATGGATAGGATAGAGAACATTAAGAGGAAGCCTCAATGGGATAATCAATAGGCACCTCCAGTAATAAATCCAAACTTTAGAAAGAATCAAAATCAAAATACTCGAAAGAATGGACCTGATCAGAATATTAGGCCTCCCTTTCAAGAAAACTATGCTGAAACGTCCCATTTAGATGACCATTAACAAGATACAAACATTAACTTGATGGGATTAGATGATGATGAAACTATCTTTTTGACCCAAGATGAGCAGGAACTGCATATGCTACAGCATTTGCAGACCCAATCTGGAGAATCATTTGATTATAAGAAAGGGTATGACTCTTCCATTTTCGAAGTACACAAACAATACAACTTGAGGAGTAAAAATAATTCTGATACTCCTAACCAGGCCAAGAAAACAATGTCAAATCAACCCAAGAAAATCAAAACAGCTCCAGTTACTAAAACTCTCCAAATCCTCCCTAGACCAAATCAGAACCCTTTAGGTCCCACCATTGTAGATATAACCCATGACCAACCCCCTGATGATCAACCATCCACTTCAATCCCCTCCAAGGAGACATTGGATAAATATCCAAACACCATATTACAAAATCCACAGAAAAAGACTTCAGATGCAGAAAAAGAAGAGCAACCTACTCCAAATCATGCTATGAAAATTCCAAGCGCTCAAACAAAGAAAGCCCCTTTGCCTTTCAATTTGGGAGTAGAGGTGGCTAAACTGAAAATTCCAGTTCCCTTAACAGAGCTGATTAAAAGTGAAACCTATAAGTCTCAAATAAATAAAACCTTAAACTTTGTTGAGAATAAAGACTCTGTCAACTTGTTTGATGATCAGCCTAAACTTATATTCGGTCCTGATGTTAATGGAAAACCATTAAAAAGAGGGATACCACCCTTTTATATTAGCCTTAGCATTCATGATAAAATCTTACACAATGCAATGTTAGATTCAGGAGCTTCACACAATTTAATGCCTAAATCAGTTATGGAAAAATTAAACTTGGGCATTACTAGACCTTACAAGGAATTATTTTCATTTGATTCAAGTCAAGTGAAATGTATGGGGCTAATCAAATACCTGTGTGTTTCCTTAGTAAAATATCCTGCTAAAACTATTCTCATGGATATAGTAGTGGCTGATATCCCACCTAAATATGGCATGCTATTGTCTAGATCATGAGGGGCGAAACTCCAAGGATCTTTGCAACTTGACATGTCATATGCCACAATCTCAGTCTTTGGCCAACCTAAAAAGATGTACAGAGAGACCCTAAGGAAATATGTAGTGAGTAGTTGGGATAGGCCTCAAAACTTCCCTATCTACTCCTTGCATTCAGACATTGATTCTTTTATTTTGTATAATGTTGAACAAACACAACAAACCACTTCAAACAGTATTATTTTAGAACCAAAAGAAATTCTAGTTACAAATAAAAAGGAACTGTCCAATCTCAAGAGATTTCCAATAAAGAAGATGATCAAAACACCTCAAACAAGGAAAATGTTCTTCCCCCTGAGAGTGAAAATTATGAACATGAGATATTATGGCACCTTGAATTTGATGGATCAGTGAACAAGTTTGGAGCAGGAGCAGGAGTGTGGATATATAATCTGGAGAATGATCACTTAGAGGGCCTTGCTTATAGACTGAATTTCAAATGCACTAACAACATGGCTTAGTACGAAGCACTTCTTTTAGGTCTTAAATTTGTTAGAAAGTTAGGAGTTATAAGAGTTTCTATTATGGGAGACTTTGAATTAGTGATAAATCATATTAAAGTTGTATATATAACCAAAGACCCTAGATTAAGTTGCTATAGAGGAACCATTATAGAAATACTAAACACTTTCCTAGAAACCAAAGTTGTTGTAATTCCTAGGAAGTATAATATACAGGCTCATAGTTTAGCAATGTTTGCCAGCACTTATAAGTTACCATTTCAACCTAACCAGATGTCAGGCATAGACCTGCTATCCCAGATAACTTTAAAACCTGGCAAGTATTTGCTAATGACCAATAGATAAACAATTTTTTAACCTTAGAGGAGGAATTTGTAAATAGTAACATAGATACTGACATAACATTAGATCCTGATTTCAAATATGAAATATAAATTAATGAGTTAGAAGATGAAAAGATAGCTAGATTCCATCCCACTAAATTTACAAAATTAGATGTAGAAAACTTAAAGCAAGTTGAAATTGATGATATAATTAACAAATATTCTGAAATCATTAATCTCAAAGACAACTTTTTGCCCAAAGGATTAACCCCTTTGGAAGACTTGTTTGATTCAAATGATGTCCCTAGAAAACCAAAGATGGAACCCTTAAAATCTGATATAGAGGAGTGTAATATAGGCACTAAGGAAAATCCCAAACTGATCAAACTTTCAAAGTCCTTACCTCCTACCGAAAAAGTGAAACACATTGAACTACTAAAGGAATTCCAAGATGTCTTTGCTTGGAGTTATGAGGACCTCAAATCCTATGACACCAGCATCATACAACACACTATCCCCATAAAAGAAAACCAGAAACCTTTCAGGCAAAAGCTTAGGAGGATCAATCCCATCCTATTGCCTTCTATTGAAAAGGAAATCTAAAGGATGTATGAGGCCAAGATAATAGCACCAATTAGATTCTCTGATTAGGTTTCAAATTTGGTGCCAACAAGGAAGAAAACAGGTGAGAGCATACTTTGTGTTGATCTCAGGAACCTTAATAAAGTTTCACTCAAAGAAAATTACCCTCTCCCTAAAATGGATCATATATTACAAAGGGTGGTAGGGTCGACCAAAATCTCATTATTGGATGGGTTTTCTGGTTACAATAAGATTTTAGTTCACACAGATGACCAGGCTAAAACTGCATTTACTACTCCTTGGGGCACATTCATGTATATGAAGATGCCTCTTTGATTAAAGAATGCAGGGGGCACTTTCCAAAGAGCCATGGACATAGATTTTGCTAAGGAAATTCATGACTTCCTAGTAATATACTTAAATGACATCACTGTATTCTGAAAATCTGACAAACAACACTTAGATCATCTAAGGCGGGTTTTCATCAAATGTAGGAAGTATGGAATTTCTTTGAATCCTAAAAAATCTTTATTTGGGTTAGAAGAGGGAAAATTATTAGGCCATATAATCTCGAAAGATGGTATCCAAATAAATCTTGCAAGAATTGAAGCCATCTTACAGATACAACATCCTAGGAGCATTAGGGAATTACAAGCCTTTTTAGGGAAATTAGCTTTCTTAGGAGATTTATTTCTAACTTAGCATAATTAATTAGGTCATTAAACAATATGTTAAAAAATGATTCGACCATAAAATGGACTGTTGAGGCTAAGAAATCCTTTGAAGACATTAAGCTAGCCTTAACTAAAACACCAGTTTTGATCAATCCAAAATTTGACAGGGACTTCATTTTATTTTCCTTTGCCTCAGAACATACAATTGTTGTAGTTTTACTGCAAAAGAATGATCAGGGTTATGAACAACCTATTGCCTTTTTTAGCAAAGCCTTAAGAGATGCCCCCTTAAATATAACACAATAGAAAAGCAAGTCTTTGCTTTGGTCAAAGCTATCAAATATTTTAGAGTTTACATTTTATATACTCATATAATAACCTATGTCCCCAATTCAATAGTCAAGGATATCCTAGCTCAGGATGGTCTAGATGGAAAGAGAGGGAAATGGATTGCTACTATATTGAATATGACCTCGAAATCAAACCAACAAAGTCAATCAAAGGCCAAGGTTTAGCCAAGCTCATGGCTGAATCGAACTATCAGGCCTTAGATATAAATTTTATTGCAAAAATGGATAATGGAGAGGAGATGGCGACTCCACCAATAAGCCAGGCCTATATTGAATCACCATGGTATGCTGACATCATGTATGTTTTACAAAATCTACAAGCTCCTCCTGAATTATCCAGGACCAAAAGCATATTTTAAAAAATGAAATCTTTAAAATTTTGTGTAATTGACAATGCTTTGTTTTGGAGGAATCATGAAGGTATCCTTCTTAACTGTTTATTGAAAGAAGAATCTGACAAGGTGTTACAAGAGTTTCATGCAGGTGGTTGTGGAGGACATCTTCACTGGAAAACCACTACTGACAACATTCTTAGAGCCCATTTCTATTGGTCTACTTTGTTTTCTGATGTAAAGAAATTTGTAACCTCATGTCATAAATGTCATATTTTTGAACGAAAGAAAAAGCTTTTACCCCTGCCCCTAAAACCAGTCTCTGCTGAAGCACCTTCTCAACACTAGGGTCTTGACTTCATTAGGGAAATCCACCCACCTTCCTCTACCTAGCACAAATGGATCCTCACTACTACAGATTATTTTACCAAATGGGTAGAATCCATACCATCAAGGCAAGTCACTGACACTGTTATAATAACCTTCCTTGAGGCCAACATCCTATCTAGATTTGGGTGCCCAAGCAAGATCATCACTGATAATGCAGCAGCTTTCAAATCTAGGAGAATGATTGATTTCTGTAATAAGTACCATATAACTTTCATCCATTCCATAGATTATTACCCTCAAGGAAATGGACTAGCAGAGTCCTCAGACAAAAGTCCAGTAAATATCATCAAAAAATTGTTAGAAGATAACACGAAATCATGGAACAAGAAGCTAGTAAATGCCTTATGTGAAGACAGGCTAACCACAAAGAAATCCATTGGTACTAGTCCTTATCAATTAGTTTATGGAATGGAAGTTGTTTTCCCATCTTCCTTGGGAACACCAGTGATGAAGTTGCTCCAAGAGTTGCAGGTTGAACCAAATGACATCCAAAGAAGAATCAACCAAACAATTCATTTACAGCAGACCAGGGAAGAAGTGTACATCAGATCTCAAGTTGTGCAAGAAAGGATCAAGAAAAATTTTGATAAAAGGACTAAGGCAGAAGATTTTTACCTAGGGGACAAAGTTTTAAAATGGGATTCAATAAGAGAAGATAAAGACAAACATGGGAAATTTGATTTCCTATGGAAAGGCCCATATATCATTTATGCTTTTAGAGGTAATAATGCTTTCTTCCTCAGAGAAATGGATGGCATAGAAGCAGAAGGAGGACTAGTTAATGGTCGAATGCTCAAACACTATATTGAGCCTAGTTACTGATTTTACTAATCATTTGTACATACTTTACTTTCAAAAGTCTAGAGTGGATTGGATGGTGATTTTTTGAAGTTGAAGCCCGAAGAGAAGGCCCTAAGCTTCAAAATTTTTACTGTCATAAATAGTAATAATGCAAAAACATGAAAAGGGAAAGTTGCAAGATAACATCATAGCAATTTAGAAGGCCACTGGTCTACAAAGTTCTTGACATTTCACCAGGAAATGCCATCCCCAAGTGGAGCCACTGTTAGGTTCCTATACCAATAGGAGTCATAATTTTTGAATGGCTGAGATTAAACCTGTAATATGTACATACCTTTGCTTTCTGCAAATGTTTTCCATATTCAAAAAATTTAAAAATGTAAAGAGGGTATGTCCTAAAAGAATAATCAAAAGACAAAAAGAATAAAAAGGTCAAAAAAGATGAAAAATATGAACCCCAAGAAAAGAAAAAGACCATGAAAGTGAGCAAGTCAAAATTCCACTACTATTTACTTTTTGTGCATAAATAAATGATTGTGTGCAGTTTGTAATCTTTGCCACAATCCATGATAGTCAAAATGTTTAAACTTGGCTATTTCATGTTTCAATTTCATGTCTATAGATAGAGAATAAAAATCTGACCAAACTGTTTAATCTTGGCAGATAATTAGATAGGTAGAGTAAATAAAAGGAGCTCAATTGTTTAGTCTGAGCCCTTGGATGTAATAAAGTTAGATTTAGTTAGTTTACTATTGTAAAAGAAAGAAAAATGTTTGATAAGGGTTTGCTATCTCAAATGCACCCTAATAAAGAGAAGTGAAAATGGTAGGATGAGTAGATGGGTAAGTAGAAGAAAGGTTGCAAAAGTGTGATGATTGGTTAGACAAAAGCATGTTTATCATTTTTTTCATCATAAAAGTTCCAAATGTGATTGGACACTCAAGCATGCAGATGGATGTCAAAGTCAATTAATTAACCTCCCTCATTCATTTCACCTTTCACTTAACTTATTTCCCACAATAAAGATCAAAGTACTTAAAAACCCTAAGTCAAAGAGGCTCAAAGCATTTCTCTGACTTTTGGAGGGACCAGACCCTCAGCTCAATGACTTATAGGCAATAAGTACTAAAACCCCCTCATAAAAATTCATTCCCCCCTTCAGTTCATTCATCTTCCCTAATAATACTCTTTTCCTAAGGTTAAATTACTTTTACCTAGGAAAAGTGTTCATTCCCCCACATAAATCATTTTCATATCAAAACCCACAAAAACACTATATCCTAAGTTTTTATGTTATCATCGGAGAAGTATTAAAACATGGAATATCATATACTTAGGGTATTGTGCCTCTTTCCTCTCATCTTATTAATTACTAATTTATTAAATCCTAAACAAAAACTTGTTTCCCGTTTATATTTAACTCCCACAAATATTAATTAGCCCTACCCTGGTTTAATTATATAAACTATGGTTTTCTACCTAAACCTACTAACTAATCAATCCGTGATTAAGTTAGTCTAAAACCCAATTAAACCCTCCCCTAATGACCCCAACACCCTAACCCCGCCTTCAATCCCTCATTAACTTAAAACTGTCGCACTTAATTACCCGCTGGGCCCCCCCACTACTCTCCGTGCAACTCCATTGCCCGATCGATGCACGATCACTCCCCTTCACATCAGACGACTCTCATCCATTTCAGATGGGCCCCAACATCCGATCATTTCCCGCCCAAAATGGGTTGTTTTCCACTAGGCCCCTAAGGTTATGTGTCACTCAATGAATGGAATCGGGCGGCCTGCCTCCAATACCACCGAGCACCCAAAAGCGGTGCGATGGAAACCACTTACTGCCCACCTGCTATGCACCAAAAAAGCCACTTTTCACCCCGCTACACGACAAACGACCATTGTTCACTTGTACTCGCCAAAATTGACTTTTGCGCATAAATCCAAAAAAGCCCCAAATCATTTGTTTTGTCATTTTTTCAACAGAAAAGATCCATGCACGCACCTACAAACATCAAAGTTTTCAACCTACATCTAATTGCACCCTAAAGACACCACAAAGCACCCAATTTGCTCTCCAACCTACTCAGAACCTTTTCAACCGTTCACAGTTTCCAGTCGACCTGTTCAGAGCTAGTTCTCCCTAATTCCAGGTATTTAAGCCATAATTCATTGGAAAACCTCTCAATTTCAAAACCAGTTACTGAGTTTGTTAGTTAAAGTGAAAAAAATAATTAAAGGAACTCAAGTAACTTGAACTTACACTGTACTCAACCACCTTTGCCCTAAAAAACTAAAAACAACCTCCCCCATTCTCAAATCCACAAGAACTAAGAATGGCTGCCCCAATTGCCATGGATGTGAGACCTATTTCCACTCCCCAACTAGACCTAGACCATCCCCCCCGACAGACAAGGATTTCCAGATAAAGGACACCTCTGTCCATGAATCCCCTCTCAAACTCTACTACTGATACAGAGACCAATACTTAAACCATGTTGATAAAATTGGTTTTTGGGAGTCCAATTTGCCCAAGTACCAATTCCCTGAAGTTCACATTTTCCTAGAAATTTTCCATTACTACCATGCAAACTATATCCCTAGCCAAAGAGCAATGATGTCCCCCAACTAGACTATACTTTTCACCATCACCGCTGAATCAATAAATGAGATGATGCAACTTCAACCTGGCCAAAACATGACTCCCCTCTCCATTGGAGATCTATTGGAATTACTTCCCAAGCTAAGCCCTACAAGATTGGCCCAAATAATCCAAACTTATATTGTAGAGGAGAATTATACCCCCAAAGAACCTCCTCCATATGTGTATACCATATTTTCCCCATTTGGCCAAGATATTGTGGCAATGATATCCAGTGTCCTAGGTTATACCACCAGTGAGTATATAGATGAGATCATCTTGGCTTTCATGTCCATATGTACTCCAGGATAGCCTCCTGCTGTTATTTATGATTATGCCAAATCTATAGCTGATAGAATGCATGACCAATTACTCAGAATGAGCAATGAGAGAGTCTCCAAGTACTCCTCTATTTTGTACCACCTCTTCCTATACTACCAAGTTCATAAGTTCCCATTTACTCTTCAGAAGCTTGACACAAAAGGTCACTCTAGGTTAGTAATTTTCTGGACTGCATTGTTCCACAAATATGATTCTCCATATTCATATAAAGACTTCATAGACCTATTTGTGCATCCCATTGTGACAATGTTGATAGGCAGCCCTCCTCCAAGAATCAGTTCAGATATAAGGAGGATCCTACAACTCAAAACAAATCCAAAGTGAGGGATTGGTACTTGTACCAAAACCACACTGAGATTAGAATTTATGGCTATGATATGGCCCCTTATAAACTACCCAAATACCTCCCAATGAGGTTATTTGCTCTAGAGTACTACGGATAGATAATCAATTCAGATGAGGTACATTTTGTCAAAGCCAAAAAGAAGGCCCAGCTCAGGATCAAAGACCAATTAGGCCCCTTTATTTGTAATAGTCAAGAAGCTGGAAAGGAGGCAGATGAAATCCTTCAAAGACTAAATCTAAAATAGAGCTTCATATGGAGGTATGATCCCTTGGATTTCATCTGCAATAGAAGACAAAAAAACAAGATGTCTCCCTACATTCATCACTGTATCCCTGAAATAGAAAAGTATGCCAACCAACTGGAATGGGTGGAAAACACTTTAGAAGATAGGGATAGCACTGAAGTTGTTGTGGAAAACACTTTAATTGATCTAGAGAAACAGCTTGATGAGGGTTATTTCCTGCAGGTGCTAGGAGAATCACAGGTTCAAGGAGAATCATAGGTACAAGAAGAGTCACAGGCACAAGAAGAATCAGAAGCACTAAAACAATCAGAGAAAATAGACAGGCCAGAGGCCACCATGAGTACCCCCCCAGTCTTACAGACTCCTCTAAATGAGGAGAAAAACCTCAAGAGAAACAGGGAAGGGGCCACTCCTTCAGGAAGAACAACATCTCAAGCCTATGCAGAGACAAGCCAGGCAAAGAGACAAAGAATGAATCATGTCTCTGAGCAGGAATATATAGAAGAGACAGCTGAGGTTACCATCATAGAAAGAGATAGGAGCAGGCAAGCCACTCGATCTGGAGGCATCCTAGAACCTTCCACATCACACACTCAAATGTTGGAAAGGCAGAAAAGTGTTGAGGTATCCCCTTTCAAAATGCCAACAAACAAAGACCAAGACATCAAAGAGAGATACAAAGAGATAAAGGCCATAAATGAGAGGCTGAAAGCACAAACCTATGCACAGTACCTGAAAATTACCCCTACCAATCAAACAAGGCTTATTTCAGCCTATGATTTCAAAGAGGGGAAGATGCAGATGACCTTCATTAAGCCGACCACTCAGCAGCCAAAGGTAGAAACAGATTTCAAAAGAGTGGATTTTGAAGTACTGGCAAGGGATATTCATCCCATTGACCAAATTGAGCTACATAAGAAAACTGGTGAGATGATTTATTCTACACTAATAGGGAAAGCCATAGCAACCCACTAGTTGCAGAACTCTTTAAATAATATGCCAGCTCAGTTTCAATTGGAGAAGGCCTCTTCACAGACCAAAGATACAAGAATCAAGTCCTTAGAAGACTTAGTGATAGGATTGGGACATGATCCCAAGGATGTAAAAGTAACAGAGCAGTTGATCAAAAATAAGAATAATGACATTATTGCACTGAAGAAGCAACTCAAAATTCCTCAGCTACATCACCCTCAAACCATGGAAGACCTAGAAGCACAATAAGGACATGAAGAGCTTATGGACCTAGTCCTAAAGCTCAATGATCAGCTTAAAGAAACAGAAAAGGAGTTGGACATTTTGATTCAATCCAAACAAAGTGACCTGGAAACAACTTCCACAACTTCCATTCCCACAGTGACAACAAAAATTCCTTCCACATTGGTAGAATCATTGGCACCAACAGCTCCACTTGCCACAACACTACCAATTACAACTGAATCCACTACAGCAGTTGGTACTTCAATTGAGAAAACAACAGAACTGGCAAAGCCTATGGAGGAGATTTCCATCCAAGCTACAGAGCTCAAAAGAATAAAGGAGAAAGTGGCAAGTTTAGAAACTAACTGTGAACTTGCCCAAATTCAGCAAAGAGAAGAAACATGGAAAGCCCTAAGGATGGGTGAAAAAATCAAAGTCTTAGAGAAAGATTTAACATGAAGAAGCCACTAGGACGGACTAAATAAATGCTCTAGGCCAATATCATTGACTCTGTCAATGATATTTGGCCATAAATTCAAGTTATATTTGAGAAAAATGAATTGGTGAAGGTAGCCACTGAGGCTATCCAGAAATTAAGAGAAGAATTAGGAGACCAACTAGAGGATGCAAATCGACTCATCCACCTCCTAAACAGTAAGAACATGTATGAACTCCATGATCTTGGTGTAGAGGATAGGATTGAAGCCATCCTAGAAATCAAAAAGGCTCTTTCCAAAAGAAACCTTATGCTCAACATGGAAGAAAAGTGCCACAACGTGCAGGTGGCCATTGACAGGTTTATGGCCAAATTTCAAATCTTGAGGGAAAAAGGCTTTCCCAGTCCTATGGTCATCAATGATAAACTCATGACCCAATTGGACTATAGTGATAGACTAAGGAGGCTGGCCAAGGAACAAGCCAACACTTCAGGCATTAAATCTTTGCCTACTGGAAAAGTACTGTATGATACATTAGAGAACCGCTTTGTCTTAGAACATGAGGTGAAACATATGTTTCTCAACAAGCCCAATTTTGCAAAGTACACAGAGGCAGACGAAATTTACAGGAGAATGTTAAAGGTGATATTGCCTGAAGTAGAATGGTGGGACAAAATGACAGGTTTACTTTAAAAAAAAATTATATCAGAAAGTTACCACAATAAATCTGAAGGCAGCCAGGTGAAACAAGTGAAAGACAGATAAGCAGGGTCAAAGAGTAACAAATTCAAAGAGTATCAATTAAAGATCAAAAGTAAAGAAGACTCCAGCGTGGAAATACCACAACCATTATCTAGCTTAAAGGGCTTAAAAATCAACAGAAACAGCCAGAAACACGACAATAAAAGGGACAGTAAGAAGCCGTTTTGCATCTGTCTCTATCTTCATGCATGAAGATATTTTATTTCCTAGATTAAATCTCAAACTATGATGAGATATTTTGTAATTATTTTTTGTATAAATACTTCACATTTCGAAGTATGTAGGGTGGATTCCATGATATTTCTATAGACTTTCTCTCTCAAATCAAAATTCTATTGTATGAATGATTGGATTGGCTTGCCAGATCAAGGAATAAAGATCAGATATTTTACAGGATTCTTGTGTAAAGCGGAATACAAATAAGTATTCTCTCATGTTTATTGTTGTTTTTCTTTATGTTTCTTCATAATCTTATCTGTTTCTCTAAAATATAAATGTATAACAAGGAATGATATTTTAGAAATTGCTTGAATGCACTCTGTCTTGACTATTTACATTCTAAATGTTTTCTACTAAACTATCTTAGTTAGGGAATTCTTAACTTCTCCTTAGCTTCTGTAGTTTCTCCCCTGGTCTATAACAAAGGATTCTTAGTTGCCCTTTGTTCATGATCACCCTCTGTTCTTCATTTCGATCCCGGTCCAAGGATTCTTCACTGCCCTTTCACCCAGGTTGGAATCATTTCATCCATCAGACCTGAAGATTTGCCTTTTGCTTTGCTAGCCCACCCTATGAACATTCCCTTTAATGATCTGGTCTAGTTATGCTATCCATTTATTGACTCCATATCCCAATGGCTTGAAGACCCAGCTCTATCCATCTGTTCTAAGAATTCCACCACACAACCTTCAATTCAAAACAAAACCCTATGAACAATAAGAACTAGCCTAAAATCTCATAAAACGAAGTTAAATTATAAAGAGAGAGCCCTCTCTGGACTTAGGTTGGCTAGAACCTAAGCCTAAAAGATTGGTTTGTGGTTACCTCAGATGTTTCATTCTTTGATAACTTCTAGGGAAAACTTCTGAGTGATAACACCTCCTATGCACTATAGATATGAGGCCTACCACCCTGATTCCATGGACAATATTTCTTAAGGTGTTCCTTATTGCATGTTCCAACACTCCAACTGTCCAGTACCATCACCTTTATGTTGTTGTTTTGAACCATGTCCCTATCTAGATACATTGAACTTATTTTGTGGTGCCACATTTTCTCTCTTTTGTATTCTAAGGCATTTCTCTTTTCAGTTTCCATTTACCCTTAACTTTATCCTTATCCTTCCCTTTCCATCCCTGTTGAGATTCATTCTTACACTTTGACTATTCATAGCAACTTTTCAATTTCCCAATAACCTCCTCAAGTGACTGAGGCTCATCATACTCAATCCGATCTTAAATGTTAATGGAAATCTACTAATAGAGAACTAAACTTTATCCTTCTCATCTTTAAGATACTGTACATACCTAAAAGCTCTAGCAACTTAGCCATGTACTCTTTGTTGATCATTGATCCCATGTTTAGCTCATAGAATTATTTTTCCTTACTGTCCTATTACTTTTCTGACAAGTATTTCTTCTTGAAAATCCTCTTAAACTCATGCCAATTCAAGTCCTCTGTCCTGATGTCTCTGGCCCACTTCACATATTTCCACCATATATCTGCTTTACCTCTCAGGATGAAGATAGCTACTATGGCCTTCATATTATCTATGTAATTATGCAACTCAAAGAACTTCTTCACCCCGAGTATCCAAGCCTCTGCATCTTCCAGCTTCTTCAAATATCCATCAAAAGTAGGTGTCTTTTCTTTCTTAAATTCATCTGGAAATTATCCCCTATCGCTCCTCATGTAAGGATGATAACTATGATGATCATAATTCATATCAAAACCAGAACTAGAGTAGCACTTGTGTCCATCACCTCCCCTATCCGGATTATCCAATATCATGTCATCTCTTACTATGTCATCTCTATCTGACTTGTGACCACCATGAGACCTATCGCCATATGACTCGTTAGTTTTTTCCTCCTTCCCATGGCTGATCTGAAGTGGCCCATGTCACTGCAATTTTGACAAACTCTAAAGGAGTATTGCATTAACCTCTTCTTGATTCTCTTGTTCCTGCATGATTTAGTCAGTGTCCACCTTAGAACTCCTTATTTCTTCCTTCAAGCTTCTCAATGTTTCTACTAAATCATAAGAGTGACCAACACCACATTGCTCATATGATTCATAGGGAAAATATTTGTAGTCTACCATATTTCTAGTCATTTTTATCTCTTTCCTGCAAGGCATACTATGTCATCTAAACCAAAGCACAATAAACCAATGTACCTTAGCATAATTTAGGGAGGATATCTCATCTACAAGATCAACAAAATCAATGTAATACATGTACAAACATAATGATAACAACATATAGACATATAACAAATGGGTGTATCAACACATAAACATCATTCTAGCTAGAGTCAAGTCATCAATGCATGACCATATCAACTACACATATCATGAACTCATGCATGACAACAATAACCATATCAATGCACATTCGACAACATGTAAGCACTGACACACATGGAAATGCATAACCAATCATACACTCATGATGACACACTTCAAAAAAATAACATGCTCTTTCACATGGCAACATAACTACAACCATGACCGACACCATGCATATGCAAAAAGCATATAGACCACAAGGATGATTAACACATGTGCAACCGACATGAATACATTACCAACGCACACCACCCATCCATTCCAAGGGGTGAACCATGCTTTAATACCTCTTTGTAACACCCTCATTCACATCTACCCAAGTAAGCAGCCAACTGGGGTAAATATGCGACCAGAGGCCATTATAATGGGATTCAACCTCTTAGGTGACCTTAAGGATGTAGAATATGTTAGCGCTTGAATTTGGCCTCAGGCTGAAAAAGACAAAATCCAAGGCAACATCAAACCACTTAGCCTCGTAGCTAGCCCTACGGGGCAGGAGAGGGCTCTCTCCAGGTCTATCTCAGAAAAAGGTCTTCAAAGGGCAGATATGACCAATAAAGAACACTGATTTTAGGCTAGTAAACTGATAGGGAAAGTTTGATTTTAAATTTTTAGGGTTTTGTTGGAAAACTGAGCACAACAATTTTGGGTGCGGGGATGAGACACAGTTTTTGCAAAGGTCTTTTTGGGGCAAGGTAGGAGATTGTCTTGATGCCTTTGAATTAAGTGAATGGATAGAAATGACCGGTGAGGAGCTAAAGAGAGCAAGAAACCTTCGAGAGTTCTCTTTAGACAGAGGAAAACATAGATATTAAGCAAACTTAAAGGCAGAGCATATAAATTATGAATTCTACCTTAACACTTCATTTACTTAATGTGCAGAAAAGAGAAGTAGGAAAATGACACACATAACACACTTACAAGTACATGAGAGAAGCACACCATAAACACAAAACACCACAGGAATCCCAAATAGTGCTGCAAAACCCTGGTCTTTCCTTTGCCAAAATTGCAAAGATACAAAGTGTAAAACAGCTAAGCTTATCCCTCAAGAGTCCAACCATGAAAATGACTAAGAAAGTACATAATATAGGAAAGCTAACATACTTCCTTGCCTCTAGGGGTCGAGCTCATCATCTTAGGAGCTGTTTCAACCAATTCTAAACTGAGCACTACAATCTAGGCAATCAAAACAACTTGCCTCTATAAGCTAGGAAACCAATTCATTCATTAATTTTTTGCCATTTCATGAATGAATCTTCTAGAATAGGTAAAAAGTGTCATTTCAATCATGAAATTACATCAAATACATCAAGGGGGATGAAAAATCCAACCAAAAAGTCAAAACTAGTCAGCGCTGCGTTTTCCTGTGCTGAAGATGCAAAACTGGCCAATTTCCCCAACGCGTAGCGCACCTTTTAGGCCACTTTTGAGGCACTTCCCGGCATCCAAATGAGGCACAAGTGGGCTTGCTGGAAAGGTCTAGAGGTCTACTCTCCAGCCCAAGTGGAATTTCGCAATTTGGTGTCCATTTTCCCCTCCAAAATTGCAATCTCCCAAGACTGCTTCCTGTGTGTCCAAAAAGTGGCAGAAGGTCATTTTTTGCTTGTTTTTTGACCTTTTGGGGGCTCAAATCTTCATGAAACTTCTTGGCAGTGGCTGAGCAAGTGTATCTTTCCATGAAAAATCCAAAAATGCTGAGTTTTCCTGAAATGGACCTCCCCAACTTAAGGGTAGCACGCGGCGCGCTACGCGTTGAGGGCAAAAACCTATGTTTGGCACAAAAAAGTCAAAATTGACCAAAATTGCTCAAAATTTCCTGAAATTTGGGCTGAAGGTGTGTCACTGAGCACCATGCTCCCTCAAGGTGGCTTCGGCCAAAATTTGAAGTGGATCGGGCCTTTTCCTCCGTTTTAGTGCCTTGGCCAAGCGTGCTTTAAGTACCTTCATTCTTGCTTTGCACACATGCATGCGGGCCCAATAATGGTTCTTCATGTGGCGGAGCATGTCTTTGTCCCTGTTTACCTTTGCTATCAACCTCTCTAAATGTGTGTTCACCTGAATGAGCATAGAGCTTTGCTCCTTAGGTGTCAAATCACCGGGTCCCTTGCGAGCCAAGTTCCAGTCTTCTCGGATCCTCCGCAACTCATCAAGAGAGTGTTCATCCTCTAATTGCTTGTTGCGCTACTCTAAATAAGTAATTTTCCAATTTGCCATCTCCAACTTTTGCTGCAACAAGTCATTTTCAGCCCTTAGTTGTTGGATGATCTCCTTTGACTCTAGGCTCGGAGAAATGATATCAAGGTCAACAACATCTATGCCTGGATCACCTGATGGCCCCTCATCAATCTTGGGCTGCTTGCCTCTCTCTTGTACCTGTGCTGCTGTTGAAAGCGAGGCCCCTTCCACCTGATGTGGAGATAACACTCGTTGTGCTGATGAAGAAGGCGAGACCCCTTCCACCTGATGTGGAGATAATACTCACCGTGCATATGCAAATAAGACCTTGTGGCCTCTCTGATATGTAACATATGCTGGAGGAGTGCTGACATGTTCTGGATTAGGAATATCAAACTGCTGTGAAGGCCCTCCCTCATCACGGACAACCTCGGGAGGTGGCTGTGGCACCATGAAGAAATCATGAGAAATGAAATCCTCCCAAGCAATACCCTGCTGTGCCAACTGATGCATCACTATGATCTCGATCAGTGCATAATGATATATACTTTTGAGCTGCTGTGCGGGAGTTTTCCTTTGCACTACGGGCACCATCTTCTCTATATTTCGGCACATGGAAAATGGAATGTTCATCATTCGTACCCAGGTGAAATGCATCAACAAACAGATATGGTACGAATATAAACGTGAAAATCTGCCCTCACAAGTGAAATAACGCATAATGAGCCTCATCAAGGGTGCATACTCATCCCTTAGGAATCTGAAAGGAAAAACAGCAGTAAGGTGCCTCATGCATCCAGGTTTGATGTATGGTTGATAATGAAATTTGCCTAGCAGCTTGCCTTGGTCCACTCTTCCCCAACATTTGGTATCCCGGTAGCTTGAGCAACCATTTCAGGTGATAAGGTGAAATCTACTCCTGCAAGGTTCACATGGCCATTGTGCAAATGTAGGACAAACAAGCGGACCAGCTCTCTATGGTGTTGAATTTGTGAGATCCTCTCACAATATCCAAAGCATGATTGATATCGAAAACATGACATTGCAAGAGGACAAGCTTGCAAATGAGCCAATGAAGTGGGCTCCTCTCTGACATGCCGACCACCCTTACCACCCTTATGATGCCTCCTTGGCACTTCTACCTCTGGTGTTGAACCACTGTCATAGCTCTGCTCATAATATGATTCGGTTTCTGACATGGTTATGAAGGCAAGATGACTGAAATATATTGCTGACTTGGCACCCAATTAACTGCTTTTTGACTTTTTCAAATGCTGTCACCAAGGGGACATAAATACAAGGGAATTGTTAGGGATAGGGGAACATTTGGGAATTAGGGAAAATAAACACAAAGAAGGAATTTAGGGAAGACAAGCATGGGAAATTACAAAACTATGGGATTTAAAGTGAAGTAGGGTTTAGGAATTAAATATGCTTTTAGGAATTTTAAAGAGGAGAATGATGAAATTTCAAGGGAAAATTTGAGGGAGAAAAGTGATGAAAATGAGGGAAAAAGGAATTTACAAAGGGCAACCTTGGACATCAACAGAAATTTAAAACCCTAGTGCCATTGAAACTTTAAATTTTCCACCACAAGAAAGGGTTTTGATTTATCATTTACATAGCATTTGAACACATTAATTCTCTTTTTCATTGTGCAAAACCAAATTTAGGCATAGAGGAGAAGCCTACCTGCACTTTGCCTGAGAGAAAAGTCGTTTTGATGACTCGCTGGCAGTTTTTTTGAGCTGAATCCCCAACGCGTAGAGCACCCTACCCAACGCATAGCGCGCCTCTGACGCGTAGCGCACTTGTAAATTAACACTGGAAAAGTCTGCCTGACGCGTAGCGCGCCCCCGACGCGTAGCGCGCCTCTCCTGACGCGTAGCGCGCCCCTGAAACTGCTCGACTTGCTCAAGAACTCCTCAAATCGACTTTGCAAGGATTCACTTAGCCTGTAAATGGCAAATGAGTTGTAAATGAGGAGTGATATGCTTTTATAGTTTTCATTTTGATTTTTACTTGCCCAAAACCCACTTTGTAATGTTTTGAGTGTTGACGCTTTTTGAATTAATTGCCTCTGACCTTTGATTTCTTTTCTTTGAAAAATTGGTTGAAATGATGATTTCTTCTTAAAAATTTTGTAGGGATAGCTTCTAGGATGCTTTGGCAAAGGAGACCAAGGCTGCACTTCGACATTTGAAGAATTTGAAATTTTGAGAATTTTTACAAAAATGAGATAATGACCTTTGTTTTCAAAAACAGAGTTTTTGAGAACAAAGTGAAAATTTAGCTGTACAATGATGAGAATCTTTGAAAAAATATTTAAGGAACAACATCCCTCTGGCCTGCTGGTCCTTTATGACCTCTCAAGACAAAAATGGACTCAACCCTAGACCTAAGACCTTAAAACTTAAAGCAAGATGAATGACCCTTTGAGGACTTTATTTACTTGAACAAACCTGAACCAGCAGTGCCAAACAAGAGGGGAATAACGACACAAACCCCCTCCACCAGGATTATGGCATGCCTAACGGAATGCAACATGATCACACCGATGGGACACCTAATCATGAAATGCAAAGAGCTTTGATCTCTGGAGGAGGGCTATTAGACCGACTCTAACATTGGCTCCAATGGGGATGGTAGCTCCTTGGAGGTGCCAAGAACCGCAAACCTCTGGGAGAGCAGACCAGTGTCTTCAACCATTGGGGGATGGAGTCATTATTTACTCATTTGACAGAAATTCTGACAACTTTAGTGACTGCAGATTTGACTGAAAATTAGACACAACTTTGACCCAAACTGACTCAATTGTGAATAGAAAATGGACTGATAAAAACACCTTGACAAACCTGAAACCAACCAATCTCCATCTTCAGAATTATAGCCTTCACCGCAGGCCCCAGACTGAGGATGAAAGATCAGCACACACATGCGATAAAATAGAAGTAAAACGGTATACACAATGATGGTGACAAGAACAGAAAATGCTCAGACATGGTACCTCTTCAGCAGCCGACCATTGATCGACCCCCCGGGATAATCATCTCCGTTCATTTCCTTGAGAAGAAAAGCATTTTGGCCACGATATGTTGCGATCTTATAGGGACCCTTCCATATATTATCAAATTTTCCGTGCTTCCCTTTGTCTTCATTCCGAGCATCCCACTTCAAAACCACATCATCTATTTGGAAGTCATCTGATTTTGCTTTCCTGTCATAAATCTTCTTTATGCGCTCTTGCAATTTGAGAGTATTGTGAAGAACCTCCTCCCATGTCTGCTGTAAATGAATCATTTGATTAATCCGCCTTTGCATAGGATCTTCCTCACTATCAACTTATTGAAGCAACTTGACTACCGGAATAGCAAGCGAAGTAGGAAACACTGCATCTGTCCCGTACACCAACTCGAAAGGAGACATGCCAATTGACTTTTTATGACTTACCCTATCAGCCCACAGTGCATTCACTAACTTTTTATGCCAGCTCTTCTTATTGATTTCCAGCAACTTTTTAATGATATTTACCAAGGACTTATTTGAAGATTCTGCCAACCCATTTCCTTGCGGATGGTAGGCGGTAGAATGCCCCAAGCTGATATTATAATTGTAGCAAAAGTCAACCATTCTCTTTGATTTAATTGCTGCTGCATTATCTGTAATTAACTTACTTGGACAGCCAAAACGTGACAGTATATTATTTTCAAGGAAAGAAATAATTACCGTGTCTGTGGCCTGCCGGGTGGGAATGGCTTCAATCCATTTTGTGAAGTAATCTGTAGCTGTCAATATCCATCTATGTTGTCCTGACGATGCCGGATGAATCTCACCGATAAAATCCAAACCCCACTGCTGAAATGGTGCGCTGACTTCAATTGGTTTGAGAGGCAATGGCTGCAATTTCTGTTTCCCTTGAAAAATTTGGCACTCATGACAACTCTTAACAGCTTTATATACATCTGAAAACAATGAAGGCCAATAAAAACCTGCTCTTAGGATCTTATTTGCTGTAGTCTTCCAAAACAAATGACCCCCACAGTCACCTTTATGAAAATCTTCCACCACTGTTTTGGCTTCCTCCTCAACCAAACAATTCAGCAATATTCCACCGGGGTCTTTCCAATATAGTGCAGATTTAAGGATGAAAAACTTGGCTGCTTTCAACTTCAATGTCCTACTTTTATTTCGAGGCATCCCGGGAGGTGAAGACAAATTTTGAAGTACATATACAATATCAGCATACCAAGGAGAAGAAATAAAGATGTCAGATACCTGTTGTACTGAATTCTCCTCATCTTCATCGGACATGGCAGCTATCAAATTGATGTCTAGGACATGTAAATTTGTTTCAGCCATCAATTTGGCAAGACCTTGCCCTTTGATCAACTTAGTGGGTTTAATTTCCACATCATACTCTAATAATGCAGCAATCCACTTTCCCCACCTTCCTTCCGGTTCTGTCTGTACCAACACATCCTTTACTGCCGCGTTAGGAACATAAGCTATAATGTGGGAATGCAATACATACACACGGAAATCCTTCAGGGCCTTCACAAGCGCAAGCGCTTGTTTTTCAATATTGTTATAATTTAATGCTCCATCTCTAATAATACGGCTGAAAAAAGCAATGGGCTTCTCAACTCCATCTCTTTTCTTGCATTAATACAGCTGCCAATGTGCGCTCAGAGGCAAATGAAAACAAAATAAAATCTTGTGTGTAATCCAGACTGATTAGAGTAGGAGCTGAAGATAAAACCAACTTTACCAAATTGAAAGATTTTACCGCCTCTTCGGTCCACTTTAGCTGGTTGTCCTTTTTCAGCATGTTTGTGATTTCTCTAAGATGCTCAGCAAGATTCGGAATGAAGCGACGCAGAAAATTCAGCTTACCATTAAAGGACTGTATTTATTTTTTGTTCTGGGGCTGCTCAAGTTGCTGAATAGCTTCAACACGTGCAGGATCTATTCGGATTCCATCTTTGGAAATGATGTGACCCAAGAGCTTGCCTTCACTCATGGCGAAAAGACTCTTCTTTGGATTCAGTGAAATTCCATATTTTCTGCACTTTTGAAAAACAATTTGCAAGTGATATAAATGTTCTTCATCAGATTTTGAAAATACAGTCAAATCATCAAGGTAAACAACTAAAAAGACATCTTTTTCATTGGCAAAGGCCATGTCCATCGCACGCTAAAAAGTGGCACCTGCATTTTTCAAACCAAATGGAATTTTTGCATAATGAAATGTACCCCATGGAGTAGTGAATGCGGTTTTATCACGATCATCCTCATGCACCAAAATCTGATTGTACCCGGAATAGCCATCGAGTAGCGACATCCTTGATGCTCCAACTACTCGCTGCAATATATGATCCATTTTGGGTAGCGGATAATTGTCCTTTAAAGACACCTTATTCAAATTTCTGAAGTCGATGCATAAACGGATCTCACCGGTCTTCTTTCTTACGGGTACCAAATTTGATATCCAATCAGAAAATCTGATAGGTACTATGATTCCAGACTTGTACAACCTATTCACTTCTTTTTCTATCAATGGCAGCAATTTAGGATTGATTCTCCTCAACTTTTGGCGGAAAGGCTTTTGATTTGGCTTTATAGGAATAGTATGTTGAATGATACTAGTATCATATGTTTTCAGATCTGAATAATCCCATGCAAAGACATTAGAAAACGAAGACAACAATCTGGCATACTCCTTCTTTACCTTTGGTGACAATGACTTAGATAACTTTACCATCTTAGGATTCTCAGCTGCTCCAATGTTTACCTCCTCAACACCTTCTTCAGTTGGTCTCAATGTCGGCTTGTGGGCCACATCATCTTGATCAAACAGCTCTTCCAAAGGAATCAATCTTTTAGGAATAAAATTGTCCTTAAGTTGCAGCACATCCATTTGATTTACCTCCTCTGGTTCAATATCTATGGAAATATCTTTAAACTCACCTTCAATCTGCAGAAAATCTTTGATTTCTTCATCATCCTGGAAGACTTGCCAACATCGTTGATTATCCGGAACTGTGGGGCGGTGTTTCACATAAATCTCAAATTTGTTGCTGGAATTCATTGGAATTTTTAAGTTACTTGCTGCCTTGGCCAATGCATCAGCAACACCATTTTGTATGCGAGGCACACATGTCAAAGTATGTTCAGAAAATAATTTCAAAATATCTAGGACAACATTTCGATATGCTCTCATGTGAGGATGCTTGGCCTGAAACTCACCTTTAACTTGCTTTATCACCAACTCGGAGTCGCCATAGACTGCAATCTTCTTTGCTTTCAGCTTGCGAAGAATTTTAAGGCCAGCAATAAGAGCCTCATATTCTGCCTCATTGTTTGAACAATCAAATGCTAATTTATAAGAGCACACTCTCACCTTGCTTGGGACTTTGTCTTGGGCTGAAAAGGGACTTCGAATCCACACACCAATACCAGCACCATCGCTGCCCACAGCGCCATCGAAATCCATGGTCCAAAGACCATCTTCATCTTCCTCCAACTACTGAAACTGTGTTGCCTCTGTTTTTTCTATTTGCTGCCCCTTAGCTTCAACTGTTTGCCTCATGGCAGCTGACCTTTCTTCTCTTTCCTTTTGTAGAACTTCTCTAAAATTTTCAGTAATCTCTGGTATATCCTCTTCCTGAACTAACTGACTATCTATCTCATTAAAATTATCAGCAAACAAAACAAACGATTCCAAATCTGTATGTACATAATTTACAGGATGATTTATTGGCTTTTCTTTACTAGTTATCATGTATTTCATCTTTTGCTCCCGATATAACTTTCTCATTTGACCGAAAACTAGAATTGTAGCATAAGAAAAGTCTAGCTGAAGTGTACCTTTCAACTTAGCTGCCCAAGATCTTGAAAGCAACATGCCAAAACGCGGAGGAATATCCGCCACAACCACATCCATCAAGACATTCTTGGCTGGAATTTGATCTAGGCTTACCACCAAGTCCTTGATCAATCCAATACACTTTACTTGGCTGGAATCAAATGAATACAAATCATGATATCTTCTTGTGATGTCCAATCCCAGCCTTTCCATTATTGCTTTCGGCATCAAATTGTGCGAAGCACCCGAGTCAAACATAGCATTATGTAAAACATACTCGTGCAACCTCAAACTGATATAGAAGGGAGGAACATCATTTTCAGGAGACTCACCATTTAAAGTAGGCCCAAAAATTAATTCCGGCTGATCATCTTCTACATTTACCATGTCAAGCATTGGATCAATATTCAGAATTTTGGAAATTTGACCTCGGTAGGTGGTGTTCTTCATGATTTCAGTCAATGGAATAGACACTTTCAGCTTTGAAATTTCATTCTCCAAACTAAATGCTGAAACCTTTTCACCTTCTTTGGCCGGAACTTCTCTTCTTTCAACTCTATCCTTCATTATGCTTGGTGGCTGATTTACCTTCTCCGCTGAAGATGATTGACTTGCTGGGGGATTAATTATATCTCTTCCTTTTGTCTGTGGGGAAGTTGAATCATTTTTTGCTGAAGTATCTTTCCTCTTCTGAATGGGATTTATGAGAACAGCTCGATTTCTTAATTGTCTCTGTTGAGCGGACAAAGCATTGAGATATCCTCTTTGGTACTCCTCCGATTCTTCCACAAGGGCTGCATCATTTAATAAGATATAATCCTCATCCTGATGTATGATGGAATTTCTCACCAATTCTTCTTCTTCTGTAATATAAGTAGGCAGATCATCAGGAGTGAAAAAGTGATTTTCCTCTCCTATAGTGTCACCTTCATCCTCGGATTCTTGGCTAGCAAAATTCTGCTGAAGCGGAGGATTCACTTGCTGCTGAACTGTTGTTTCTTGTGCCCTTGTTTCACGCTGCTTGATTCTGTATTATGGCTGCTGTGGACCTCGGAAATTAGGATTACGGATCTGCGGTTCCGGCTTGCTGAGATGAGTGTTTTCTAGCAACCTTTCCACCCTTTCTACCTTGCGAAGGAGCTGATCTGATGTAGAAGCTTCTTCTTTGATTGTCACTCGCTTTTCGGCTTTCATCCTTGCTCTTGTATCATTTAAATTCGCTTCAACACTAACAACGATTTTCTGCATATCCTCCAAGGTAGGTGGATCTCTATCTCGCAATGAATAAGCCATCTCCGGATCAAAACCATCCGAGAATTTGAGAAGTGCTGATTTTCTAGATGGCCTTAAATCATCTGGAATAGCATTGTAAACTGTGTTAAATCTGATAATGTAATCTTGGACAGACTCACCATGATTGCGTTTGAGATTGTTGTACTCAACATTGATCTGAAGTGGATCTTTTCTGATTTCCCATCGATCTAGAAACTGCTTCTGAAGTTCTTCCAATGTGGGTATGGTTCTAGCTGTCAAACCTCTGAACCATTTTCTTACTTCTCCATCGAATGTTTGTACAAACAAACGCATAGTTACATCTTCCTCATCTATCTCATATAGATCAAAGTAAGTTGTCATCTTGTCTATATGCTGCTGAGCGGAAACACCCTGAGGAGTGCCATCAAACATGGGAATTTTACTTTGATAATCAGCTGGCATATCATGCAGATTTTGAGGAAGAGCAAGTGGGGCAAACCGGGCAGCCATTGCTTTAGGTAGATTGGGTCTAGGAGTAGCAGGTGGAGTAGGTGTAGCTGTAGTATGAGGGGTATAGGGAGGTGTAGGCAGAGGAGAAGCGATATGTGACGAGGAAGGAGAATTGACTGTTGATTCAGGATGTGTGACCCTAGGGGATATAGAAATAAAAGAAGGATTGGTCTGTTCGTGCGGAACTGAAGCCGTGATAGTATATCCAATATTGCTAGATATAGTTTCGAGGAAATCAGCAAGATTAGTGACTTGGATATCTGTTTGAAGGTGTCTTAGGATGAAATTTTCAACCAATTTATTATGTCTCTCGATTTCAAGGGCAGCAGCAAAATCAGGGTTGGGAACTAGAGAATCAAGTGCACTTTCAAATTTGGTTTTGAACAAGGACAACTCAAAGCTTTCGTCAAAATCAATGTCTTCAAGATACTCAAAAACAGCTGTACATGAATGAGATTTGAATATGTGATTAGAATCTGAAGCCAGTTTGGATATCAAGGAACAAATAACCAATCAGCCTGTGAAAACTCTTAACTAATCATCCAAAAGTTCAGAGTTTAAAAATGAACTGGGGTAAAATGCAATCGAAGTGGTCGTATTCACAAGCTCACGGAGATTGACTAAAGCAGCGTTTATCTACTTCCGCTTATGCAAAGCAAAAGCGTTTCGAAGGCTACCTGGCATAACTTCAGGCTCCGTCTAAGACTTATGAAACAAACACATCAATCCACAAACAAGTTTGTTCTCCCCAGTATGGTCGCCAATATGTTAGCGCTTGAATTTGGCCTCAGGCTGAAAAAGACAAAATCCAAGGCAACATCAAACCACTTAGCCTCGTAGCTAGCCCTACGGGGCAGGAGAGGGCTCTCTCCGGGTCTATCTCGGCAAAAGGTCTTCAAAGGGCGGAGATGACCAATAAAGAACACTGACTTTAGGCTAGTAAACTGATATGGAAAGTTTGATTTTAAATTTTTAGGGTTTTGTTGGAAAACTGAGCACAACAATTTTGGGTGCAGGGATGAGACACAGTTTTTGCAGAGGTCTTTTTGGGGCAAGGTAGGAGATTGTCTTGATGCCTTTGAATTAAGTGAATGGATAGAAATGACCGGTGAGGAGCTAAAGAGAGCAAGAAACCTTCGAGAGTTCTCTTTAGACAGAGGAAAACATAGATATTAAGAAAACTTAAAGGCAGAGCATATAAATTATGAATTCTACCTTAACACTTCATTTACTTAATGTGCATAAAAGAGAAGTAGGAAAATGACACACATAACACACTTACAAGTACATGAGAGAAGCACACCATAAACACAAAACACCACAGGAATCCCAAATAGTGCTGCAAAACCCTGGTCTTTCCTTTGCCAAAATTGCAGAGATACAAAGTGTAAAACAGTCTAAGCTTATCCCTCAAGAGTCCAACCATGAAAATGACTAAGAAAGTACATAATATAGGCAAGCTAACACACTTCCTTGCCTCTAGGGGTCGAGCTCATCATCTTAGGAGCTATTTCAACCAATTCTAAACTGAGCACTACAATCTAGGCAATCAAAACAACTTGCCTCTATAAGCTAGGAAACCAATTCATTCATTAATTTTTTGCCATTTCATGAATGAATCTTCTAGAATAGGTAAAAAGTGTCATGTCAATCATGAAATTACATCAAATACATCAAGGGGGATGAAAAATCCAACCAAAAAGTCAAAACTAGTCAGCGCTGCGTTTTCCTGTGCTGAAGATGCAAAACTGGCCAATTTCCCCAACGCGTAGCGCGCCATTTCCCAACGCTTACGCGCCTTTCAGGCCACTTTTGAGGCACTTCCCGGCATCCAAATGAGGCACACGTGGGCTTTCTGGAAAGGTATAGATGTCTACTCTCCAGCCCAAGTGGAATTTCTCAATTTGGTGGCCATTTTCCCCTCCAAAATTGCAATCTCCCAAGACTGCTTCCTGTGTGTCCAAAAAGTGGCAGAAGGTCATTTTTTGCTTGTTTTTTGACCTTTTGGGGGCTCAAATCTTCATGAAACTTCTTGGCAGTGGCTGAGCAAGTGCATTTTTCCATGACAAATCCAAAAATGCTGAGTTTTCCTGAAATGGACCTCCCCAACTTAAGGGTAGCGCGCGGCGCGCTACGCGTTGAGGGCAAAAACCTGTGTTTGGCACAAAAAAGTCAAAATTGACTAAAACTGCTCAAAATTTCCTGAAATTTGAGCTGAAGGTGTGTCACTGAGCACCATGCTCCCTCAAGGTGGCTTCGGCCAAAATTTGAAGCGGATCGAGCCTTTTCCTCCGTTTTAGTGCCTTGGCCAAGCGTGCTTTAAGTACCTTCATTCTTGCTTTGCACACATGCATGCGGGCCCAATAATGGTTCTTCATGTGGTGGAGCATGTCTTTGTCCCTGTTTGCCTTTTCTATCAACCTCTCTAAATGTGTGTTCACCTGAATGAGCATAAAGCTTTGCTCCTTAGGTGTCAAATCACCGGGTCTCTTGCGAGCCAAGTTCCGGTCTTCTCGGATCCTCCGCAACTCATAAAGAGAGTGTTCATCCTCTAATTGCTTGTTGCGCTGCTCTAAATAAGTAATTGTCCAATTTTCCATCTCCAACTTTTGCTGCAACAAGTCATTTTCAGCCCTTAGTTGCTGGATGATCTCCTTTGACTCTAGGCTAGGAGAAATGATATCAAGGTCAACAACATCTATGCCTGGATCACCTGATGGCCCCTCATCAATATTGGGCTGCTTGCCTCTCTCTTGTACCTTTGCTGCTGTCGAAAGCGAGGCCCCTTCCACCTGATGTGGAGATAACACTCGTTGTGCTGATGAAGAAGGCGATACCCCTTCCACCTGATGTGGAGATAATACTCGCCGTACAGATGCAAATAAGACCCTGTGGCCTCTCTGATATGTAACATGTGCTGGAGGAGTGCTGACATGTTCTGGCTCAGGAATATCAAACTGCTGTGAAGACCCTCCCTCATCACGGACAACCTCGGGAGGTGGTTGTGGCACCATGAAGAAATCACGAGAAATGAAATCCTCCCAAGCAATACCCTGCTGTGCCAACTGATGCATCACTATGATCTCGATCAGTGCATAATGATATATACTTTTGAGCTGCTGTTCGGGAGTTTTCCTTTGCACTATGGGCACCATCTTCTCTATATTTCGGCACATGAAAAATGGAATGTTCATCATTCGTACCCAGGTGAAATGCATCAAAAAACGGATATGGTACGAATATAAATGTGAAAATCTGCCCTCACAAGTGAAATAATGCATAATGAGCCTCATCAAGGGTGCATACTCATACCTTAGGAATCTGAAAGGAAAAACAGTAGTAAGGTGCCTCATGCATCCGGGTTTGATGTATGGTTGATAATGAAATTTGCCTAGCAGCTTGCGCTTGGTCCACTCTTCCCCAACATTTGGTATCCCGGTAGCTTGAGCAACCATTTCAGGTGATAAGGTGAAATCTACTCCTGCAAGGTTCACATGGCCATTGTGCAAATGTAGGACAAACAAGTGAACCAGCTCTCTATGGTGTTGAATTTGTGAGATCCTCTCACAATATCCAAAGCATGATTGATATCGAAAACATGACATTGCAAGAGGACAAGCTTGCAAATGAGCCAATGAAGTGGGCTCCTCTCTGACATGCCGACCACCCTTACCACCCTTATGATGCCTCCTTGGCACTTCTACCTCTGGTGTTGAACCACTGTCATAGCTCTGCTCATAATCTGATTCGGTTTCTGACATGGTTATGAAGGCAAGATGACTGAAATATATTGCTGACTTGGCACCCAATTAACTGCTTTTTGACTTTTTCAAATGCTGTCACCAAGGGGACATAAATAAAAGGGAATTGTTAGGGATAGGGGAACATGTGGGAATTAGGGAAAATAAACACAAAGAAGGAATTTAGGGAAGACAAGCATGGGAAATTACAAAACTGTGGGATTTAAAGTGAAGTAGGGTTTAGGAATTAAATATGCTTGTAGGAATTTTAAAGAGGAGAATGATGAAATTTCAAGGGAAAATTTGAGGGAGAAAAGTGATGAAAATGAGGGAAAAAGGAATTTACAAAGGGAAACCTTGGACAACAAGAGAAATTTAAAACCCTAGTGCCATTGAAACTTTAAATTTTCCACCACAAGGGAGGGTTTCGATTTATCATTTACATAGCATTTGAACACATTAATTCTCTTTTTCATTGTGCAAAACCAAATTTGGGCATAGAGGAGAAGCCTACCTGCACTTTGCTTGAGAGAAAAGTCGTTTTGATGACTCGCTGGCAGTTTTTTTGAGCTGAATCCCCAACGCGTAGCGCGCCCTGCCCAATGCGTAGCGCGCCTCTTACGCGTAGTGCACTTGTAAATTAACACTGGAAAAGTCTGCCTGACGCGTAGCACGCCTCTCCTGACGTGTAGCGCGCCCCTGAAACTGCTCGACTTGCTCAAGAACTCCTCAAATAGACTTTGCAAGGATTCACTTAGCTTGTAAATGGCAAATGAGTTGTAAATGAGGAGTGATATGCTTTTATAGTTTTCATTTTGATTTTTACTTGCCCAAAACCCACTTTGTAATGTTTTGAGTGTTGACACTTTTTGAATTAATTGCCTCTGACCTTTGATTTCTTTTCTTTGAAAAATTGGTTGAAATGATGATTTCTTCTAAAAAATTTTGCAGGGATAGCTTCTAGGATGCTTTGGAAAAGGAGACCAAGGCTGCACTTCGACATTTGAAGAATTTGAAATTTTGAGAATTTTTACAAAAATGAGATAATGACCTTTGTTTTCAAAAACAGAGTTTTTGAGAACAAAGTGAAAATTTAGCTGTACAATGATGAGAATCTTTGAAAAAATATTTAAGGACGAACATCCCTCTGGCCTGCTGGTCCTTTATGACCTCTCAAGACAAAAATGGACTCAACCCTAGACCTAAGACCTTAAAACTTAAAGCAAGATGAATGACCCTTTGAGGACTTTATTTACTTGAACAAACCTGAACCAGCAGTGCCAAACAAGAGGGGAATAACGACACAAACCCCCTCCACCAGGATTATGGCATGCCTAACGGAATGCAACATGATCACACCGATGGGACACCTAATCATGAAATGCAAAGAGCTTTGATCTCTGGAGGAGGGTTATTAGACCGACTCTAACAGAATCGACAGAAACCCACAAGACAAACCTTCTATACCTGCTACAGGACTCCCAGAAGCCTTCCCAGTCATCCCCATGACCAGTCCCTAGGTCCCACTGAGTTTTTAGACCATTAAACCCTTGGAAACTTCGTTGATATGGACAAGGGTGTGTCTGGGAGGCTCTAGTCGCTCCCATAGCAAGACATGGGTGCATCTAGGGATTTTTCTCCTCAGTCCTGTGCCTGCAACTCCAAGATCTGTGCCACTTTTTCAAGCCCATAGCCTAGGTCACCACCTAGAACTCAATGATAGGTTCATAAATGAAATTTCACAGTGGAACAAAGATATATTTGCGAAAACATCAACAAGACTAGAATGGACCCCTACTATCCATGATAGGAATTTCGTCAAACATGTCACAAATATGTAATCTACAGGTTTAAACAACAGATCTGAGCATAGGGATCAAATATTTATCTAAGAATCACTAAGAAGCATTGTTCCCTTACATCATTAGTTTCATTATCATATATTAGGTCATAGATACATTGTTCATCCATTTACAAATCAAAACATAAGGAGAGCCATACATCATCACTATCATAATACATGCTTATAACCAGCATAATAACAACAAAAATATCAAGGATACATCAACCATAGAATCCACATATAAACCATTACATTTACACATAAGATACCAAGGAAAGAACCTCTTATTAATGAATTCAAAAGCCAACCCGGTATGGGACTACCACGTTCCACCCGACAATAGATTGGCTGAGCCAAATCTCTCTTCAGCCAATCACCCCCATGCCATATTCCAAGCATGAATGCAGGACTTAAACCAAAAGAATGAACCAAGGCATCCCAAGGCTAAACCATCTCACCCTCATTAATAGAAACCAGGCTTTACCGAAATCCGTATAGGATCACAAGGCCAAAAAAATAATAATGTAATAACATGATTTACCATGATCTCCACTAGATCACTAGGCCAAAACAAGCATGGATGCCACCAAATTTATCCACCTACACTGTGAGGAATTTTCCCGTCTCCTAGTCTCTAGGATTTACTGCAATCCACATTGGATCACTAGGCCCTAACTGAGACTCCACTCTCCATGCTTTACCATATATCACATCCTGAGATTACTAGACCTGATGGAGAGTATCCACCTCTAGGATTTACCATATATCTGGACATTTACCAGTCGAGGATTCCGAGGCCCACCAAGGCAACACAAAATATGGCCTTAGCACAACCCATATTTTGGTTTAGGGGTTACTAAGCCATGTGTTCTTTTATTTAGATATCCACCTCACTCAGCTTCGAATCCATTCGGCAATCCATCTGAACCAAAGATGAGAATCCCATCACACGATGGCTATCTAGAAATGGAAATGTTAGGCTAAAAAACATTGTCACACCTAGAAAAACCCATGCCAATGACAAAAAGATAGCCAATATCACACATGAAACACCATGCATGCCAAATATAACAAGGAAACCACACATGCAAATCAATACATGCAAATAAACCTATTGTAGTTGCTTGGACCTGCTCTTCCATGCTTGATCTCTGATTCCTCTTTGCCTCTTTTGCCTTTCTTGATCCAATATTGAAATCCTCCAAGAAAATTCTATGTGTCCAAGAGTGCGAGAGAGAGAGAATAGAGAGAGAGATCCAAAATTGGACTGACAAAAGGCAACACTAACAAAAAGTACCAACTGATCCTCAAAACCATTTTTATCAATTAGGCATGTATTTTCCTTCATTTTCCCCCTCAGATGAAACTTTATTCCTTTCACCTTCCTTTTCTCCTAATGTCCATTATTTTCATGAATAAATGCTAATTAAGGCCACTTTGCCTTTCCAAATGCCTTAGCCATTTCCTTAGCCATAATAAATCAAATGAAAATCCACACTAGGATGTTTTGGCCCAACATTCAACTTGGAATAAGTATCTCATAATCCATGGTTATTATTTTTCCTTTATTAACTTTTATTACAGGGAATTTTCACCAGGACTATTACATAGAAACTAGAGCAAAGGTTTCTTCATAGTCTTCTGCCTCTTTCTAGGAGAATACCCTAACCACAAACCACACCTTGTACTTGTCAATACTTCTATCCGCAACATGCTTGATCTTGTATATCCACTTGGAAGTCACCATTGAATTCCCTTCAGGACTTGGCACAATCTCCCAGACATCATTCTTCATTATTAATTAGTACTCTTTAATCATTAATTCCTTCCACACCTATTAGCTCGTTGCTTCTTCATATGTGGAAGGTTATGCATCAATAAGGTTTTTTGTGAAAGCTGCATAGCTAGAAAACCTCTTATGTTTCGTAAATTCTCTAGATGTGCCATCAAGAGTTGAATGTCTTTCTTCCTCTTCCAATGTAGATCTAAGCCATGTTGGTATCATCTTGATCTCTAGAACAATAACCAATTCTATTGGATCTCAAGGCCCTTCTATCATTTAGGTACATTTTTTAGAGCTCAAATGCCCCTCCCTTGAGGTCTCTTTCTTCACTTCATCCAAGGAATCCATGGAGTCTTACTTAGACTTCTAATATGCCACTTTCTCTGTAACGCCCTCCTCCCACATCTACCTAAGTAACTAGCCAACCATGGTCAACATGTGACAAGAAGTTACTATGATATGATTTGACTCCCTATGTGTCAGTTAAGGAAGTGGAATCGACGGAAACAAACCATACCAGACCTTTTGCACCTGCTATAGCATTCCAAGAATGCATATCAGTCATTCCCCTAACCAGCCCCTAGGTGACACTCAACTTTTATACCACTAAACCTCTAGACTCTCCGTTGATATAGGCAAGGTACGTCTAGAAACCTTCGGATGCATGCACATCATGGGTATACATGCGTTCGAGGAATTTTCTCCTCGGACTTGTGCCTATGACTCCATGATTTATGCCACTTTTTAAGCTTAGAATCTAGATCACTATCGAGAAACCCTTGTATCTTTTAGAATCCATAAATTACATGACCACAATAATTTCAAATGAAAAATTGGCTCCGGGACTAGGCCTTGCCATCCCAAACTAGGACTGGCATTTTTTCAAACACTTGGCATCAATGCAACCTATAGGAAACGAATATAAGAAAGAGCATAAATGACTAATAACTCATATGAGACTTGACAAGGAGGATCACCACCCTCTTGCCTTGACTATTTTGACATTAATTAGGTCTTACATCCATTATCCTTTCACTTACAATTAAATACATGAAAAAACCATGACTATAACCAAGCTTATAACAGGCATTAAACCATATAAATAACAATGAAATAAAAACTATTAAAGCCACATATTAACAAGTACAAAGCAAGAGAACTTAGCTTTTATTAAACATAGGCAAAGCCAAGCAGGTTCGAGACTTCCACATGCCACCCGACCATAGACATGGTTGAACCAAATATTTCTTTCAGCCATCCACCCCTATGCCATATTCCAAGCATGAATATGGGATCTCATGGATAAACAAATCCAAAAAAAACCAAGAGAATTCAGAGGTTAAACCACCTCCACCCTTACCAGACTGTGATCTCACCAAACCTGGCACCAAGATCAGAAAACCAAACCGAGCTTGGAATTCCTTTAGACTCCATCACTATCCTTGAGTAATTTTTTGTCTCCTTGTTTCTCAGGATTTGCCGCAATCCACATTAGATCACTAATCCCTAAACCGAGACACCAGTCTCTCAGGATTTACCACAATCCACATCAGATAACTAGGCCCTAAACCAAGAATCCACCCTCAAGCTTTACCATGCATCCTGCCAAAACAAGTCAAGGGATTCCTAGGCCTTTGGGAATTTTCTTGAGACCACCACTTCCCCAGATTCTGAATCCATCCAACAATTACAAAGCTCAAAACTGAGAAAAAAAATCCCATCACACCATGACTTTCCGAAAAAGGCAACGCAAGGTTGAAAACCACTGTCATAACCCGACAAAAACATGCCACCGACAACAAGGGAACCATATAACAACATGCAAATCCATGCTTGCCAAAACCATCTAGGAAATCACACATGAAATATGTTACCTACAAGTATTACTACTAAAGCTACTTGATCCTACTCTTCCTAGCTTTATCTTTTCTTTCCTTCCTTTTTCTTGTCCTTCCTTTGCTTGTTTTTCCCTTCCTTGCTCGTGTTGTAGCTTTTTTTATCTCCTGTCACACAAGTTCTTCAGAAGATGTAGAAGCCTCCTAGAGACAACCTCTGGGTTGATAGGAGACCAGTGCCTAGGGCATCTAAGAGGAGTGCTTTTGAAGATTCTCTAAGGGTTTTTTGTTGCACTGAATATGTCACGTAGTTTGAAAATAGATAATTCAGGGGCTTGGTTCAATAGTCCTTCATCAAGGTAAACTCAAGTAAACACATAGATCTAAATATGCAAGGGGAAAGTATGGCTAATCTCAAAGAAAAATGTCTTGGTTATAGTGGCTGACAAACAACAATACGCAAATTAACATTATTATTGTAGTATAGATGAATACGAGGAAGGAAAGGAGGGGAATTGATGCAGAGGGATGGACAGAACACAGAATCCTAAGAAACAATATACAGCATGATCCAGACTTATGCAGGAATGCAACAAAATACAAAAATACCCATATACACAGAGATGCAGTAGAAATAAAACTTTATTTCATTAATATCAAAGAACTGAAATATGCTTACATACAGAAATAAAAATAAACTAGCTCGAGCGATGGTAGCTTATCTCTGAGAAGAGATGTGGTGGCTACATGCCTATGAACTATGTTACAATGAGTCTCAAAGGCCTATTTATTATTGAGAAACAATGGAAAACCATAAAAATCCAAAAACCTAACCTTAAGAGATGAAGTGCCAAAACTGTGGGCCCCGTTTGGGTAAATTGGTAGATCAACTTCCCTGGGTTGTAACTTTGGCATACGATCTTTGTTTGGCTATTATAATACCTTGTTTCAAAGATCTCAAAAAGAAGGCCGAAAAAAACTGGAAATTTAATTTAGGACTTTTACGGTCTCTCCACTTTCCATAAAAACCTTGTTTAGGGCCTCAAAACAGCTCTGGAAGTTCAGGACCTAAAAAACTGCCAAAAATAGTAAATTGTGCTACAATTAAAGAAACTAAAAAACTAAAAGAGACAGTGTTTGGGGTCCAAGTGGAATAGGCAGGTGGCCACCAATATCCACCTGGATCAGTCTTCTCCCCTTAGGAAGCAATGGTCCCCATTGCATTGAATGACTCCATTAGATGGGGAAACTTCTGTTGAACTTGTTCCCTGGTGAGCCACTTGCCTTGGTGCAGGATTTGGCCGGATTTGACTGCACAATATAGTTGTCTCTTCTTCTGGTGAGTGTTCTTGATCTGTGTGTCCATGATCCGATCAGTTGTGGCATGTTCCATGCAGTTTGGGTTTAACTCTGTTGGTGTGAGTTGTTCTACAATGTCTAATGTGTCCAAGAATGGTGGAAAGTATGGTCGAAGGCAGTCCTCATTGAACACTGGGTGCAGGCCAAGGAATGGTGGGATGTTGAGCTCGAAAGCATTGTTCACTACAAGCATAGTGATGGTCTAAGGCCCATATCAGAGCGAGCGAAGTTTGCGGGGGCGGGGGGGGGGGGGGGGGGGGGCAACGAGGCGCTCCTTCTACATTTGTAACCAAACTTTGTCGCCCACCTAAAACTTGTGTGTCACCTAATGTTGATCATGACACTACTTGTATTTAACATTGGTTCTGTCCAATATGTCATGGACCTGCTAGTGAATGTGCTGAATGTGCTCAATGAAGTTGTTAGCCTTGTCAGCTTTAGACTAGACATGAGCCAAATCTGCTTTAGTAGCTGCAAATGGTATGGCCACATTAATGGGACATATTGGCTAGAAGCCCAACCCCACATGAAAGGGGTTGTGATCAGTTGAGCTATGGAGAGCTCTGTTGTAGTTGTGCTAGACATAGGGGAGGCTATCCCTTGTGTGTGGATGCTTCCAGTTGTACATACACAGAATGTGTACGATCATCCTGGTGATGACCTCTGTTTGGCCATTAGTTTAGGGGTGGAAAGTTGTGGACTTAGTGATCTTGGTATCCAACATTGATAAGAGAGTTGACCAAAATGTACTTAGGAACCTTTTGTCCCGATCTGAGATAATGGATTGTGGGATCCCAAAATGTACCCACACTCGTTCAAAGAAGAGCTTAGCAATGGCTTCTACTATGATACTCTTCTTGCAAGCCGCCATAATGGCCATCTTAGAGAATCTATTGACGACCATGAAAACACAGTTGTTGACATGCTTAGTAGAAGGAAGGCCTGACATGTAATCCATGGAGATGGATTCCCAAGGTTGACTAGGAGTAGGCAGAGGAGTATATAGGCCTTGCTTATTGATGGTCGGTTTGGAAATGGCGTAGGCAGTGTAGGATCTGATGTACTTCCCAACATCCTATCAAAGGTTAAGCCAATAAACATATTTTTGCAGTAGTGCCACTATTTTCTCTACCTTAAAATTCCGAGCGACCCGACTATAGTTTTCCTCCAAAATCATCTTGGCACACTCGCTTGAAGGAAACAGATGTGTCCCAAGTGGCATAACAATGCATCCTGGACATGAAAATTTGGAACTTGCTTACCTTCTAGGAGTGTCTAGTATGATCTGGTAAAGATGCATCCACCCCGTAGTCTCATTCCCATAAGTGTCGAGCACAGTGGTCAACACCATGACCGTGTTCATCTAAGGCAGTCTGCAATGTTGTTGGTGCTTCCATTCTTGTACTTAATGTTCAAATGGAACTATTGCAAGTATGTGGACCATTTATGATGGCGATCATTCTGCAACATCCCTTGTGTCTGTATGAACTACAGGGGTTGGTGGTTTGTGTGGATGACTGTTTCCTTCCACATAATGTAATACTTCCATTATCGGCAGACCTGCACAATGGAATACATCTCTTTGTCATAGGTGGGATACTTTGGGACTGTGTCTGAAAGTGTCTCACTGTGATATGTTGTTGGATACCCCTGTTGAGTAAGAACCGCACCAATAGCATAGTCGGAGGCATCTGTCTTGATCTCAAAATGTTGTTGCAGTTCTGGTAATGTTATCGCTGGTGCAGAACATAGGTGATGCTTCAACTCAGAAAACACCTTATGTTGGGATTCAGACCGAAATAAATTTGCTTTTGCTTCGCCCTTAGTGAATAGAATTAAAGGCCAAGTGATATGAGAGAACCCTAACACTAACCTATGATAGAAATTGGCAAGACCTAGAAAGTTGCAGAGCTCTATTAGAGTGGTTGGGGCTGGCCAATGCCAAATGACTTGTATCTTGGCGGGGTCCACATGCACACCCTACTCATCAATGATGTACCCCAAATATTGAACCTAGGTCATTCCAAAAGTGCATTTCTCCCAATTGGCACACAACTTGTGTTGTCCCAGGGTTTGAAGGACCTGTCGAATATGGTGGAGGTGCTCTTCCCAACTGTAGATAAAGATCAAGATGTCATACAAATACACCACCACGAATGCATTGGTGAATGATTGCAAGATGTTGTCCATCAATCTCATGAAGGTTGTGGGGGCATTCATCAACTTAAAAGGCATGAACAACCATTCGAAAAGACCCTCCTTGGATCTGAAGGAAATCTTCTACACATCAAAGGGTTCGATAGGCACCTAGTGATAACCGAAATTCAAGTCAATGTTGTTGAAATATTTCCCCCCTATAGTTGATCCAGAAGGCCATGAATCTCTGGGATTGGATACTTATTTCAGACAATGATCTTGTTCAGCACCTGATAGTCAATATAGAGTCTCCAGGTCATGTCCTTCTTTTGTAACAATATAATTGATCTCCCACAAGGTGATGAGATTGGCCTAGTGTACCCTTTCTGCAACACTTCTGAATCTACCTCTTGATCTCATCATTCTCCAGAATAGAGCATCAATAGATCAATCCATTGTGTAGTGGTGCACCCGGGGTCAGATCAATGGAGTGCTTGACCTAACAGTACAGATGTACACCTCTAGGTGAGGCAAAAATGTCCCTGTACTCCTCCATGAACTTGTCCATCTGTTGTTGTTGTGCAAAGGAGCCCTGTCTAGAATCTGTGGCCATAACCATCTTCTTTCCCTGAGGGCGAATCATAAGGAAAACAAATTTCCTAGTGTGGGAAATGATCTTACTGCATTACTTCGCAGTGATCAAAGAGATGGTAGTAGGCGAGGCTACTTTCGGTATCATGTACAACTTATCACCCAAAGTAATAATCATAGAGTGAGGTCTAGACTCATATACAACATGTCGCTTCCACAAGTATGGTTGTCCTAATAATACATCACAAACTTCAAGAGGAGCAACATCACACAATACCTCATCCGTGAAGGGCTTGATGTTGTAGGGAAGGCGACATTGTTGACTGACATGGAGATCACGTCCTTATTGAAGATTCCTAATGGTGTACGAATACAAATGTGTTGTAGTGGGTAGGCCCATCTGCTTCACGACCTTTGCTGAAATGAGGTTCTTTTGGCTCCTGCTGTTGACAATGAATTGCAGTGGAGAACCCTTCACCCACATTTGTGAGTGGAAGAGGTGTTCCCCCTCCTCTGGATCTTCAGGCTCATTCTTCTGGATCTTAGTGGTGGCCACGGTGGCACTAGGCTCCACATTAATGATTTGCTTCCCTTTGTCATTCCCCTTGTCAAGTTCTGACTCAGAGTTAGAACATGCATCTAATTCAAAAGCCTTTAGCTTGGCCACCAGTGACTACTTGGCTCGACACTCACTCATGTTGCGAGTGGAGATCTTATGGAACTCACACCATTTTCCCATGTCCTTCTTTGTCTTTGTGGTGTTGTTATTTGCTTGTGGCTTTGACAAGTTGTCCTGGGTCAACCCTCCTTGGAATTTTCCTTTGCTCTATGGTTTGGGGTCACCTTTTCCTTGCTTTGGATTCGCAAATCCAAAGTCTCGCTTTTTTTGTTTAAATTTCTGCTCAATATTGGCAACGTATTGTTATGTCTTGCCGAGCGAGGAGATGTTCAGGAACTCCATCTCGTCCTAGATGTACTTGTGTAGACAGCCGCAGTACTTGAGTACCAAATGCTGCTTAGAATCGTTGATACCCGACTTTGTGCGAAGGGTATGGAAAACATTTGTAAACTTCAGCACATATTGGTCCCTTCCCTACCGTAGCGTGGTCCACTTTATGTATTTATCTTCAAAGCTCCCAAAAGGGTAATACTTTTCCTTGATGGCGTCTCGAAAGGAGTTCCAAGTGGGTGCGGCTGAAAAAAGTGAGGATTTCCTCTCGTTATTAGGTTCACAATAGATTTCCCACCTGTCCTTGATGTGTGGGTCTCCTTTGAGAAGTGAAAAAGTAATTGTTTCCTGATTGGAAAAGTCACGAACTACAAAATACCCTTCCAATAGATTTAACCATTTATCTACGACGTTTGCATCTATCTGGCCCTCAAATATGGGAATATCAAAGTTTAATTGTACCTTAAAAGGAGTGGCGCCTCTACGATGGCTGTTGGATGAAGATGAGTCACATGTGGGTAGCCGTTGAAGGATCTAAGTAGAGTTATCCATCATCATGTTTCTTTGTCACTCAAGGGCTTCCTCAAGAATTATTTTGAAAGGATCTCTTGTCCCCTTGTCTCTCTTTTATTCCACCATGGGAGATCGTCAAGTTTTGCGAGCCTAGTCTTGCAAAGGTTCTACCAAATCAAACCCTGACCTCATTGGTGACATGCAAAAAAAAAACAGAGAAAGAGAAAACCGCTCTAATACCATTGATCTGGACTTATCCAAGAATGCAACAAAATAAATAAATACCCATATACATAGAGATGCAGCGGAAATAAAAATTCATTTCATTAATATCAAAGAACTGAAATATGCTTACATATAGAAATAAAAATATACTATCTTGGATAATGGTAGCTTATCTCTGAGAAGAGATGTGGTGGCTACATGCCTCTGAACTATGTTATAATGAGGCTCAAAGGCCTATTTATTATTGAGAAACAATGGAAAACCCTAAACATCCAAAACCCTAACCCTAGGAGAATAAGAGCCAAAATTGTCGGCCCCATTTGGGTAAATTGGTACATCAACTTCTCGGGGTCATAACTTTGGCATACGATCTTCGTTTGGCTATCATAACATATTATTTCGAATATCTTGAATAGAATGATGAAAACAAATTAGTAAGTTGGATTTGGACTTTTCCATTCTCTTTGTTTTCCCTAAAAACGTCTTTTAGGGCCTCAAAACGACTCCAGAAGTTCAAGGCTTGAAAAAATACAAAAAATAGTAATCTGTGCTACAATTAAGGAAACTAAAAAGTTGAAAGAGACGGTGTTGGGGCTCCAAGTGGAATAGGCAGGTGGCCATTAATATCCACCTGGATCAAAGCAGAAATATGGAAGAGTGAGGAGATGAAAATGTAGAAAGAGTGGAGCGTGAATTAAGGTCTCAAACTCTATGCCTCATGAATACATTTGTCACCAAATAACATTAAGTAAATATTTTCACATTACAGTTATTGTAAGCTATTACACAACACAAGTAAATATGTAGTTAACACAGGTACTGTTACTACTTAGCAACAAATATAAAACCATAAAACCATAAATGAGTGATACCAACAACTTCATTACACTATTTCAGAGGAGGAATGACATACATGAAGTGATAAACAAAGGGAAAAACATACTGCACATTGCTCTGATAGGAATCAACAAAAAAATTTCATTAACCTTCAATATGGAGTCCCAATCACCATTCCATTACATTTAGCAATTGTATTAGCCCAAGGACCTCATGAACAACAAATTGAACCAAAATGGAACCATAGAATTTTGGCCTCTTGGGTGCAGAAATCTAGAACCTCTGTTAAGTCTTTCTTCCCTCTTTCTAGAAGGAGAGGGAGAGCTTGAAAGACAATTACAAAAATATCTTAGTCGAGTTCTAGTTGTCTCAGCGTGCGAAAGCTCTACCACCCAAATCATTGCAATCGGATTTGATTCCGTTCTTTAAAATACAAAAATTACAGAGTATCAAAACATGGGAAAATTGAAAAATGATGGAGGAAAATATCTCCTTGCCATTCATGTGATGGCCTCTGATTAGGGCACATCTCTGTCACGACGCACCTTCTTCAGCTACTTGGATGATTCACCTGTTACTTTCCTCTTAACCACTTGAACTTCCCACTTTCTGGACTTAGGAGCGATCACCTATGGTAAATTGAGTGGTGTTTCAGAATCGCAATTGCTAACTTATCCATCACATAACTCTACGAATTACACTATCAAAGCTTGATATGCCTAATAACATTGCCATAATGTTATATCAAATCTTTGGCTTATTCTAACTTTTATTATTAAATACATTACAAAAAAGCGAGTTCCGATGTTCCTTGGCACCATGACCTGTCACTTAACCTTAAGGCACTAGGGAATTTTGTTCCTGTCGGGGACCATTTTTCCTTTGCAAAGTGCTTTGCGCCCCTGATCCTTTAAGATATTCTAGACCATGCGCTGGCCCAATATTAGAGCCCCTCTCATTGGAGGTTTCCAGTCGGGGAAATAACTTTGTAGTTGTGATATTCCCACTTCTTCGATATGCGACCTATGATATGATGTCATCACTTCCACATGACACCTCATGGGTGGTGACACATGTCACCCATATTTTCCTCCTTAGGCCCCTCAAAATACCAAAGCTTCCTGCAATGTATCCTGCCATACCACCACATCATGCTGACATCATATGCCACTGTAGCTTTATCGAAACCAGTCATATGTTGCCACGTGTCATTCTCGAATCCAATCATATGCTGCCATGTGTCCTACTAGAGGAGAGAGAAAAGGACGCACCCGCCTTTGGTTTTGCGATGAAATCCTTTGAAAAACTTTAGTGGTGTTCCCTGATGGTTTTAAATGCAATCAACACTTTACCCTGGTCACAACTTTTAAAAGGTTGTCACCTACAAAAGTTCTAGTGTGTTGATCTCTTCCGAGCTCCGATATTGCGACTGTCAATCTGCTATCTCCAATATATCAGACCTCTGATATGCGATGAGCTGATATGCCATGATTCTTTGATGTACGATCATCGATCTTCGATTTTGTTGGACATCTAATTTTAGATATTCAATATCAGACCTCCGATATTCCTTCTTTCCTAAGACTTGAATCCTTGAAACTTTAGAATACTATATCTTTTGATGCAGGAGTCCATTTTTGGACTTCTACATATCGTTGGAAATCTTGTTTAGAGAAATTTCCAATGGAGAGGGGAAGATTTGAGCTTTGAGTCCTTTTGAGGCAGGGAAGATGACTGCAAATTTCTCTGCTTATTTACTCGTTGGACAATTGAAAACACATTTTGCAGTAAGTGGCAACATTGGCTCCAACTGGGGAAAGTGCCTTGCTGGCAAGGTGATGAAAAATTGTAGGCTAGTAGCCTTCGCGATTGGGCATGGAGTCAAAAAATATATTGAACCTATAAAACCATAAAATCTCCATGATACTTTATTTGCTAGGAGTCCTTTCCTCATAATATTAAAATGCAGAAATATAAACTCTAACAACTGGAAATTAAATTCTCAACTAGTGAGATTATTTACACAACTCCTACTTATGTACAAGGATCAATTCACACAAGTGAAGTCAATCTTCCAATGATACCAGCTCAACATCAGAGTATTGGACCTTATGCCATCATTCTCTATAAATTCAACAATTAAAACATGCATGTACCACATAAAATCTTTGGACAAAAATTTTGATATGTGCCCCCAACTTGGTAGTTGATGATTAGCTCTTTTAATCTCCTCCATGAACCTTCTAATTGGGATGTGTTCTTGAAAATCAATGACTAAAATAGGCATGCACCCCATAAGAAATTCATATCAAATATTTGACACATACCTTGGAATTGATGTATATTGTTGCAGGCCAAAGAAAGATGCCATGTAGTCAGCTACTGGATCATGGAACCGATGACAAAAATTTATGGTTGTCTCTCTTTCTTCAACAGTTTCCATGGAGGAATATTTCTGTAACAGGCAGCCATAAACATTGCTTGGATTTTCAAATTTGGGATCCTCTTGAAGAAGTTGGTTTTGGTCATATTCTCCACACTTATTTGTAAGCAGATCCCTTTGACAATTTGAAACCATCTCATCCTCTTCTGAATCATCTGAATCATAGATCAGAGAATCTTTATCAACTTTAATATCATCTTCTTGAACTTGTTATCCATTTGAAGGACATGGATCATAAATTGGAGCCTCTTTATTTACCTCCTGGTGGGCCTCCTCTTTTTGTGAAGCTTCCCATGACTGAGACTGTTGTAGTTATGCATTGCTCGAATCCCCATCAGAGTCATACACATCATAAGAATGAGAATCATAAAATTTGGCAGAATAAGATCTCTGAGGGTTTACTTGCAGCTCAATAATGTATCCTTCTTCTCTTTCTTTATCACTGGGTGATGCTTCTTGATGAGAGTGTATGTTTTCTTGGAATTGAACCCCACAAACATCTTTAGCATGATCATTAACCTTAGAAATATTTTCAACATTAACAAGTGCATAACAATCTTCAAACAGAGCATCTAATGGATATAATCTTTTGCAATAATGATAAAATGGTATGTGAAGGCTCTCTAAGGAGGATATACTACCACGAGGTATTGTTCTCTACCAAGCTCTAGCATCTTCATCTAAAGAATACATGAACAATTTCATTTTCACATCTTAAAAAATAATACCCTATTGTTCCATGCAGTCATGAAAATCCTTGAGGTGTTGATTCGGCCTTCTATCTATGTATCCACTAAATGTAGTCAAATAGGTATACCATACATGAACTAAAGGGACATGATGGGGATAACATCAACAGAAGAAAAATCTAGTGGGGAAATTTGTTGGCCAAGAATTTAGGAATGACCATTTTGAAAACCCCTTTAGGTGAGTAATCTCAAGATGAGATGTAGGGGAAGTTTTCTATTGTTTAGCATCAGAAAAGTATGAGCCCTGTTGAAGGGTAGGGTGACCAAATAAATATATAGATAGTGGAGTCGCCATGGTGCTTACAATAAGATTCAAACAATGGAGTTGCCAAGGTGAGAGATCTTCAACCCACACTTCCCTTGCTCACCCGACAGAGGGAATGTAAAAAATTTCATACCCAGGGAAAAATATTCTAATTCATTCCTTGGAAATGACGTCGGAAATATGTTGTATCTTTTTCTATCTCCTATCACACAAATGCTTCAGAAGATGTAGAAACCTCCTAGAGAAAACCTCTGGGTTGATAGGAGACCAATGCCTAGGGAATCCGAGAGGAGTGCTTTTGAAGATTGTCTAAGGGCTTTCTACTGCACTCCATATGTCACATAGTTTGAAAAGAGATAATTCAGGGGCTTGGTTCAATAGTCCTTCATCAAGGTAAACTCAAGCAAACACATAGATCTAAATACTAAGGGGGTAAACATGGCTAATCTAGAAGATAAATGTATTGGTTCTAGTGGCCGACACACAACAATAGGCAACTTAAGATTATTGTTGTACTATAGATGAATAGGAGGAAGGAAAGGAGGGGAATTCATGCAAATGGATAGACAGAACATAGAATCCTAAGCAACAATATCCAACAAAAATATGGGTGAGTGAGGAGATGAAAATGCAAAAAGAGTGGAGTGTGAATTAAGGTCTCAAACTCTATGCCTCATGAATACATTTGTCACCAAATAACATTAAGTAAATCTTTGCACATTACAGGTACTGTAGGCTATTGCACAACACAAGTAAATATGTAGTTAACATGGGTATTTTTACTACTTATCAACAAATATAAAACAATGAATGAAAGTGATACCAACTCTTCATTACATTATTTCAGAGGAGGAAAGATATACATGAAGTGATAAACAAAGGGGAAAAATAAATTTGCATTGCTCTGATAGGAATCGACAAAACAGTTTCATTAACCTTCAATATGGAGTCCCAATCACCAATCCATTACATTCAACAATTGTATCAACCCAAGGATCTCATGAACAACAAGTTGAACCAAAATGGAACCACACAATTATGGCCTCTTCGGTGCAGAATTTTGGAACCTTTATTAAGTCTTTCTTCCCTCTTTTTATAAGGATAGGGAGAGCTTAAAAAAAGTAACAAAAATATCTTAGTCGAGTTCCAACTGTCTAATCAACAAGCTTTCTTTCCATGAGAAGGCTTTGCACCCCAAATCATTGTAATCGGATTTGATTCCATTATAAAAAATACAAAAAATATAGAATATAAAAGCATGGAAAAAATAAATGATGATGGAGGAAAATATATCACTGCCATTCCTGTGATGGCCTCTAATCAGGCCATGTCTCTGCCACGATGCCCCTTCTTCAGCTACTTGGTTGATTCACTTGTCGCTTTCCTCTTAATCACTTGAGCTTCCCACTTTCTGGAGTTGGGAGCGATCACTTGTGGTGGGTTGAGTGGTGTCACGGAATCACAACTAACGACTCATCCATCACATAACTCTTTTCATTACACTATCCGAGTCTGATATGCCTAGTAACATTGCCATAATGCTATATCAGATCTTTGGCTTATTGGAACTTTTATTCATAAAACATTACAAAACAACCAGTTCCAATGTTCCTAATCCCCTTTGTTGAAAATAATACTAAGAGGGGGGGTGAATCAGTATTATCAGGTCAATTTTTTTTCATTTCACAATCAAATTTGTATACACTACTTCAGTTAGTAAATACCACGTATGTACGCAACTTAAGTTAAGGAAACAAGCGTATATGAGCAGACTTGAAATTAAAAAATATTCTTCAGATGTTGATCATTAATCTTTGCATCAAACCATATGAACAACCACCAGGAACAGTAAAACAGAACAGGAAATCACACATAAGAACACAAGATATAAGGTGGAAACCCAATGTGGGTGAAAACCACCTGCTGCAATTCGTCTCTATCTTCTTTCAATTAGAAAATTCTTTTTACAATGTTTCTATACTAGTGCAGTCTTATACCAGTATGGAGGCTGCTACCTGCAGAAGGCTACAACCTTCTCTCGTTCTCCAGCTTCTCCTAGAAGGGAGCTACAAACCCCTTAGCTCTTGTACTAGCTGAGGTACTAGTATGTAGGTGCTGGCCTACAGAAGGCTACAACCTTCTCTTTTCTTCCAGGGACCACGTTTCATAAATTTTCAGACTGGATCCATGAATATCGATTAAACATCAAGTATATCTGCATTAACCAAACCCCTTTGTACAAACAAATACTGAATCAACCAAAACTTCTCAGAATGTTGTAACCAGAAAACAGTTCTAGAGACCAAACACCAATTCTGAACCCAAAACACTGCAGCAATAAACAAAAGAAGCTAAAACATTTTTTATGAGATGTACACTACTTCAATCCATGGAAACCTGCATGCAAACGCTTTTGTATTAAGGCCAACTAGCGTATACGTTGTTTTGATTTATTGAACCAATGTGTATACGCGCCTCTGATGTGTCGAACCTGCGTACAGATCTATAAAAGATAATTCACTCTTTCAAATATTCAGACGTCAGTTATACCCAGATTATCATATTTATAGATCACCTTATGCGCCAAATATAACAGATCAAAAATTACACAAAGATACTTCTCTTCAAACTGCCTTAAGATCTTGACCCATCAATAGAACTTATCCTTGTCCTTGCGCTCAGGTTCCTCCTTGATGTAGATCTAGTTATGCAACATACCCCAATGATAGTATTCTAGATCTTGCTCTTCATAAGATGTTCAATACTTAAGTTAATTCCCTTGCCAAAAGATCTCCTTCCCTTTTTATAGTCTTAGGCCTTACTCAAACCATGGTCCAAAACCATAGAGATCCAATACTAGGGACTCAATACCTAGGTTCAACACTTTGGATGTAATACCAAGGACCAAAACCATAGGTTCAAATACGACGGACTAAATACCATGGACCAACCATAAGTTTTCCCACATGTACGCGCTTTTCTTTGCATGAAAGTGAGTGCATACGTATATGCACCTTTTGATCGGTACACCCACGTGTATACGCAATTTTGTTAAGAGGAACATGCGTATACCTCATTTTCTTTCATTCTAAGAGCCTGAATTGTAATCTGCCCTTTGAGTGAGTTGCCATCAAGGACAACACCTGTGCCATAAAGCCAAACCTGTGTCATAATGCCAATAATCTCCCCCTTTGGACTTGATGGCAACCCCAAGTCACTCAAAATCATTCTCCCCCTTTGACATCAAGGGCAAAGGGTTATGCTCCCCCTGAATACATGCTGAATTCTCTGTTCTGCTGTGTTGTCCAAGCTCCCCCTGACTGTAGGCAAGGTCTGCAAGAAGATGTTCTACAAAAGAAACATGACTTTACACATCATAAATGACCTTCCTAACACCAAAGACTCATACATACATCCATCTCTCAACCAAGTGAGGACATACCAATATTGACTCATCCACCCAACCAAGTGGGGATACACCAGAAGTCTACACATGACAAATAAGTACATTACATCATTCATCCCAGGCATAGTGGGGAAACCAAAATAGGTCGTTACATGACCTTGATAATAAAAGATATACATGACATAGAGACAAAATATCTATGACAATTATATGAAATTCATCAGCAACATCTGTCAATCATCATTCAGATCAGCAACCATAATCTCCCTCTCCACCTGAAACCAAAACAGTTGTGAATGTAAACCAAGATCTTATAAGATAATTCCAACAATGCATTATTAGAAGAATATATGCTCCCCCTGAACCTGTGCCAGATAGTCTCTGCCATACCCATATCAGACTCCTTCCAACCTGAGTCTGACCACACTGCTTTCCTTCAAACCATTATATATGCGACTGTATTCACACAAACCGGCGTATGTACGCGGATCCTCCTCATTAAACTCATGTACAACCACTTTCTCTGGAATAGACAAGTTTCAACAGCAAGATGATGCATCAACTACTCCCAGCTTCTGTCTGAGGTATTCAAATGTCTCCCTGGGTAGTGGTTTGGTGAGTATATCAGCAACCTGTTCCTTAGAGGGCACATACTCCAACTTGACCTTTTGTTCAAGCACTTGTTCTCGGAGAAAATGATATTTGATAGGTATGTGCTTGGTCTTTGAATGCATGACTGGATTTTTTGAAATGTTGATTGCACTTGTATTATCACATAAAATGGGGATAGGTGGAGTACAAGTGATTTGCATGTCTTGTAATGTTTGCATCATCTAGAGGAGTTGTGTGTAGCAAGATGCAGCAACTACATATTCTACTTCAGCTGTAGATAATGCAATTGAACTCTGTTTCTTGTTGAACCAAGATACTAACCTAGGACCCATGAAGAATGCACCACCACTAGCGTTTTTTCTATCATCCACACTTCCTGCCCAATCTGCATCTGTATATGCATGAAGTGTGAGATTTGTACTTCTAGGATACCATAAGCCATAGTTTTGAGTTCCTTGAAGATACTTAAAAATTCTCTCAACTGCCTGAAGATGAGTTTCCTTTGGATTTTCCTGAAACCTTCCAACTATTCCCATTGCATGCATAATATTTGGTCGGGTACCTGTTAGATAGAGCATACTACCAATCATGGATCTATAGGTTGGTTGATGCACTGCTTTTGATTCATCATTTGCGCTGAGGCTGCATCCTGTTACCATAGTGGTACATACTGGTTTCGAATCCTCCATCCCATATTTCTTCAAGATCTGCTTGAGATACTTGGTTTGTGATAGAAAAATGCCGTCTTTGTTTTGTTGGACTTGTAAACCAAGAAAATATGTGAGCTCACCAAGCATGGAAATTTCAAATTCCTTTTGCATTACCAAGGAAAAATTTAGACTCATGTCTTCTTCATTGCTACCAAAGATGATATCATCAACATACACAACAAGTATTAGCAACTTATCATTGTCAACTTTTATATATAGATTGCTATCTGTGGAACCTTTTGTAAAACCTTGTTGATGGAGGTACTTATCCACGTGATAATACCAAGCCCTTGGAGCCTGTTTAAGGCCATAGAGAGCCTTTTTGAGTCTGCATACAAGCTTTGGATCATTTCCAAGGATAAACCCATCTGGTTTCTCAATATACACTTCTTAATCCAAGTCTCCATTTAGAAAAGCAGACTTCACATCCATTTGAAATACTTTGAACTTCTGAAAGCTAGAAAGAGCAAGGAACATCCTTATGGCCTCAAGTCTGGCAACTGGTGCAAAAGTTTCTTCAAAGTCTATGCCTTCCTATTGAGCATACCCTTTACAAACAAGTCCGGCCTTGTTCCTAATCACATCTCCATTTTCATTTAGCTTATTTTTGAATATCCATTTTGCACCTATGACATTCTTATCTTTTGGCACTACAACAAAACCAGCGATTAGCGTCCCTTTTTACTTCTTTTTTTGCATCTAGAGCCCATTTTTGGTGCTATTTGCATCCATTTATCAAATATGGTGCAAAACTTGACACAAAATTTGCATCAAGTTTTGCACCAAATCTTACACCAAGTTTAGCACCAGGTATTGCAATAGGTTTTGCACCATGTTTTGCACCAAATTTTATGCCAAGTTTTGTGTCATCCTTTACACCAGGTTTTGTTCCAGGTTTTGCATCAAGTTTGGCACCTAATTTTGTTTGACATACTTTTGCATCCTCATTTGCATCCACTTTTTGCACCTACACTTGCATCAACTTTTGCATCGACTTTTGCATCCTTTTTTAAATCATTTTTTGCATCCATTTTTTCATCCATTTGTGCATCCCTTTTGCGCCAAGTTTTACATCGAGTTTTGTGTCTAGTTTTGCATATAATTTTGCATCTACTTTTGTTGCATCCACTTTTCCATCTTGTTTGGCATCCATATTTACATCCTCTTTTGCATCTATTATTGTACCCACTATTGCATCTAATATTTTTGTGCCACAATTAGCGCCTAGTTTGGCACCTCCTTTTGCACCCACTTTTGATTATAATTTTGCATCCATGTTTGCATCCTCATTTGCGTCTAGGTTTTCATCAACTACTACATCTATTTTTGCATCCCTTTTTGTATCCAATTTTGGACCAGGATTTGCATCGGGTTTTGTGTCTCGTTTTGCATCTACTTTTGCATCGACTTCTATTGCATCCACTTTTGCACACAATTTTGCATCCATTGTTGCACCCATTTTAAATTTCACTTTTTGCATCCCTTTTTACATCTTCATTTGCATCATACTTTGATTCTTTTTTTGCATCTATCATTACATCCACTTTTGTTATGCCACAATTTGCACCATGTTTTGCACTCACTGTTGTATCCACGTTTGCTTCCAATTTTGCATCCATGTTCACATCCTCTTTTGCATCAAATATTGCATCTATTTTTGCATCCACTTTTGTGTCAGGTTTATGCATTGGGTTTTGCATCTCGTTTTGTATCTACTTTTGCATCTACTTACATTGTATCCATTTTTTGCATCCAATTTTGTTTTGCCTGTTGCATCAATGTTTGCTTCCACTTTTACATCCATTTTTGCATCTTATTTTGCATATTTTTTGTCTATTGTTACATCCACTTTTGTTGCACCATATCTTGCGCCTACCATTGCAACCACATTTGCTTCCACGTTTGCATCCCCTATTGCATCCACTTTTGTTTCATCCATTTTTGCATCTGCTTTTGTGTCCGTTGTTGCATCCAAATTTGTTTCACCACAATTTGTGCCAAGTTTTACACCTACCATTGGATCCATGTTTGCTTCCACTTTTGCCTTCATGTTTGCATCCAAGTTTGCATTGACAACTGCATCTACTTTTGCATCCACTTTTGTGTCAGGTTTTTCATGTTGTTGTGCATCTACTTATGTTGTATCCACTTTTCATCCAATTTTACTTCTATTGTTGCCCCCATTTCTATGTTCGCTTTTGCATCCCTTTTCCAACACTCATCATATTTTCTGCATTGATGATATTCCTTATGGGATTGACAATTATGAACAATTGATGACAATGTCAATAATATTGACAATGATGAAAATGAAGATGATGGCGATGACATGAATTGTGATTATGATGATAAAGACGATAGTGGTTACAATGACAATGATGATGATGGCAATGATTATGATGATGACGATGCTAATGACGTTGGCGAATCTTCCCAATTTTAGATGTTGTCATTGTCATAATCATAAGCATTATCTTTGGTGTCATCATCATCATTTTCATCTAGGTCATCATCAAAAACTATAATGGCATGAATGATGGTGATGATTACAACAATGTCGATAGAAATTACATTAATGATGATGATGGGGATGATAAAAATGACAATGACGATGATAATGGTGGTGATGATGATGATCATCGATCATCTCTCAAAAATAGAGTTGTTATTTCTCTTATGTATATCAATGTGTCCTAAACAACCCTTTTCTAGCACTGATCACATTTTTTGGGTTGATGATATTTCTTACAACATCTACAATTATGAACAATTGCAAACAATGTCCATAATGATGATGATGATGGCATGAATGGTGATTATGATGATAATGTAATGATGGCAATAACAATGACAAGGATGTGATGATGATGACAATGATTATGATAATGAGAATGACCTTACAATCTTATGGATTCGTGAACAATTACTAGTTTCAATACCATCTTCTGGATACGTATTACTATCATACTTTTTAGATTTTCTGTCTCTCTTGAGGTATCTTACTATAATGGTGTTGTCAACACTAGAAAGATATCTTGTTGTAATGGTGGTTCTAATGTTAGCACTAGCAAAGTTTTTGTTAAATTTTGGTTAAAAAAAACCGATTTATGCAATTATTTTGACAATCTATGTAAAAAAGTAAATAACATCCAATTATTTTGACTGTAGTCCCATTGATTATCATGAATTCACCAGTCTGAAGACCATCTTCTACATACATATTATTATTAAACTTTTTGCATTATATCCCTCTTATATCTTGTTGTAATGGCAGTATTAGCACTAGAAAAATATCTTGTTGTAATGGTGATGTTAGTATTAGCACCAAAAAAATCACTAAATTTTGGTAAAAAAAAGTTTATCATTTATTTATTTTTAATTTGGGAAATTTTTGTTTTTATATCTTTTGTTTTTAATTCTATTTTTATGCAGTAATATTTTTTTTGGTTGAATTTTGGTAGTAACTAGTTTTTGGTCTAATCATATGTATTAACCATGTTCTTTATGCTACAATTCTAATTGTTGGGACAAAATTGCTCTTTCAAATAAGTTGCAAAAATCATATAAATGGAAGAATAGCGATGACAACTATTTTCATTGTCCAACTGTTCAGTATATCATGTATGAAAATATTCAACATTTTTATAAACAATGGATTAGAGGTGAGTCTGTAATTGTACATAATGTTTGGATGATACATAAAAACAAAGTTTGTTTCATTGATGTGGTTAGGATCTACTTTGGATACGAAACCCTAGGTTTGGAAGTATGTAAATAATGAATTTGGTTTACCTTTGATAACAAATGAAATTTTATTTCTTTTTCCTCGTAAAACCAAGGAAGATATGGCAATAATTCTCGTTAGAAAACTACTTCTTGTTGAAGGTTTATAATTGGTTGCAAAAGTTCAACAACTGGGTATAGAAGTTTTTAGTTGCTATTAGGGAAACAATGTGATTATAGGTTTTAGCAGACATAGATCATTCTTGGTATTTGATTCACTTTGATAATATAAGTACACCAAAGTGGATTAGGTTATGAGTGGATTGGCAAAGCAACCCGTATTTGTTCCTTTTAGTTTTTGAGATATCTCAAGTTCAACTAGTGCTATTAAATGGTTTCAAAGATGTTTGCTAGGGTTTTTCAACAAGGTCACTAGGTCCCAATGTAACATAGATACTTCATATTTGTTGAAAAGTAAAACCCCCACATAGCACTGAATAGATCATTAATGACTACCTAGAGAACTTAGACTAAATTAATCGTGGAAGTAAAAATTACAACCAAATTAATCATGAAAGTAAGAACTACAATTGAAAAAAACACACTTGGTAATATACTAGAATTCATCCTCGCCAAATCCGAAGTTGATGAATAATATGTTAAATCTTTAATGAAACTCATGAAAAATAATAAGCATGTTATCGATATAAGAGTGCATGAACTTGCTTAATGTATATTTGTTAATTGGAGATGATGAATATCTAAATAAAGTTGATGAATAATATGTTAAATATTTGATGAAACTCATGAAAGATAATAAGCATGTTTATCCATATAGGAGTGCACAAACTTTCTTAACGTGTAGTTTACGAGAAATTTTTCCAGCGTAAATCACAAGATATATCATTTGTTTAGGCGTTTCAAACCAACCAGTGTGGTTCATCGTCAGGACAAGTTGAAGAATCAGATCCAACTTTGCATGTTGAATAGTTTGAGCAGAGGGGATATTTGCACCTTAGCCTTAACAACCCTTGCCCAAGATGAATCTATTTAATGGACTAGCTTGGATATGTTAGGTCTTGGATTTCCAGAGTACCCAATCAATGCTTAACTCCCTAGTCCTAGCCAAAATTCACTCCTATTGAAGAGACAACTTGAACAATCTTGCTAATAAGATTAACAAGTTCGTTCCTTTTGATTGATTTACAACAAACCTTAATGCCTCTCTTTTCTTATCCTCCTCTTCCATTCTCCAACAAAAACTTATTAATCTTATATCATAAACACTTTATATAGGTAAGCATTGTAATCATTTTCCTCAACTCACACGGTACCTTTACACCTCAACCCATATAAGTGGACCTAAGTCCATGGCACAACCCATCACACTCTAAGATGGTTCTAATTGTCTCCTCAAAACTAGGACATAACACACCTTAAATGCCAAATGGTTAAGTCATCCCAAATTTGTGGGATTTTTTCCTTCATGGAACACATTCTAGCTAGCGTTGATCAAACACAATGCACTAACACCACTAACACACACTAAAAGTCCTAGATACCCTTACTCTGTGGCACGCACCCAAGCACTTCGACTGCACCTCCATAAAATGCACCTTCAACTTTGGATGTGCCAAAATAGTAATATCCTAACCCAATATGGCCTACTTGTTAGATTTGTGTAGTTCCCTCCTTATCAGATCCTTGCACCTCCTTGCACTCCATGGTAAATCTACTCTAATGGTCACCTTCCAAGTTCCAACACTTCCTTTCACATCATGACATAACCACCGATATACATTACAACAACCTCCAACTTCTTTAGTGGGTTGCACATCTATTTCACATTTCTTCTCCATCTTACAAAGTGGTAGTGCCAAGGAGAGAGTATCAAGTTGAATCAAGGATTGCTCACTTAGTACCACTACTAAGTTGCCTTCGTGCAACTTGTCAAATCCCTTCATTTTGTTTCACAACTTCTCATAGGGCTTAACTTGCTTGTATACACTTCTAAGTGAGACTACAATCCCCCAACCTCTCCTCTGCAACCCTTGTTAGAGTCTTCTTAGACGTGCAATCATGCCTCACGCTGAATATAACACTAGCATCCCAAATGTGCATGCTCATCCCATCTTTTAATGCTTCGCTGAAACCACATTATGACACTGCTTAAAATGAAATGTTTACATCTTAAGACAATGTACCTACTTTGCTTATGACAATCTAAACTATGCAAGTGGCTAAGAGAGGACTATATTTTCCCAGGATGAAAATATAGGGTCTTACAACCCCATTCACACAATAATTTTAATATATTTCACCCGAAAAAAGATACATACCCTACTCCTTTCAAATTTATCATATAATTTTAAGAAATTAACACTTGTTATTAACTATTAAATAGACTTACTATATATTCTCCTTTGTTTGCACCCACCTTATATGTAAAAACATATAAATATTTTCAATACAACCAAATTAAAATCATATTTTTCCATTTAAAAATTATTAAATTGAAATTAAAAAAAATTACACCTAATAAACTTAAACAACAACCATAAAAGTATATTATTATTATTATAAATATTTTATAACCTAACCAATAACCAAAAACATTATATAATTACTTCTTTAGTGATGTGAAAATAAAAAAAATGTATTTATTGTTTTAATAACACCTAATAAACTTAAACAACAACCATAAAATTATATTATTATAAATATTTTCCAACCTAACCAAGAACCAAAAACATTATATAGCTACTTAACTAGTGATGTGAAAATAAAAAAATGTATTTACTGTTTTTCACTATGAAATTAGCATTTTTGAAAAAGGTAAAGCTTTACTTTTCTTTTCAAAACCCCTCCCAACCCAAACTTCGTTTACGTTCTAGAACAAGAAGGAGGATCTGTTCACTTTTCGCAGGGCGGGAGCGAAAACGAGATTGCAGAGATTTGCAAATTAGGGTTCACCAGTAGCAGACACTCGAACCCCACGATCGGTTCTTCAGTCCATTGACGGCGCCAAGGTATGTTCCATTTTTAACTTCAATGGATTTCCACCCGCACATTCAGTCTTCCACACAGAGAGGAGTACACGCATTTCAGGTTTCTGGTTCAAAATCCAGTGTGTTTTTAGCAGCCACTCTTGTATGTTTAGGTTTTAATCTCTGTGCTGCAATCTATTACTGTTTGCAGGGATGGCACTGGCATTTGATGAGTACGGGAGGCCATTTATCATAATAAAGGAGCAGGAGCAGAAGACCCGAATCAGAGGCTTAGATGCTCAGAAGGCCAACATTGTGGCCGCCAGGTCCGTTGCGAGAATCCTCTGCACCTCACTCGGCCCCAAGGGAATGGACAAGATGCTCCAGAGCCCCGACGGCGATGTCACCATCAGTAAGCTTCTCTTCCATTTATTGAATCTCTATTTCTGGGTCGGTAAAACCCCTTAAAAATCTAAAATTCTGAAACTAAGTAGAATTTATTTTAAAAAACTTATGATTCGTAAGTAGCAGTTACTTTAAAAAATTTATAGGCTTTCCGAAAGGAGTGAAATAAGCAAATACTCTGCGATCTGCTTACTCTTCCTCACAAACTGTGAGGCCCGCCGAGCTAGATGCTCTACATACGACGCTGACTGCCTACGAAAGCTCCCGAATGGGTGAATGCGTTGAGATGTCACTAACATTGAGAGATAGACACTTTCCAGGGATCTACTTGGCGTAGAGGTACTTTTGGCGGGCTTTTCACTAACCAAGAAACTTCGTTTACAAATTATTTTGCTCAAAATAACACCAATTGCTCGACAGCAGAAGGTTCATAAAGAAATGGAAATAATAATTTTAAGAAGAATTTCGGAATAAAGAAATAAATTATATAAATGTCCACAAATGATGAAAGGACATTAGGTTAATGGGACTAAAACTATATACTGATGCTGGAGTGCTTAAAGGTATTCGCTGAAAAGGAGAGACTACAAATAAGATTTCAAATTTAACAGAATGACGAATGATAAAATAACAAAGGGGTGATTATCTCAATTGTTTGTAGCCAATGTTGTTGAGCATCTGGCTGGTTCTGGTTACGTGTTAGTAGGTAACCAGTTTAAATCCCCCAGATTTAGGTGCACTAGTCTATGTCAACAGTTTTACGAAGAATGCCATTCACAAATATGGAGAAGCATCTCTTGGATTTCCTTATCAGATTTTCAAGGGTTATAATAACAGATAAACCTGATACAATGAAGACGAGACTAATAGCAGAAGCCTAGAAAATAAATAAGTCCTAATTTATCTAAGCGTCAAAGGAGAGGTATGCAGGGCCATAAACCAGGCTGGATTCTATCCTGGCAAACTTTATTGAAGCTCATCGGACTGCAAAGTTTGACGGGTTACGTGTGGAAGGGAGAACCCTGGTGATGGGTGTCTGTCTAGTGTCTACAAGATATAAGCTGAGAATTATAGCTTTTGTAAGATAGCATACCTAGATGGCCTTGTGGATTATCTGGATGATCTCAACTGTGCTTGGTAAGGGTGCTTCTGAATCACTGATCGTCTGTTATTTTTCCTCATGACTGGTGCATCTACCGGGTCATCGATGCTTCATCCAGCTGAAAAAATGATGCAATCAATCTAGTGGATCTGGGTCTTGAGGACTCATGCATGTCCTGCTCTTAGAGTATTTGGTTCGCTTTACTTTGTTCTTGAATAATGAACTCTGCTTTCACTGTTGTGGGGAGATTCCGGTCTTAATGGATTTTTTGTTGTCATTTCAAAATTTGTAGTGGAGATAGTGGATAAAAGCCATGCACTGCAACAATGCTCCCAGCCAGATAATTTCATTAAATTTTGGAATCTAATAAGAAAAATCGAAATCGAGTAATAGTTTGTGTGGGAAGCAAAGAAAGTGAGAAAAAATATCTCTTAGCTTTGAGCTTCATTTATGAGTACTTTGTATAACGGCTACTTGGTTAACTTAGTAGGTCAGTCTTTATTATCTAAAATATGCATATTGAAGATTGGATATCACGACAGTTTCTCCCTCTCATCGCCATTGTCAACATGGTCGTCAGTGAGCATCTCTACATGAACAGAGGATCTATTTGTCCTTTTAATGTTAACAAATTTATAGTTAATTATATAATAAATATTTTGATGTACATGTACATGAGGACTGATTGGCGCCGTGAGCAAATCCAGGCAAGGGTAGGGGGTTCAAGAATTTTAAGGAAGGTTGCCTCTTGTTCATAATTGTTGTGACAATTTTTCTGATTACTGGAGGTTCAAGAATTTCAAGGAAGGTTGCCTCTTGTTCATAATTGTTGTGACAATTTATCTGATTACCTTGACCTCCCTGATTTCAGCATACATGTAACTAGGAATGGCTATAAACCATAGTAGCAAAATTTGAATCCGAATATGTATTCAAATACAACTCAGTATGGAAAATACCTAATAAAGAAATGCAACATGGTTCCAATATGGAAATCTATATTTCTCAGTATGAAAATAAGTGTTTTGTTCCATATTTTAGAAGAATTTCATCCTCAGAACACACTAAAACCAGAAAAAACAATTTATTCTTTGAAAATTTTGCAATGTAGTTTATTTTTAAGTGTTTTCTTACTGTTATTTTTATTTTTTTGAGGTTTTTGCTCTGTTTTTTTGGGGCTTATATGTTGATGGGTATCAAAGACATTATAAGGTAAGTGAATTGTTCTGTATCTGCATTGCAGTGAAAACATACTGAATTTTGTACTGTTGCCGAATTTCCATATAATAAAGAGCAATATGACCAAATCTTGCTACTATGCTAAAAACTAGATTTCCAGCATTGAAATCCCCTTGTGTATTCAGCTATGGGTCCTGTGGGTCATCTCGACTCCCCTTGTATTTGTTCAATAGAAATGTAGGGAAACAAATATTCCTTTCAAAGGTGTAAGACTCTGTCACCAAGCAATATCTAATGTGCCTAAACATGGTTCTATCAACCCTATGGTTGTCTTGTGGTATTTTTTCTTGCTTCTCTGTTCTACACTACTTGGACACTCCATAACATTTTTCTACATTTTAATCATGCTAGTTATAGAATGATTGTTAATTTTAGATAACAATGGTATGTTCTTATGCTTTAGAGCAATTTACGTCAATTTTCCTTATTAGCCCAATATAAATTTCCAGATTAGCAATCACATAAATATTGAGAGTATTTGTAGATAGAACATAAACAATAAGAATAAGACAAGTCAAGACAAGAGGGCACAATATTTGGCGGATGCTAGAGAAAAACCCCAATGTGGGGAAAACCCTTTGATCAAATCTTCTTATTATTCTTCAAAAGTTCAGCACAGAGAGAGAGAGAGAGAGAGAGTACATCATACAAAATTACTTGCCCAATCACTGTCAAAACAGTCCAGCCAAACAACAGTTAACAAGATGTTGTAACCAGAAAGTTAATGCTAGTCAAACCAACAAAAATCTCCTCCAAATGAGCTCAGCCAAACCCAGTCAATTCGGCCTCATAATAAGATCTTCATCTTCCAAATTTAGTTGAGATTTAATTTCTACACAGCTCAGCTTCGTAGCTTCATTGAACAGCAATAGCAGAGCTGCTTGGTATGTTGTTACTGCCAAATCTATTACCGATGGCTCTTAGCTCTACACAGTTCATATGGCTCACGATGTATAAGACTTTGTTCCTCTGCATTATGTATAACATTAACACACAGGTCAACTGACACGTTCCTCTACAACAAAGTCAGTTTGACTGAATGGCATCAATCTGCATTGCTTCTCTGCGACATATTTTGGCATTGATGCATAGTTAATATGGAATCGATACTCCATATATATGTAATCTAACCAATAGCGTCAAAATGGCATCATCTTATATGACCATGGAAATAACTCCTAATGAAGACTGTAATCTTACAGAGACCAGCATAAATAAACATGTTGAGTTTAAGATACATAAGGCACCGTTGAGTATTTTTTAAGTGACAAGACACCATTGTTGAGAATTCGATGTTTATATGTAATCTAACCAATAACATCAAATGGCATCATCTTATATGACCATGGAAAGAACCCCTAATGAAGACTGTAATCTTACAGAGACCAGCATAAATAAACTTGTTGAATTTAAGATCCACAAGGCACTGTTGAGTTTTTTTTTTAAGTTACAAGACACCATTGTTGACAATTCGCTGTTTAGATTCAAGTCTAGGGCATATAGTTGGCATAGTAAGAAAAGATATGTTGCTCCCTTAGAACTCACTGATACTTCTCACTGGCACTAGCTAGTAAGGTGACTATCAAGAAGTGAAAGGAACAAATCTCTATGATACCAAAGATCATCTGACTTCACTTCTAAGGAATGTCAGACTTTTGTTGTGTCTTCAATCTCCATAATAAGTCCAGGAGTATCCACCGATCTTCATTCTCTGAAGCATTGATCTATCTCATTGGTATAATTTCCTTTGCCTATCTTCAATATCATAATCAAGGAAGAGCATATGCATGGGCAGATTGTTCTGGCAGTCAGTGATATTGTTGACATCCACTGTCAATACTATTAGCATTTCAAAATCAAAACTATCTTCTACACTTGGGGTTTCAGACGAAGCAGGGTTTCAAATCATAACCAGTCTGAAAAACCATTGGAGTTGGGGGCTCTTTGACTAGGTTCTGAAAGTGCATGCTATTTGTAAGATTGGTGTAATGAAAGGAAGGGTAAAGAGGGTATAGCCAAAGTAATTGATAGGTTTCTGGTGGACACGAAAATTAGGCTATACCTACCTTCAGTGACAATGGAATTCACAACCACCAAACCCAAATTTTATATTTTTTAGGCACTAGCTGGAGTAGTGGATAAAACCACCACTCCTTTAGATCCAAATAATTTTAACTTCTATATCGATCCATCGCCACTTTATGTTATTTCCTTGTAGACGAAGGGATGGAACTCCCTGTCTGAAACATAAAACAAAATTTAAGGAACAGTAGCATGAGTCGAGCAGTGTTCTCTCCTCTGATGAGTTGTGGCACAAAAACCGTGCATTATCTAAGTCCCTCCTCTTTAAGGTAGAACTGGGTGACTGATTAGCTGACCTGGAAAACTTCTTCATCCTCTATTGCAAAACAGAGTATTTCTATGTTAGTCAGTCGAACTCACATGGAAAATCCAATCTGTGATATGTTTTATTTCTCTAAAATAAAACAAAATTAACCATATGTTGCATTACAGATTTGTTTTCGACTTGCATCTCAATCAGCGATATTAGGCTATATATCTCAATAAATTACTGTTTTCATTGTCACGTTCCAGGTACTCCTTTGAGATCAAGTCCTGAATTCTGGATTTTATTGCTTTAAGTTCGGGCTTGAATGTGCTTTGGAACTGTTCAACACACTCACTCAATAGTTGTTGCTGAGGTAAGATTTTTCTAGCCTTCATGATGAGAACTATTGTTGAATCTATTCAGAAATGTCTGTCTTCTTTTACATTTTCAATCACTCTATTCCTCTCATTTGCATTCATATCTGTAAGTGGAATCTTAATATTTTTCAACTTGTGCGAAAAGGGAGGATTGAATTCAAAATTATCACTTGTAGATATTGTTGCAGTGCTAGGTTCCTTTAGAAGAATCTCGATCTTGCCACATGAAACTAAATACAGAAGTTGAATAAGATCTTCATCTTCCAAATTTAGTTGAGATTTAATTTCTACACAGCTCATCTTTGTAGCTTCATTGAACAGCAGTAGAAGAGCTGCTTGGTATGTTGTTACTGCCAATTCTATTACCGATGGCTCTTGGCTCTACACAGTTCATATGGCTCACGATGTATAAGACTTTGTTCCTCTGCATTATGTATAACATTAACACATAGGTCGACTGGCACATTCTTATACAACAAAGTCAGTTTGAATGAATGGCATCAATCTACATTGCTTCTCTGCGACATATTTTGGCACTGATGCATAGTTAATATGGAATCGATACTCCATATATATGTAATCTAACCAATAGCATCAAATGGCGTCATCCTATATGACCATGGAAATAACTCCTAATGAAGACTGTAATCTTACAGAGACCAGCATAAATAAACATGTTGAGTTTAAGATCCATAAGGCACCGTTGAGTATTTTTTAAGTGATAAGACACCATTGTTGAGAATTCGATGTTTATATGTAATCTAACCAATAGCATCAAATGGCATCATCTTATATGACCATGGAAAGAACTCCTGATGAAGACTGTAATCTTACAGAGATCAGCATAAATAAACTTGTTGAATTTAAGATACACAAGGCACTGTTGAGTTTTTTTTTTAAGTGACAAGACACCATTGTTGACAATTCGTTGTTTAGATTCAAGTCTAGGGCATATAGTTGGAATAGTAAGAAAATATATGTTGCTCCCTCAGAACTCACTGATACTTCTCACTGGCACTAGCTAGTAAGGTGCCTATGAAGAAGTGAAAGGAACAAATATTGATGATACCAAAGATCATCTAACTTCACTTCTAAGGAATGTCAGACTTTTACTGTGTCTTCAATCTCCATAACAAGTCCAGGAGTATCCACCGATCTTCATTCTCTGAAGCATTGATCTATCTCATTGGTATTACCTCCTTTGCCTATCTTCAATATCATAATCAAGGAAGAGTGTATGCATGGGTAGATTGTTCTGGCAGTCAATGATATTGTTGACATCCACTGTCTGTACTATTAGCATTTCAAAATCAAAACTATCTTCTACACTTGGGGTTTCAGTCGAAGCAGGGTTTCAAATCATAACCCTGCAAAAAGTTTTGAATAACAGTAAGAAGATCTTCATCAAGTTTGAGCTTTATCTAGCAGCGGGGCTGCTCCATTTCAGTAGTATGAATGACTTGTTTCAAGTATGGTAGTAAGGATGACCAGGAAGAACAATTTGTATAGAATGGAGCTGAAGAGACACAAGAATTCAAAGTTGGAGAAAATATACAACTTGTGAAAGTAGACACAGTGGCTAGCAACCAGGAACCTTCTAACATGGGTGCTCCATTGAAGATGCCTATGCTTACAGAAGGCCTTGATATGTCTTCTTGCTTGAATTCTTTGTTTGGTACTGGACTTTAGTGATCCATTAGATAAGCCAAATCTTATGGAGAGTAATGATGCATTATTTTGTTCAGGTATTGATGATTCTCTTCCAGAAAATATCTCAGAGATTTAATTTAATTTCTACACAGCTCATCTTCGTAGCTTCATTGAACAACAGTAGCAGAGCTGCTTGGTATGTTGTTACTGCCAATTCTATTACCGATGGCTCTTGGCTCTACACAGTTCATATGGCTCACAATGTATAAGACTTTGTCCCTCTGCAATATGTATAACATTAACACACAGGTTGACTGACACGTTCCTCTACAACAAAGTCGGTTTGAATGAATGGCATCAACCTACATTGCTTCTCTGCGACATATTTTGGCACTGATGCGAGGAGAGATACATTATAGAGCTACTTAGAGGGCTAGAGGTGGATTATTGTATAACACATATGCTAGGGAGTCACACCACAATCCAAGCTTTCTCTTTTAGTAGGCTTTAGTGTGTTACTGTTGTGGCATGCATTATGGCGATACCATCCCTACAGGAGCTATGGTCATTATTAGAAATATTTCTGGTGAGCTTAGTATGCATTGATACAGTGGTTTTAGGAGATGGTTTATAAGGAGTGCAATGCAGATTTTGAGTGTAGAAACATACAGATCACATATGGAAATTTCATTATGGCTTTCTAGTGGGAGTGATTAGCTTGTTGGAGACTAGAACTTCAGATGCTACCGAATACAGAAAACACTCTGATTTTCTTTTTTGCCTGCCTTTCTCGAAACCTCGTTCTGGATAATCCACTCATTGGAGGTATGAAAGTGAAGGACTTGAAATACCAACCTTCATCTCCCAGATGCTGGGAACTTGGGAGAGAATGCTGGATGGTTTCAAGATCTCACTTCTGTGGAATATGGTTTCAATATTTTCATGCTGATCCTGAGACCCCGGGTGAGCAATCTGTCATTAGCAGATCCCAGTCTTTAAGCAGTTAGTCCTGTTTGGACACTAGGAGATCCCTCTTTAGCTCCTTTTACTGCTTTCATGAACCCCACCCATCTTAGTGACTGGTTCCTTAGCTCCTTTCGGTCGCAAGAGAGAGGATACATTACGTAACGAGTCTTTATGTGCAAGATTGGTCAAGCGAGATTCTTATTCCCGGTCAAAAGATCTGAATTCTGGGATGAATGGGGAACTGGTATTAACGTCCTCCTTTTATATCTAATTTGGCCAGTAGGTGGAGCACCGGTGTGCTGGCTGATTGCTCCTGGAGCGGTAGGGCCCCTCACTTTCTTTTGTTCGGCTTTCCCAGGTGATTGGAAGATCTGGCCATAGCTATAGGAATAAGCTGGGGGCGCTCTTGCTAGCCATTGTGGATTCGGTAATTGCTTGCCATTGTGAAAAGGTTGGAAGAGCTCAAATAAGAATAGGGGTCGCCTAATAATAGTAAGTAGGGCGACGCACTAATCTGAACCTATGGATGGAATCAGCCCAATCTATCTATCCTGTTGGCCCCGATTGGAATCCTGTAGGAAAAAACTGGCTTAGTCAATCAATGCTTGAGCAGAAACATCCCTCATCTCGCCGCCCATCCGATACAGCTGGGCATCCGATCTAGGTCAGACCTCATCAAGGTGTCGAGCATCCATAAGGTAATCCGATCAATAAGCGAGAACGAGCGCATGAATGAACCCTTTATAAGTCAGGGGCCTGCCTGTCACTTCAAACATAAAATTGAGATTGATGTGCCTGGATGGACGATTTGGACTAGCTAGATGCTGGCCCACCTCCCCGCTGGCACTACTCCCGATATAGGGATTCAATCCAGCCAAAGCAGGTGCAGGGAAGAATCCAACCGGGCGATTAGTCTTTGTGTTATGAGCTTTCTTGGTGGAAACATGTACACTGGTCTATGTGCCTCACTGATTAGTAATGTTATACCATCCTGTAATAAAGAGACTATAGATATGAAAGCTACTCACTATCCATGGTACTTGTTGGCTCTCTCCCTCTTTCACACTGATCTAGCCTCTAAGATCTTTATAGAAATTTCTAAGATCTTTATAGATCTTTATATGAAACCAATTCTCAGACAGAGAAGAATGGATATCATGAAGAAAACCTAAATTTTATGGCTATAGAAGATGCAATTCCCAGAGGCCAGGCCAACAAGCCCTTCTGGGCTCATGGGGTTGACTTATTGGGATATTCTTTGGGGTCCAGGAGGCATGCCAATTTGCCATTTGAAGATCCTAATTCTCCTCGCCATTCGCAAATCGTTCGTCTGTGCTTATGCTCAGAGAGGACAGCTCAGCTTGAGAATGTAAGTTGATAATCTGTACTGATAGATTTATAGATAGTTTTGTAGCATTGCTGCAAGTCAATATCCAATACTGTGTACTATTTGATTTAGTAGTGTCAGAGAAGTCATATGGGGAGGATAGGAATTATGTTATGCAGATATGAAGTCCATAAGGTTTATTTCCTAGTATCTAGGTCAATGAAGAGGATAGGAATTGTTCTGTAACTGTGGATAGGAAGTCCATAAGGTCTATAGCCTAGTGATAGCTAGGCCATAAAGTCTATTATCTTCCATGTTAATAGAGTTTATTGTCCACAAAGAGTTTATAGTCCATGAGGTCTTACATTTGTGCATTGTTAATGCCAGTAAATGCACACTAGGTTTTGTTCTCTACGTTATATCATTATAAATTAATGAACTATAAGCTCTATGATTTCATGAGTATCAATTTTGATGTTGATGGATTGCCATCACAGGTTTGCAAGACAGAAAGAACAACAATGTGTGGAGCTTTAACAGCAGCTGGGCTTAAAGCCACTTCCGTTCTCAAGGAGCTTGGCAATCGCTGGGAGCATTACCCTGTCATAACTCTGGTTGACTGCAGAAGCCTCGTTGGCAGCAGCCTATCTGATCATAGTGTTGGTAAGGTTTTGCCAATTCCATATTTGCACATTGCTTTATTTTATTTTGAATTACCACTGTTGCTTCAAAGTTTTGTCTAGTTTTCACAGTATGTTTTTGTATTTATTTACAGTTATCGGTTTCTGTAGGTTTAATTTATTTATGGCATGATTTCTTGCACTCTATGAACTGGGTTTTTCTAGTGTGAGCAGTCATGTTGTTCATGGTATATATGTTGTACAGATACACTTGTATTCAGTAACAAAGCAATTGTGTGTGGTTCTATCAGGTACAAACAATATTAGTATATCTCAATTTGTATACCCTTTATTTTTTTATTAATTTTCTTCTGATCAGTTGTGTGAATATTTGTATTGCTTCCCTTGACCCTTATTTTGGTTTCTTGTGGGCACGAAGGTTTCTACCATTCTGCTATTATGAATACCCATCATATCAATGAAACAGGGGACTTTTGAGAGCTGGCCAGACAATGCTCAAATGCACTTGATACATCTATGAGGAATCGAAAACATTTCACAGACATGAGTGATGTCAACTTCCTTATGTGCCAAGCAATTCAACATCTTTATTTAACTCCATCATCTTCACTTCACACTTCACTTATTGTTGTATTTGAAGGTCCCATGGTGGACGAAATGGATGAATTGAAAAGGGCAATAGGTTTAGAGGATTATATGGGATGCTCTTCTGTTCATGGAGTAGGACCTTCTCTTGCAGTTTTTGATACAGTCAGAAATGGAGCTTTGGATTGTGCATGTGTATATCCCGCATCTTTGCATTCCAGAAAACAAATGCAAACTTTAATTAACTGTATGAAGAGTATCCTCATTGGTGCTGCTAAGCTCTGAGAGAAAGTGTCAGGTGCAGACCTTGACAGAAACCTGATTGTGCAAATGGGATAAAGGATATCATCTAGGAAAATATTATGTAGCCATTGTTTTCGTTCATACAAAGCAGTGTTTTTTTGTAGCACAGACTTTTATCATTAAATACTACCATATGATAAACAACGATCTTATCTATCAATTTGCAAGTATTGTTTATATTTTTCCCTCGTATCTTTTCAGAGTGAGAATCCCAATTTCAATTTATTGAAAATAAAAATACACAAGTGTGGCCAAGCTCGGAATCCTATTGAGACAATAAGATGCAAGAGAATACACTAAGTCCTTATGTCCTTGGAGCACCTACTACATGAGAAAAAAAAAAAAAAAATCACCTAGTTAATTCAAGGAAAATGATATAGCCTAAATCCAAAGAAATGAAGAGGTTCCATCTTTCCATAGGCGCATAATAATATTGTATGCATAAGACATAACATATACATAACACAAATTTTCTCTGCTTTCTTTTATCTGTTGTCACCTAGATGGCCCTGGTTAGTTTTGTAGTCAAAAGTGGTCAAATCTTGTAGTCAATGGCTACAGAATTATTTGATGTTGTTGTCTGACATAAGGTTGTTTGCCTGTGCTGTAGTTGATCTATAAACTGAAGTATAACTAGAGGTGTTCTAGCTTTCACACTACAACAAAACCAGCGATTAGCGTCCCTTTTTACTTCTTTTTTTGCATCTAGAGCCCATTTTTGGTGCTATTTGCATCCATTTATCAAATATGGTGCAAAACTTGACACAAAATTTACATCAAGTTTTGCACCAAATCTTACACCAAGTTTAGCACCAGGTATTGCAATAGGTTTTGCACCACGTTTTGCACCAAATTTTATGCCAAGTTTTGTGTCATCCTTTACACCAGGTTTTGTTCCAGGTTTTGCATCAAGTTTGGCACCTAATTTTGTTTGACATACTTTTGCATCCTCATTTGCATCCATTTTTTGCACCTACACTTGCATCAACTTTTGCATCGACTTTTGCATCCTTTTTTGCATCCTTTTTTAAATCATTTTTTGCATCCATTTTTTCATCCATTTGTGCATCCCTTTTGCGCCAAGTTTTACATCGTGTTTTGTGTCTAGTTTTGCATAAAATGTTGCATCTACTTTTGTTGCATCCACTTTTCCCTCTTGTTTGGCATCCATATTTACATCCTCTTTTGCATCTATTATTGTACCCACTATTGCATCTAATATTTTTGTGCCACAATTAGCGCTTAGTTTGGCACCTCCTTTTGCACCCACTTTTGATTATAATTTTGCATCCACGTTTGCATCCTCATTTGCGTCTAGGTTTTCATCAACTACTACATCTATTTTTGCATCCCTTTTTGTATCCAATTTTGGACCGGGATTTGCATCGGGTTTTGTGTCTCGTTTTGCATCTACTTTTGCATCGACTTCTATTGCATCCACTTTTGCACGCAATTTTGCATCCACTGTTGCACCCATTTTAAATTTCACTTTTTGCATCCCTTTTTACATCTTCATTTGCATCATACTTTGATTCTTTTTTTGCATCTATCATTACATCCACTTTTGTTATGCCACAATTTGCACCATGTTTTGCACTCACTGTTGTATCCACGTTTGCTTCCAATTTTGCATCCATGTTCACATCCTCTTTTGCATCAAATATTGCATCTATTTTTGCATCCACTTTTATGTCAGGTTTATGCATTGGGTTTTGCATCTCGTTTTGTATCTACTTTTGCATCTACTTACATTATATCCATTTTTTGCATCCAATTTTGTTTTGCCTGCTGCATCAATGTTTGCTTCCACTTTTACATCCATTTTTGCATCTTATTTTGCATATTTTTTGTCTATTGTTACATCCACTTTTGTTGCACCATATCTTGCGCCTACCATTGCAACCACATTTGCTTCCACGTTTGCATCCCCTATTGCATCCACTTTTGTTTCATCCATTTTTGCATATACTTTTGTTTCCGTTGTTGCATCCACATTTGTTTCACCACAATTTGTGCCAAGTTTTACACCTACCATTGGACCCATGTTTGCTTCCACTTTTGCCTTCATGTTTGCATCCAAGTTTGCATTGACAACTGCATATACTTTTGCATCCACTTTTGTGTCAGGTTTTTCATGTTGTTGTGCATCTACTTATGTTGTATCCACTTTTCATCCAATTTTACTTCTATTGTTGCCCCCATTTCTATGTTCGCTTTTGCATCCCTTTTCCAACACTCATCATATTTTCTGCATTGATGATATTCCTTATGGCATTGACAATTATGAACAATTGATGACAATGTCAATAATATTGACAATGATGAAAATGAAGATGATGGCGATGACATGAATTGTGATTATGATGATAAAGACGATAGTGGTTACAATGACAATGATGATGATGGCAATGATTATGATGATGACGATGCTAATGACGTTGGCGAATCTTCCCAATTTTAGATGTTGTCATTGTCATAATCATAAGCATTATCTTTGGTGTCATGATCATCATTTTCATCTAGGTCATCATCAAAAACAATAATGGCATGAATGATGATGATGCATGATTACAACAATGTCGATAGAAATTACATTAATGATGATGATGGGGATGATAAAAATGACAATGATGATGATAATGGTGGTGATGATGATCATCATCGATCATCTGTCAAAAATAGAGTTGTTATTTCTCTTACGTATATCAATGTGTCCTAAACAACCCTTTTCTAGCATTGATCACATTTTTTGGGTTGATGATATTTCTTACAACATCTACAATTATGAACAATTGCTAACAATGTCCATAATGATGATGATGATGGTATGAATGGTGATTATGATGATAATGTAATGATGGCAATAACAATGACAAGGATGATGGTGAAGATGATGACAATGATTATGATAATGAGAATGACCTTACAATCTTATGGATTCGTGAACAATTACTAGTTTCAATACCATATTCTGGATACGTATTACTATCATACTTTTTAAATTTTCTGTCTCTCTTGAGGTATCTTACTATAATGGTGTTGTCAACACTAGAAAGATATCTTGTTGTAATGGTGGTTCTAATGTTAGCACTAGCAAAGTTTAGTAGGGAGGATGCTACTACAATAGGAATTCCTTCTAAGTGACTATGGCATTCAAAATGAGGCTTTATGGGCTGCTTGGTAACACATGTTCTCATGCTCATATAAAATTAATGTGAAAAGTTGCTTTAATTGGTTCCCATGCATAATTGATATTGATAATGGGGTGGTATAAAATTGTAATGGGCATATCCGTTAGTTAGTTATGATGGGTCAACAACATTGAAACCATCCAAGTGACATTTCACCTTGGAACAATCGTCGCTCGTGCGAAAACACGAAGTTTATGTAAATGAAAGTTGTGATTGTAGTGGAATTAAAACCATCGAGAAATATCAAAGAAGACGCTGCCTACCAGTTTTGGAAGACAACCAAGGCATTGAACAACTATTTGCGTTAGGATGTAGTGAGGGAATCGAAGGAAATTTGGCAGCCCTAAGTTGCCATTACTATTGCCAATCACACATTCAATAGTAACCATAAAAGGTAGCCACATATAAACAGAACCTCGAGGTGTTGACAGTCAGAATCTATTGTAATAGCTTTGACGTATATATAGTTTTGTGTTTAGATGAGAATGAAGTGGGCTTCATCTAGGGTTCGGCTCAATCCTCGTCCATTCCATGAAGTGGTGTTTAATTCGCCAAGCAAGAGAATATTACGTGAGTGTTCAGAGTTAAATCAACAGAAATCAAGGACGTGTGATTGTCAAATTATTGCTCCTCCCTTATGATTGAGCGCTTGATGTGATGGTCATTATCCTTGGGTGATACTTTTATTCCCCATTTTCTATTGAAAAAGTAGCGTTTTTCTGTTCGATTATGATAGGATTGGATGAACGCTGGTTTGGGTGGATGTAGACCCATGTTTTTTTGTGGTGATCTTCAAATGTCTTGAGGATAAGAAAAAAATCCTTGACCAAGGTCCATGGTTTTGGGGATGAGTTGGTCTTCTAGTGAAGCCATGGTTTCCCAACTTCAATCCTCTCACTATGTTGCCGATGACTACTCTAGTATGGGTAAGATTCCCAGTTTTCCCATTCACTTTACCCATCTAGATCTCTTAGAAAAAGTGAGCAATTTTATTGGAAGATTCGTCAAAGTAGACAGGGAAAGACTTTTGAAAGGCATTTTCACCTATGTTTGCATATGTGTTTAGGTAGATCCCAATGAAGTTTTGCGAGATAAAATTGAGCTCAAGTGGATGGGAATTGTGTATTCCCAACCCCTGGACTATGAAAATACAACTTATAGATACACCAATAAATTTCAACCACAAACCTGTAAATTTCATTTTCCTTCACACCATGCATCTAATTTGTATTCTGTATGAGAATTAACAAAGGAATGATGCTCTTTTTCCTATATTTTGACTCCCGGAGAATACTATGATAAACGTGGATAGACATAGGGTCCTGTATGGTCCATTTACATCCCATGGATGGGAAATCAAAAGTAAATAAAATAACATCCATTACATAGGCACTCATGTAAAATGGGGGAACAATGTTTTCTAGAATAAAAAAACTACAGTTCTTCCTATAATCTAGGATTTGGATACTTAAATTATTAGATAGAACAGTCCCCCAGTCCATAACATAGCTGCATCAATCAAGGGTACCCACTGGTCTGAAAACTTTTGGGTATTGACATAACCAAATAATCTACATATCATAGTGGAAACATAACAATATGGACCGACAAGAGAAGCTATAGAATGCATACCCTTATTTTCTCGCTTGTGCTTGCTGGCATCTCTTCTCCATCCTTTGATGACTTCAGATTGATCCTGATTTTCCTTCATGAATTTCTCAATGAAGGCATTATCATATTTCTTCTGAGCTGCCGACAACTGGTACATTCGAGTCGAATCTTTGTTGGTGAAAGAGCCGATGATTGTGTTCCTCTTGGTCATAAAGTTTCTGTCAGCGATGTTTAGATGGTCAACAACACATGTGATCATATCCATGTAAGGAAGGATGTTCAGCTGAGCAACAATTCTGTGGAGGAATGAATTGGCCAGATCACTATATGTAGTATCAGAAACTGGGTATGAATCTTCGGCTATGACTACTCTTTCTGTGACTCTCAGCTCTTCATCTTCGAAAAGTTGATATGTGGCCTCCCAGGTAGATGTTCCGGTGTTTGAGGTGCATGTGGTATCGGTAAATAATGCAAGCAATTCTGCAAACTCAAGGGGAAGAGCAACTGATTGTTGTTGAACAACAGGTTTCTTCATGGGTTTGGTCGACCAAGACATTTTTGTTGAATTATGCTTGTTGGGACTGACTTGTCAAGAGAAACACAAGGGTGAGAGTAACTAACATTTAGAGCGAATAACTTAGCAAATAACCGATTACATAATAATCCAAGACTTTTATGAGCGAAATCTCAAGAAACCGTTAGTAATAATGAATGCGTTTATTCTATCGAAAACCATTAATTCTCCACATTTGGCCATTAATATCGCATCCGCCATATCTCAACTTTTGAAGCCTTGTCACTTTGAAACCTCCGATTGCAACACGTGTTGCAGACTCGACTGCTCCATCATAGCACACCTTAATATAATATCACAGTTGCCATGTCACGCCTTTCATATCACAAGTTTTAAAGACGTGTGTCTGGTCATGGACATTAAAAGTTGCAATGGTTATGGTGTAAATAATTAAATTGAATGGATATGGTGTAAATAAAGTCGCAAGTTAGAGGCTTCGGAAGTTTGGTCATGGACAATAAAACAAAAACGCCACTCGCGAGATCCCAATATGAAACGTGGCAGTTTTATGGGGTCGACCTCTTTATTACTATTTACATATATATGCCAGCTTTTATTATATTTATGCTTTAAACCTTTAAAATTTATTTGGAAAAGGTTTTAATCGCCATTTTTCTTAAAAGACTTTTTAGGATGTTCTAATATATCCTTTCGCATTGAGGCTTTAGAATTAAACCTAAAATTTATCGCTCTTTTTAATTAATTTTTTTTTTATCTTAAAACTAATATTTCCTCTCAATTTTTTTTTTTATAATTATATCCTAAATTTTAAAATAATAACCCTTCTCTATTAATTCTTTTATTAATTATATAATAAAATTATTAATTCATACAACACATATTTAACATTTTACTAAAATATTACTTTTACTTACTTCCATATCCCACTACTTCTATGACGTTGCACAAACCTACTTCCATATCCCACTACTTCTATGACGTTGCACCGGTTTGTGCAAATGCTAGTTCTATATACAATGTAGGGTTTCAGGGTCGGCGACAACGCTCTTTAACTTTTTAAAACATTTATATCTTAAAATGGGTTGTTATATCGGATGTAGGGTTTCAGGTCCGCAGATATATCCTTCTCCGAGGGGTTTCAGGAGGGCCTCTTACGCCGCGTGCCCTTTTCAGGTAGATGCATTTGCAAATATTTGCATTGTGCTATTTTTCTTTCCAGGCGGCGGATTGACTTGATCGGTGCACGGACAAAGGTGCATTTTTGGATAACCGATGCGGCTGGTTCAGATCCTCATATGCAATCGGATAGAGGTGAGTCTAAGCCTTGATTTCTTTTGTCCCTCTCAACCCATATTCTCTTATCACGATGTCTTTTTTGTTTTGTATTTCCGCTTCACATTTTCCAGAAGAGGTGCTGCTTATATTTGCTTTCACAGACTCACAGCAAGCATATTTTTTCAATCTGTGTTCTTTTTGGCGCATTTATTGGCTTACATATCGATTGATATTGATATATTTTCCCTCAATTTTTCTAATCTTTTATTTCATCCGAGTGTAAAGAGATACATTATGTAAATGCTTTAAGCTTCGGGAAATATCAGAACGAAAATATACATTCTTTGCTAAGCCTGAAGAAGGCATTGATATTGATTGAAGGGTCCTGTAACTTCTCTAAAATTCAGAATTCTTCTTTTGAGGCACTTGGATCATCTTCAGAATACTGACTGTCATAAGAATCCCCATTCGAGGATGCAGAAATATGTTCGTGTAAGATATGACAATCCTTGATTTCACTTCATAACCTTGAACCCTCAGCCAACTATAGTCCTTCCTTCCTCAAGGTGTCTGCTTCACCATTTAATTCTTTGTAGACATGTTCAAAGCACTCTGAAATAAAAACGGACAGAACGTTTGATTTCATCTTCTACTACTGCCATTCATCCAATTAATTACTAACAACTGATGAATTTAGTAACACTTGTTTAACAGATTCTTCTCCTACAGGAAAGTAGCACAGTCTGAATTTAAAGGCTAATCGAAACTGTAATCTGAATGTCGTTTGAGCCTATAAACGGACACAGTTAGAAAACATGCACAGAACATGTAGATCACTGTCGAGAACCCCTGTTAATGCTATTCCATTATCATTGAATAAAAAGCTGCATCACTAACATATCTCAGTGCAAAATGCACTGCCCCCTTCCAAGTATTAGAACTTGTGTTTTGTGGCAACCTGATGAACTTGCCTAGGCTGCACCATGTACTGAAAGTGTTGACTGCAAAATAAATGTTAGGCCTTGTGTTAACTAAGTACATGAGGAAACCTATCAATTCCCTGTATACAGATGTTCATCAAATCTGAATTAGAATCAGCAAAGTACAATGGATTTACTACCACAGGGGAGTAGCCATGGGTTTGCAGTACATCATTTGAAATCTCATCAAAATTTCAATTGCATACACTGGAGTAGCCATGGGTTTGCAGTCCATCATTTGAAATCTTCTAAGAATTTCAATTACATACTTTTTCTGTCCAAGGAACACTTCACCTGCACTTTGCTACACCCCTAGAGCCAGCAAGTAGTGCTTCAAGTCATGACAAATTCTCTTGCCAATTTCGCCCTGCACCAGTTTGTGGATTCCTTTTAACTTCCTGTGAGTGTAAGATTGTCTACATATGGGACTAAAACAAGCCGATTAGAATGATCTACCAAATTGTAAAAATTAGAATCTGCATCTGTCTCAGTGAAACCCAAATCTGAAAGTTACTCATCGATCTTGGAGTGCCATGCAAATGGTGCATGTTTCAACTCATAAAGGGCCTACTTCAACTTGTAAACATGGGTCTCAAGCCTATTCACCTAAAAGCCTCTTGGTTGGTTTATTCATATAACTCCTTAATCAACCTATTAAGAAATGTTGTCTTTACATAAATTTGATATAAAATCCAATGGAAGATTGTTGTGAAAGACATAGTAAATCTGATAGAGGTATATTTAGTAACAAGAGCAAAAGTCTCCTCATAGTCAACTCCTTTTTAATGGGAGAACCGTCCAGCCACAAACCGAGCTTTGCAGTTTTATATGCTGCTATCTGGTGCATGCTTAACCATGCATGATTGTTGTAAGAAAAACTAGAGTCAAATACTGACTTCTCCACTAGTCTAGGCACTATCTCCTACCCATCATTCTTTAGGAGGAGATGTATTCCTCCATCATGGAATTTTGCAGTACTTGCTTCCTTACTGCCGTTACTAGAAGGTTTTGTTTCAATAATGAAAGATATCAGTGCAACATAACTAGGGAACTTTTTAGGAGGGTGGCTTATTTGAAGGGAAGTAGTTGGAGCACCAACTTACTCTGTTGCCTCTTTTAATGTCTAGATTAGCCATCTAGGCTTTCTAGCTAAACTTGAAGGTAAAGAGGCACCCCTTGCACTTCCAAAAGCTTGCTGATCTAAGTATGTGTTTCATGATCTTTTTGATTTCTGCAGATCTGTTTTTGGGATACCAAGCTCTTCTGCCTCCATGGTCACTATTGGAGGTTCTTGAGACTTAGAGGACCATGCATTTTCTTCAAACTTGGTATCTCTGCTCACAACTACTTTATGTTGAGATGGAATGTATATTCTATAAGCTTTTGAGGTTTCACTCTAACCTACAAAATGCCCTTCAAACTAGAAGGTTCCAACTTGGTCGTTTTCCCATCTGGAATATGAATGTAGATAGGACAACTGAAAAACTCAAAGATGTGTTACTTGAGGCTTCTGAATTCCTCCAGTCTTATCCTTCAAAATTCTGTGAGGATACCTATTCAAAATATAGACAATGATGAGACATGTTTATACACAGAGACACATGAGCAGAACTAGATCATGAATCAAGGCCCCAAACTACTGAGGGTTGTAGGGAACTATCAACATTTTCTTGATTCTTGATTTCATGCAAAAGGTATCAAACTCCTTTGGTTTTTGTGAATTAAGTCTAGGACTTCCTAGAAGAATCATCAATAAAATATTCATAGTAAATGTTACTTGATAAGGAAGTTGAAGAGATGGGCCCACATACATTTGAGTTGATTAGGTCAGAAACCCCTCTTGACCTATGTTTACTGCCAGGAAAACATCCTTTACATGCTGGCCAAGTGCACAACCTTTGCACACTCCTTTCTTCTCAGCCTTGAAGATTGGCAATGCCCACACCATGTTTTTCAAGATTGGCAACATTCACTAGTGCAAGTGACCTAGTCTCTTTTGTCAAAGCTCACACATGTTGTCACTATCATACCCTAAAGTTCTTATAGGATTCCCTTGCAATTTAGGATGAGGACTTGTTGATCTTCAAAGTTAGCCCTATATGTAGGATCTATCATCACTGAAATTGGAAAGATATTTTTAGTTAAGCTAGGTACATACAAAACATCATTAACTTAGTAAGCTTAAGGATATCACTTGATGGATCCCACTCTTGCAACTGGATATGTGGCATCATCACCAAGTTCTACTAAAGGTACTCTTGTTAGAGGTTGTATGTTTGCAGGCTCCACTGTCCACATACCAGTCCACATCAGACATGATGTCAGATGACAGGCATGAGACCATTGAGAAGTGTATCTCGAGATTGGATGAAAGCTCATCCACTTGAGCTGATGCTTTTGTACTCTTTACAAGTTGCTTTCCCTTCCCCTTCTTTTGATGACATTGGAAGCGAAGTGCCCAAACATTTGACACTTTGAGGGACATGGAATCTGTAACAAACCCAGCCCCTAGATGTCCTTTGAGGGACGGGGTCTCAATTTTTTTTGCAAACCTTTAAGCTTGAATCAGGTTTCCTCTCATATCCTTTTGCGTTAAACGAAAGTATGATTTGGTTTCCATTAGATTTAGCAATCTTAATCTTCACCCCTGTAGATTTCTTATTAGTAATCTAATTTTTCACTTTTAATCTCATGTGCTGATAGGGCTTTCTTTGAACAAGTGCATGTACTAAGTTAGTCTATACCCAAAGTACATGCACTGAAATCATTATTACATAAACATTCCCAGCAGGTTGCATCCATTCAGCCAACATAAAACAAATAAATTATCACTTATAAATATTATGAAAACAGATAAAAATACTTAACTGAATATTAATTGCCTGCAACTGAAGAATGGTGAACCTTTTTTCCACCAACCATAGGCTTAGCTACATCCATCCATGTCCACGGCTGGCCACCCCCTAGCCAGGCCATGATACCACTGGGGAAACTTGGTTTTCTCGAGGAAATTGTTGGGTGTGAAGGCTACTCTCCTTCACATACAGTCAGATGGTAGAAACCCCTCTACCCACTGGGCCTGGGACTTACACGAATTCCACAGATGCCTTCTCAGCTGGATTTTATCAGCACAGGGGAGTCCTTTCACTGCCAGTGTAGTTCCTCAGCGCCCTCCCCTCACTGCTTGCTAACTCTCCGAGCTAGCATCAGATTCACAAGCCTTTTTGCCCAGGTCAGGTTCATGCTTTCCTGCCCCATTTCAGCACTCAAATTTGTATCTTAGCAGGCCCAAAAATCTAGTAATGGACCCAGCTCCAATTTGATACCCTTGGGCATGATTTTTAGCAGTCCAAATGAGTTTCATTTTTTGATGCCTGTGAACTTCCAGCTGTGAGCCCACTTGCGATTTTCACTCACTCCGCTCGTGGGCGCTCCCAGAACCTTGTAAACTTTCTTTCAGTACCTCCTATCTCCTCTGCACACTACCCACACATGGAATAATCATTTCCTCAACCCCCCACGTGCATCCCCCTTCCTTGGCCCAAGAAGACTCACAATTTTTCTTGCTTGTGGCAGATGGATTCATGGGTCAACTTGGGAAATCGAGGTGGGTACTTGCCATACCTTTTGTTGACAGTTCCTTCTATCCAGCTACTTCTCATCCCTTCATAACTGTCAGTGGTTGGCTGCCCCACTACCCAGCTCTCCCTCAATAACTGATTTCTGGGAAGTAATTTCAAATTTAAATTTCTGGCAATTTGGCAGTATGGGACTTTTGGCAAAGGTCAATTACTTGGCAGGAAAGGTAACCTCCTAGTCCCCTCACCGGATTCCACTCGTAGTATCATGGCTAGTACTAGTGCTTCATTCTTTAATCAGTGGTTTGGTGAATATTCATTAACTAACAAAACATACGTACATCATTTATAAGTTGTCTGTTCTAGTTTTAAAAAAGTTGAGGAACATCCATGCTGTGATTCACGGTGAGATTGAGACATATTTACAAACTGGGGGGAAACAGGGTATTACAGAATCTAGAAGATACTTCATACTGTAAAATGGCATGGATCCTGGACAATTAACGATCTGGAGGTTGTCTGCTGTGAAATTGGGGCAAATAAACAAGCAAAATGAGTGCTTTATTTTGTTTTTTTTATGTGTCTTTTATAGGCAGATGGCTGAGTTTGAATTGCGAGAAGTGAGAGTCTGACTCACATTTGACCTGCAAGTATGAGTCATACTTGTAAGTCAATGCACAAATATGACATTGGGCCACAAGACAGACTTGGAGAAATTGAATTTGGCTTGGTTTCCTCAAAGAGAAGAGTCAAACTCAGCAGTCCAATTGGACTTGGAAAAATCTGGAAATGCTAGTGAAATGGCAAATTGTCCAAGTAGGCTGCTGCAGGTCTCAGTTGAAACCAGGACAGATGCTGATTTCTCCAAGTCTGTGCATTCTGCTTGGTTTACCGCATATGATATCGAATATACCCAATAAAATAACTATAAACTTGGAAAAAAGAAAAAGAAGAAAAAGACATCTGTTGGAAGACTTTCAATCTAGTATACAAGAGATCTCCTATTTAGAAGAACAACTCTATACTAATAATAATAATCTAATTTTAGATCTTATTTTAGGGTTACAGCCAAGACAGACATGAAATTGTGTATGAGACCCCCTTGTTTGTGTTACAAGTGACCTGCCTCTGCGCAGCAATTTGACTGCTAAAATCTACAGAGGTGTGCATACTCTGCCCCCCTCTGGATTTGATCCTGCTTTGTGGTTTACATAAAGATGATAATGAATCCTTGATTTCACTGTTTGACCATGAGCTACCTGTCAAATTTTAGAGTTTTATTTGACTTCCTGTAGCTTACTGAGGGCCAATATACAGCCCAACAAATCCAAGGAAGCTACCCAACAGCTCTTTAAACCCATTGCTTAGTACAAAGATTTTCTTAATTATCGAGAGGCCCTGTACAGGGTTGTACGCTCCAATGTGGGGGTATCTCTCGCTTGGGAGTGTGGTCACTGGATGGTTAAATGAATTAATCATTCTTGCTCGGCATTTCTTTAAATCATTGGTTTATTTTTCTTTCCTCTCATTGATTTTGGTGTCCTTTTAAGATTTCGGCTTCATCTCAAGTATTCTTGGTGAATGGTGTTTGAACCAGTGCGTGTGGCATTGTGTAGTTCTTTGTATTCTTGCCACCGGATGAAACTGACCCTTGTATGTGTGAACCTTTGTCCATCTATTGTATGCTAATGAGTGGCATTGGAATGGATTAGAATTCGGTTATGAACAGAGAGAACTTGGGATTGTAATTATCTTCAAGCCAATAAGTGGTCATTGAGCTGATCTACTCTTGCATTCTATCTTGCATTCTAGCCTTCCATTATAGATCTATCCAACAACAGGCAACTAGAGGTAGTTTATTACTGTATCCTTATATTAGTCTTGCAATTACTTAAAGGGATTGTGGTAGATTGTAAATTTTTTGGAAACTCGTGTCGGTGAAATGGATAGACTATAAGCCTGTCATTTATGGTATCAGAGCCCAAGTTCGAATATACTTGGTTGGACCTGTAGGTAAGCACCTGCAATGACTATAGAAGAAGTGGACAGGAATTGTTGCTAGGGCTATGGAGAAGCAGAGCACTGACAATGATAGGGGTCCTCATGAAGAAGTTGAAGAAGAAAGTCCTAGGGATAGGTTGGATCGGCTAAAGTAGAACATTGCCATGCTAATGTTGATGGTAACACAACTGTTGGCAGGAAAGGGTATGGAAACAATTTAGAGTATTGTTAGGGAAATAAGCTCGGTGTAGTTATTTGATCCTCACCTAAATCTGTTTTAAATCTGATACAGTGAGAGTTATTGAGATAGAGAACACGTATGGCTTCCCTTTTTTGGGGGGTACCTTGACTAGCTCCATCAAAGTAATCCCCATGTTCCAGATTTGTCCATAGGAGCACGAATCAACTTTTTCTGTGTTGGGGTTGATGAAAAAGCTTTGAAGTTTGAGAAGATTGACTGACCTTGGAAGGCACATTGAAAGAGTTATATACCTGTCTTCAAAGATTTCAACATTTCTATCTTTCTAGATTCCCCATGATACTATTAGAGGAAGGCCTTTGAGGACTGAGTTTTGCTACCACTTTTTAGAGCACTCTTCCGCATAACCTCCTTGTCCACAGTCCTTTATCCTTGTCAAACCATCCAGATTTCCTTTATTAAGGACAGAATATCAGTAAGTGGTCTATGTTCTTTTCAACTCTTTTACACATGATACATTTGCTTGGACTTGATCCATTTCTTCTCTTAAGAACTTCCTATGTGGGTGCTCTATTTAAGATTGCCAACTGCATGTAAATAATGAAATTTTTAAAGGTTCTTATCCAGATGCGCTTCCACCATGAGAGTGTGCATTCTGGTCTATCCAGGGTACACGATTCTTATCCTAACTTTGGAGTGTAAATCCCCAAGGCTGGATTTAAGACCAGACATGTTCATCATCAGAGTCTTTTATATAGGCATGGCACACTTTTGATTTGTTTATAAATCCTTTTGATTGAATATTTTCTTGGCCTTTGAGTCGTCTCTCTGTTCAGCGCTATTCCAATCCTGCTGGCAAATGGAGTTTCCTGGTCCAGCTGCCTAGTCTAGATTGAAGAGAATTTATCACTACTTCTGGCAGCTTGTACTCAGCTCCACTGCTTATCCATGGGTCTATACTGATCTTCGCCTTAGCCTCATTGCAAACCTTCCATGCCAGCAATCTGCCTATTAAAGGGAATGTTATAGTCAGTACTTTCAATAATATGGATGCATTGTTGATTGACTTGTTTGGGTTTCCAATCCAGTCTTTTGCTGAATTGGGCTCAATATATCTCTGAATGTGAATCTGATTCCAGAGGTCCTCTTTTGATATTAGTCTCCACATACACTAGGCTTTTAGGACTTTCCCGAAGGAATGATATTCGATATGTAATGCATGTGGGATTTCTTGTATACCTTTGTTTTCTTAGCAAAATATAGTCTTATATTATAAAAAACAGATCAAGTACTGTAATTGCTTTCTCTTTGCATCCATGCTAGAAGAGCCAACATATCAGATTGGGCATCATATTTGGAATGTCTCATGTCATTTTAAGGACAAAATCCACAACAGTGATAAGATTCAATGTTTGCTTTTATTTTTATTGTGCTCTTTCCAGCTTTGTGGCTGGAATGTGTTGTAGGTCCAATTGAATCTGTATTGAGTTCAACCTGATTGTACAATGTATTTTTCTAACTTTCTACAAACGTGTTGTTTATATCTAGTATAAGCAGATGGGGGATAGACTCATGGAGTACTAGGCTTGTGCAGTTACATCCTGTAATTAATCTATTAAGATTGGTTCTGGTCTCCTTAAGTCCATATCCAGATGGGTCATGAGGGGAATGCAGAAGTTGATTTTGTATTCTTATCGGCACTGGGTCATAGATCCCACGATCCTTCATTTAATGTCTAGTTTTTGTCAATAATTAGGTTCTGTTCTTTAGATACTCCAATCTTTAGTTTTAACTTTTAATGTTTAGTGTTCTTTTATGGTGATTTTTTTTAGTATTTAGATCCTGTAATGATCCTTCTACTATGATTGGTTCTTTTTAAATTCTTTTCTAAATCCTTGATTTCAAAGGAACACAATTTCGTTATCGAGTCAGGCAAGTCTTTGTTCATTGGAATTAAAAACATTTTACGGAAATGAGAGTGCTACCAGGAAAAAATTTAGATAATACAGTTCTGTAGTTTGATGCTACAACAAATTTTGCTTGTGCTGTCACTGCCTTGTTTGGTTATTGGTACCAATTCTACTTTGGTACTGCATTTAGATACTTCAAGCTACAACATTTCCACATAAGATTGATAGGAATTCGACTATGTAGTGATTATAAAAAACACTGTTGTTTATCTATCCTATTTTAGTACTACCACACGACTTGCAATTGTGCTAAACATAAAATACGAAATAGTTAAAATTTTGATCCATTTTTTGCTTTTGTAAGAAAACAATAGTTTATTTTAACCAGTGTTCCATGAGGATGTGTCCCCTATGGTGGGGTGCACGTATCCACGCTTCCCACACACCTAGGATGGGAAGATGCCCAGGGACACGTTTCCCCACGCCCCCTTTTAGGGAGACACAGGGAGACGCAGGGGGAAACGTTTCCCTACTGTGGGGATGTGTTTCGCCAAAAGGGGTGCTTCTGGGCAGCTCCCCTAAAAAAGGGCTAGGTGCTCCCCCTTAATTTTGCTTGAAACAATAATTTATGAGTGGGAAAGCTCAACATTCAACCCTAGGGCCCTATTAATTGACTTAGGATGTTTGAGAGTGGTTCTGACCTCATTTTATTTCATATGGAGAAAGTAAATTTCAGATTCCACTCAAAATGCATCAGACATAACAATTTTTAGGATTTCAGGAATGAGCGAATTGCGATGTTTCCATTGGGCTCTATTATATATAAGGGTTTGGAACTACCATTTAATCAAGAGCACCAAGCCCAAAAGCACCCCTTTTGAGGGGGGCCATGTTCTGCTTAATTTTTTTTCTAGTAACTGTTGTAATATAGAAATTAAAAAAAATTATAAAACAACCATAAAAAAAAATTAAAATTAAAAAGAACAACACATAACAAATAACAAAACCTAAACTAATTTGCAATCTCTAAGTCACTCATTCGAGTTACCAAGCTTATGTCTACTCAGCTTGCTGCGCAGCACTATTTGACTTACCAGTTAACTGTTGCACCTCCTCCTCCATGGCAACTCCTAAAATGATCATTGGCCATTTTTAATCGTCAGTTTTACCTTTCGAGTCTTGACTTTAGATATGGATGACCTTAGACTGATTCTTTGACTTTCACTCTTTACTTTTTTTGAGTTTGAGTTATATCAATTTACTATTCCAATCTTCAGGCTTAAGTATCTACTATAGTCTATTTTGGTTAGTACTAATTAGATTCTAGAATCACGAATTTAAATTTTAAATCAATTTAGAATCTAGAATGATGAATGATGAATTTAATTTTTAAATCAATTTAGATTCTAGAATGTTGAATAATGAATGATGAATATGGATCAATCTAGTTCATTATTGAATCTCGTGGTGTATGAATGAATGATGTATGTATTAGTATGAATGATGAGTATGGATCAGTGTATTTCATTATTTAATTCAATCATGTACGGATCAATGTATTTATGCTTTCATTATTGAAAATATATATATATATATATATATATATATATATATATATATATATATATATATATATATATATATATATTAAAAAAATTATATACCCCCATATCCCCCTGCCCCCTAATTTTACCTAAAATTTGAGGGTACTCTCACACGCCCCCCCTGTGCATCACCCCAGACATGCATCTCCCTATCCCGGAGTCTTGGTGGAACATTAGTTTTAACTTGCCAACATAGAAGGGTTGAAAATATAGTATGACTTCATATTGAAATATGACCATGCCCTTCAAATTTGATGCCAGGTTGAAGAAGTATTTTAGGAAAAGTATTTTGAAGTGTGTTCTAGTGTTTGCCTTTTAGAAAATGTTAATCTTTTTTCAAGCTTTCTTTTCAGTTCTTATAACTGATTTGTTTGTTTTACTTTAGTGGTTTGTTTATAATAGTTAAAAAGGCTTACGAGATTTAATGGAAACCTTTTATACCCACACCAGATATGCCAAAAAGACCTTAGACGTGTGAATGCCAATTTTGATGCACCGTTCATATTGTGCAGTTGTGATGTTTTTGGTTAACGATTGTGCTGAATAGCTTTATGTCGAATGATGCAGGTACCTTCAAGACAATTTATACCACATACGGGAATCACATGAGATGGATCTAGATTTGAAGATAGAATTCTTCAAACATGTTAACTAATGCATTCAACTGTCCAATGTTCTTAGGTAGCGGTCTTGTAAGATTTCTTCTGACAATATCTGGTAACAAGAGTATTATTGTAATAATTAAAATGTTATAAATAAGATATATGAAATAAAAATTCAAGTATTGAATTTTTCATTAAACATTATTTAGAATGTATTAATACTTATAAGTATCTTAGACATGTATTTGTGTGAAAATAAATTGAATTGGTTTATGTTTAAGGACAAGGCATCCAAGGCGAGGTTAACCAAGACAAAAGTCACTCATCGTAGTGGCCAGAAAGGTTTAAAAGCACTGATAACAACCTTTGTAAGTATATTAAACATGTGATATTTTTTTAATAAATTTTGTACTAGAAGAAAGTCATTGTTATCTAATTTCTCCCTATTTACTGATTGATAGGAACTAAAATATGGAAGACCTCCAAATCATTTGGAAAAGGAGGTGTTGCAGCAAAAGAGATGGGTTGAATTTGTTGTTTGGATGGACTCTATGGTATGTAATCTTAGTTGGATTTCCAATATACTTTTAAACCATATTTTCATTTTATTTTTTAGTACTATTAGATATTATATCTTACCTCATTTTATGGTTAACATTGTATAACAAAAACATGTGTTGTGTTATGTAATTAATACTAACATGTAATATTGATTTTTTTTGTCAGAATGCTATAGGTAATGATTGCCAAGACGATGATCCAAATTATGTTCAACATATATCAGGAGATGATGAGGATGAGGATGAGGATGATGGTGGTGAAGGAGGAGATGATGATGATAGTTACGGTGTTGGTGATGATGTGGATCAGAGTAATGAGGATGGTCAAGATGATCATGAGGATGATCTTGGTGGTGGTAGCTAGGCATGCACATGCATTGTTTTTTATGAAGAAATTATTGTGTAGAATGACATTGTTATGTTTAGATGGGTGTTGTGAATTTACCCTATATCAATGAGACATTTTGATTTTGTAATCATACAATGAGTTTGATTTATGTATGTTGTTAATTTATCGTAGAATAACGATATTCATGAAATATTTTGATTTGTTAATCATATTTGAATTTTACTTGTTTTGATTAAAAATAATAGTGATTTTATTAGTATTATGTTGCTATTTTATACATGTTTTGAAAATTGTTAATGACACATTGTTATTTTTTTGGATGGATGTTGTCAATTTCTCTTAAATTTCTTTACAAATGATTTTGAATTGTGATATCTGCTTTAATGATATTTAGAAACTATCATATATTTCACTATGAATCTATAAAGGGGGTCATATATGTAAAGAAAAATATACTCTATATAAGAAGTCAAATGCGGATGTAACCATGGATGCAAAATTGAAAGTAAAATTGGATGTTAAACTAGGAATTAATACAAAATGCAAACAATTGACATACAAAGTGTTTTAAATTAGAAGTGAAACATTGTGCAATAGTTGACACAAAGAAGGGAACAAAACATGGCATACAAAAGGATATCAAATTGGGCAAAAACAAGGACAAATAAATGGGCACCAAATTAGATGCAAAAAAAGACAACAACTAGATGTAAAATAAGATGCAAAGTTGAGCGTTAAAAAGAAGAAAAAAACGTTACAAATTAATATGCCAAATGATGATGCAAATAATGGTGTAAATTTGGGATGCAAACTTGGGTGCAAAAAAGGAAAAAAAAAAAGATGTAAGAAAAGACATAAAACAAGATGCAAAATGGGGCTGAAAAAAGGTGAAACCAAGGATGCCATATTGGATGTAAAAAATGATTCCTAATCACATGCAAATTTAGGCTCGAACTCAGACACAAAATTATATGCAAATGTGGACACAAAACGAGGCAAAAAAATATGCAAATTTGGATGGTGAAAACGATGTAAAACTAGACACCAAAAAAATGCAAAATTGGATGAAAAAGTCTATGTAAATAATGGTGCAACATTGGACACAAGTAGACACAAAAAAATGGTGCAAAAAGGGGCATAAAATAGCTTAAAATTGGATGCAAAACTTGGTGCAAAAACAAATACAAAAGTAGACATAAAAAATGGCTCTAAATTGAATGTACCATTAGACACAAAATAAGATGCAAAGGTGGACACAACACATGAATCAACATAAGATGCAAATATAAATGCAAATTTGGATGCTCAAAATGATGTAACGTTAGATGCAAGAGATGGTGTTAAAAATGATGCAAAATTGGATGAAACAAATGACGCAAAATATGGTGCAAAATGAGATGGGAAAAATGGAGACAAATCAAACGTAAATGTGGATGTAAAAAATGGTCCAAAAAAAGATGCAAAAATGGGCACAAAAATGGATGCAAAATTTGGTGCTAAATCAAATTCAACACATGGTGCAAAGATAGGCACCAAAGCTGGTGCAAAAATAGAAGCAAAAACTAGTGTAAGACTAGATACAAAAACTGGCGTAAGACTAGATGCAAAAACTGACACAAAATGGATGCATAAAAAGACATTAAATTGGATTCAAAATACAGTGTAAAATTGATGCAAATGATGGTGCAAAAATGGAAGCAAAGAATGACACAAAATAGGAAGCAAAAGAGAATGAAAAATAGATGCAAAAAATGACACAAAACTAGAAGCAAAACCTGTCATAAAATAAGATGCAAATCTTGGTTCAAAAGTTGACGCAAAAAATGATGCATAGTTTGGTGTAAAAAATGATGCAAAATCTAGCGTGAAAAAGGATGCAAAATCAGGTGCAAAAAAGGACGCTTTAAAAATTGTACAATAGAGCCAAATTTACCGCCAGGTTGCTCATCACAATTACAAAAAAAATGCACTAAAATCTGGCGCAAAATCTGGCGCAAATCGCTGGTTTTGTTGTAGTGTCAGCGGATATTTTATAGTATCCGAGAATTCATATGTATAGCACAAAGAAGTTCAATGCAATTCTTCACTATTAAGAAATATGTTAATAGATAGTAACCTTGTTTTCCTATTAGTGAACAAACATTTACATTTAGTCGGTATACATATTACAGGATTTCAAAACAAAAGGCTCAGAGTCTTTATAGAAATTTCACATATGGAAATTTCATTATGGCTTTCTAGTGGGAGTGATTAGCTTGTTGGAGACCAGAACTTCAGATGCTACCGAATACAAAAAACACTCTGATTTTCTTTTTTGCCTGCCTTTCTCGAAACCTCGTTCTGGATAATCCACTCATCGGAGGTATGAAAGTGAAGGACTTGAAATACCAACCTTCATCTCCCAGATGCTGGGAACTTGGGAGAGAATGCTGGATGGTTTCAAGATCTCACTTTTGTGGAATATGGTTTCAATATTTTCATGCTGATCCTGAGACCCCGAGTGAGCAATCTGTCATTAGCAGATCCCAGTCTTTAAGCAGTTAGTCCTGTTTGGACACTAGGAGATCCCTCTTTAGCTCCTTTTACTGCTTTCATGAACCCCACCCATCTACTCCTGAACCTGGACCACCTGTAACTCCTGCTACTGATCTTTAGTCAAATCCATGAAGGGAGCATGCCAGGAAAGCATTTTTATTGTTGATGGCATAACTGCTGCAGGTCCAATTAGAGAAAAATTGTTTGATATGGACAGCAACAGAAAACATGAGGGATTCATTGACCCTGCCAAAATTGAGGGAAACAATGGTCAGGAAGCTGGAGAGAACCAAAATTTCGAAGTTGGAGAAAATATACAGATTGTGGTGAGCAAGTAGGAACCTTCCCAACTGGATACTCCGTTGAGGATCCATGAGGTTACGCCGGGATATAATATATCAACCTGTTTAAGCACCTTATTTGGCCTGGACTCTAGTATTCGATCCAAAAATTCAGAACTTAGAAAAAGTTACAATATATCCCCTTGTTTAAGTATGAATGAATCTCTTCTAGAAGACACAAAGAAAAGTCGGCAATGAGAGCATTCAGGTATTGAATTTTTCATTAAACATTATTTAGAATGTATTAATACTTATAAGTATCTTAAACGTGTATTTGTGTGAAAATAAATTGAATTGGTTTATGTTTAAGGACAAGGCATCCAAGGCGAGGTTAACCAAGACAAAAGTCACTCATCGTAGTGGCTAGAAAGGTTTAAAAGCACTGATAACAACCTTTGTAAGTATATTAAACATGTGATATTTTTTTAATAAATTTTGTACTAGAAGAAAGTCATTGTTATCTAATTTCTCCCTATTTACTGATTGATAGGAACTAAAATATGGAAGACCTCCAAATCATTTGGAAAAGGAGGTGCTGCAGGAAAAGAGATGGGTTGAATTTGTTGTTTGGATGGACTCCATGGTATGTAATCTTAGTTGGATTTCCAATATACTTTTAAACCATATTTTCATTTTATTTTTTAGTACTATTAGATATCATATCTTACTTCATTTTATGGTTAACATTGTATAACAAAAACATGCGTTGTGTTATGTAATTAATACTAACATGTAATATTGATTTTTTTTGTCAGAATGCTATAGGTAATGATTGCCAAGACGATGATCCAAATTATGTTCAACATATATCAGGAGATGATGAGGATGAGGATGAGGATGATGGTGGTGAAGGAGGAGATGATGATGATAGTTGCGGTGTTGGTGATGATGTGGATCAGAGTAATGAGGATGGTCAAGATGATCATGAGGATGATCTTGGTGGTGGTAGCTAGGCATGCACATGCATTGTTTTTTATGAAGAAATTATTGTGTAGAATGACATTGTTATGTTTAGATGGGTGTTGTGAATTTACCCTATATCAATGAGACATTTTGATTTTGTAATCATACGATGAGTTTGATTTATGTATGTTGTTAATTTATCGTAGAATAACGATATTCATGAAATATTTTGATTTGTTAATCATATTTGAATTTTACTTGTTTTGATTAAAAATAATACTGATTTTATTAGTATTATGTTGCTATTTTATACATGTTTTGAAAGTTTTTAATGACACATTGTTATTTTTTTGGATGGATGTTGTCAATTTCTCTTAAATTTCTTTACAAATGATTTTGAATTGTGATATCTGCTTTAATGATATTTAGAAACTATCATATATTTCACTATGAATCTATAAAGGGGGTCATATATGTAAAGAAAAATATATTCTATATAAGAAGTCAAATGCGGATGTAACCATGGATGCAAAATTGAAAGTAAAATTGGATGTTAAACTAGGAATTAATACAAAATGTAGACAATTGACATACAAAGTGTTTTAAATTAGAAGTGAAAAATTGTGCAATAGTTGACACAAAGAAGGGAACAAAACATGGCATACAAAAGGATATCAAATTGGGCAAAAACAAGGACACATAAATGGGCACCAAATTAGATGCAAAAAAAGACAACAACTAGATGTAAAATAAGATGCAAAGTTGAGCGTTAAAAAGAAGCAAAAAACATTACAAATTAATATGCCAAATGATGATGCAAATAATGGTGTAAATTTGGGATGCAAAAAAGGAAAAAAAAAAAGATGTAAGAAAAGACATAAAACAATATGCAAAATGGGGCTGAAAAAAGGTGAAACCAAAGATGCCATATTGGATGTAAAAAATGATTCCTAATCACATACAAATTTAGGCTCGAACTCAGACACAAAATTATATGCAAATGTGGACACAAAATGAGGCAAAAAAAGATGCAAATTTGGATGGTGAAAACGATGTAAACCTAGACACAAAAAAATGCAAAATTGGATGAAAAAGTCGGTGTAAATAATGGTGCAACATTGGACACAAGTAGACACAAAAAAATGGTGCAAAAAGGGGCATAAAATAGCTTAAAATTGGATGCAAAACTTGGTGCAAAAACAAATACAAAAGTAGGCGTAAAAAATGGTTCTAAATTGAATGTACCATTAGACACAAAATAAGATGCAAAGGTGGACACAACACATGACTCAACATAAGATGCAAATATAAATGCAAATTTGGATGCTCAAAATGATGTAACATTAGATGCAAGAGATGGTGTTAAAAATGATGCAAAATTGGATGAAACAAATGACGCAAAATATGGTGCAAAATGAGATGGGAAAAATGGAGACAAATCAAACATAAATGTGGATGTAAAAAATGGTCCAAAAAAAGATGCAAAAATGGGCACAAAAATGGATGCAAAATTTGGTGCTAAATCAAATTCAACACATGGTGCAAAGGTAGGCACCAAAGCTGGTGCAAAAATAGAAGCAAAAACTAGTGTAAGACTAGATACAAAACCTGGCGTAAGACTAGATGCAAAAACTGACACAAAATGGATGCATAAAAAGACGTTAAATTGGATTCAAAATACAGTGTAAACTTGATGCAAATGATGGTGCAAAAATGGAAGCAAAGAATGACACAAAATAGGAAGCAAAAGAGAATGAAAAATAGATGCAAAAAATGACACAAAACTATAAGCAAAACCTGTCATAAAATAAGATGCAAATCTTGGTTCAAAATTTGACGCAAAAAATGATGCATAGTTTGGTGTAAAAAATGATGCAAAATCTAGCGTGAAAAAGGATGCAAAATCAGGTGCAAAAAAGGACGCTTTAAAAATTGTACAATAGAGCCAGATTTAGCGCCAGGTTGCTCATCACAATTACAAAAAAAATGCACTAAAATCTGGCGCTAAATCTGGCACAAATCGCTGGTTTTGTTGTAGTGTGGTCTAGGAACCAACTCCCAAGTGTTATTCTTTTGAATCTACTCAAGTTCTTCCTCCATGGCTTTTACCCAGCATTCATCTTTGCATGCCTCTCTTACATTTTGTGGTTCAGTGGAGGAGAGTAATGCTAGATAACTTGAAGCTTCAGAAATGGTTCTTCTTGTTTGTACACCTGCCTCCTTTTGCCCCAAAATTTGAGTTTCTGGATGATTCTTCTGAACGTACCTGGATGGAGTCTTTTCTTCTATCCTTATCTATTCTTCTGGTGCTTCATGGGTTTCTTCTTCATCATGAGTCTGATTTGTTGTAGAAGGATAGTCCTCATTATATTTGAATTCTTTAGATTTTACTTGCCTTGGAATGTTTCCTTCTTCATGAACCACTACATCAATACTTTCAACAATTTTTCTAAGTCTTTTATTGTAACACTTATATGCTTTACTATGGGGAGAGTAACCAAGGAGAATGCCTTCATCTGCTCTAGGTTCAAACTTGCCAAGGTTTTCATCAGTCTTTTTGATGTAGCATTTTCTCCCAAAAATTTTGAAGTATTTTACCATGGGAGTCTTACCATACCAAAGTTCGTGAGGATTATGAGTGTTGTTTACCTGGACGTTTGTCTTGTTGAGAATAGTAACTGCAGCAAATGCGGCTTCACCCAAGAAGATTGCGGGAGTTCCAGACTCATCAAGCATAGCACGAGCCATTTGTTGAACCGTTCTGTTCATCCTTTCCACTACTTCATTTTGCTGAGGATTCCTTGCAGTAGAGAATTCCCTTCTTATTCCATGTTCTTCACAAAAATTGAAAAATGCATTCGAGGTAAATTCCCCACCTCTATCAGACCTGGGGCATTTGATTTTGCAATCTGATTCATTTTCAACTAAGGCTTTGAATGCTTTGAAATTTTCGAAAGCTTCATCTTTATGCTTCATAAGTCCTAACCAACACATCCTGGAAAAGTCATCAATGAACAATATAAAGTATTCTTCTCCTCAAGGTGACCTTTTCCTAGATGGTCCACATACATCAGTATGGACAAGTTCAAGTGGCCTGCTAGCTGATCCTTCCTTCTTAGGGAAATTAGTTCTGGTTTGCTTACCAAACTGACATGATTTTCATATTGTATTGTCTGGAATTCTGATGTCAGGGAGATCACGAACTGCCTGATATTTACATGCTTTCCTTATCTGAGAGAAGCTTAGATGCCCCAATCTTCTATGCCATAGCCAGTGTTCATCATTCTTGCTAAGATAGAATTGTTGTTGTCCTCCCTTGAGTATGTATAAATTATTTGGAGTTCTTATGCCTTTGATCACTGTTTCTCCTGTATCAAGCTCACGAACAATACATCCATTTGATCGAAATATTACCTCATTTCCTTGATCACACATTTGACTAACACTTAATAGGTTATGCTTTAAGCCATCAACATACATAACATTCCTAGCTTTGACCTTTTCTTTCAAAATAACTAAACCTTTACCTTTTATGAATGCAGGGGTGTCATTTCCAAATGAGATCTTCCTTTCCTTTTCTAAGGCGCTATATGATTGAAGTTTTTATTTATCACCTGTCTTATGTTTTGAGCATCCACTGTCGATGTACCACTGATTTTCCTGTCCTTCCGCATATAAGGCTATACCACATCTTTCTGGTTGCGGTTCTTTCTTCCTCCATGTTTGGGGGCTCAATGAAGCTTGCTCCTTTTGAGTTGTTTGCCGAAACCTACTCTTGCATTCAGAATCTTCATGGCCAAAGTTGTTGTAGATAGAACATTCTATTTCATTTTCAAGAGCAGAAAAGTTATTGTAGGTTCTTTTCATGATTCCAGTCACACTCCTTTGATTTCGTGCTTCTCTGGTCATGATGGTCTTGTAGGCAAGGCATTGAGTTGCTTTATGTGCAAAGTTATGACAAGAGAAACCCTGGCCATTGAAGAAATTCCTGCGATCATCAAACCTTCCATTGTAATAGCCATTCATTCTTGAGGTAAATTGAGAATGATTTACCTGTGGTTGGTTGTAGCTTTTGTTCATCCTTGAAGTAGATTGCCCTCGATTTACTTGGTGATTTCTGTTCATTCTTGAAGTAAATTGTCCCTGATTTACCTGGTGATCTCCATTGGGCCTTTGCTGTCGATTGTCAACCTATTCACTTCTCCTTGCAGCTTCAAGATAACTTTTGGAGGTAGATGGCTTTTGTGCTTGAGATGTTTCTTTAGTATACCCAAGACCTGTCTTGATTAGAGGAGAATGATGCACTTTGATAATCTCATCTAAGGTTTCAGATCCTTTAGCAAATCTAAGATTAAGAGATTTCATTTTCTCAATGTCCTTTCTAAGTCCCACAATTTCACATTCTAACTTTTCATTGTGTTTCTCCATTTCAGCAAGTTGGAATGTCAGAGTATCTATAATCACGTTTTTCTCTTCTAAGCAAATTTTGAGTTTAGAAATTTCTTCATAAAGACTTTCTTCATCTATAGCATCCAAGAAATCATCATCTTCAAAAGCCATCAAAAGTCTATAATCATTACCTTGTTCATATTCATCACTATTTGAAAGTCCATCATTGTCTTCATGTGTGTAATAGCTCTTCTTACTTACATTCTTTTTTCTGTTCCATCTAACTGGTTCCTTACCTTTGTCAAGCTTATCTTTATGAGGACACTTGGCAGCATAGTGACTGACTCTTCCACAAGCAAAACATTTGAAAGGTAGCTTACCTCTGAATCTTCCAGAACCCTGTTGAAGGTTCTTGACAAAATTTGATTCTTCCTCTTCTTCCGACATATGTCCTGAGTCATTGTAATCTCCTTTTCCTGAGGACTTGAATTCGGCTTCTCTCTTGTCTGATGGTCCCCCTTTTCTCATTTCGTAAGCGGTTAGGATTCCATGTAGCTGTGACATCGTAAGGCTTTGTAGATTCTATTTTTCTTCTATGGCGGAAACTTTTGATTCAAACTTAGAAGACAAAGATCTTAGAACCTTTTCAACCAAAACAACTTCTTTTATTTCTTCACCCAAATTTTTCATACAATTAACAATCTCATCTATACGTAGGAAATAGTTAGCCACACTTTCATCATTGTACATTCTGAGATTTTCATATTGAATTCTGAGAGTTTGTAGTTTTGCTCGTTTTACCTGTTCATCTCCTTCATAGAAAAATGATCTTGTCCCATATTTCTTTTGTGGTTTTGAGCTGCATAACCTTGACGAATTCTGATTGAGATAGGCTCCCTAATAGAGTATTGACAGCCTTTGCATTTGTTTCATATTGCTTCTTACCAGCCGTATCTGTAGGAGTTGCTGATGGAAAAGTGTATCCTGTTTCCACAATATCCCAAACTTCTGTACCAAGAGATTGAAGATAGGCAGTGATTCTTACCTTCCAATAGACAAAGTTGCTTCCATCAAAAATTGGTGGCCTGATTGATGCTTCTTTTTCATAGTTTCTCATGATGATAGATCTTCGTTCAAGTGATCAAGCTTCTTCTGAAGGACCTGCTCTGATTCCAATTGGTGAAAATAATACTGAGAGGGGGGGTGAATCAGTATTATCAGGTCAATTATTTTTTCATTTCACAATTAGATTTGTATACGCTACTTCAGTTAGTAAATACCGCGTATGTATGAAACTTAAGTTAAGGAAACAAGCATATATGAGCAGACTTGAAATTTAAAAATATTCTTCAGATGTTGATCATTAATCTTTGCATCAAACCATATGAACAGCAACCAGGAACAGTAAAACAAAACAGGAAATCACACATAAGAACACAAGATATAAGGTGGAAACTCAATGTGGGTGAAAACCACCTGCTGCAATTCATCTCTATCTTCTTTCAATTAGAAACTTATTTTTACAATGTTTCTGTACTGGCGCAGTCTTATACCAGTACACAGGCTACTACCTGCAGAAGGCTACAACCTTCTCTTGTTCTCCAGCTTCTCCTGGAAGGGAGCTACAACCCCCTTAGCTCTTGTACTAGCTGAGGTACTAGTACGTAGGTGCTGACCTACAGAAGGCTACAACCTTCTCTTTTCTTCCAGGGACCACGTTTCATAAATTTTCAGACTGGATCCATGAATATCGATCAAACATCAAGTATATCTACATTAACCAAACCCCTTTGTACAAACAAATACTGAATCAACCAAATCTTCTCAGAATGTTGTAACCAGAAAACAGTTCCAGAGACCAAACATCAATTCTGAACCCAGAACACTGTAGCAATAAACAGAAGCATCTAAAACATTTTTTATGAGATGTACGCTACTTCAATCCATAGAAACCTGCGTGTAAATGCTTCTGTATTAAGGCCAACCAGCGTATACGCTGTTTTGGTTTATTGAACCAGCGTGTATATGCACCTCTGACGTGTTGAACCTACATACAGATCTATAAAAGATAATTCACTCTTTCAAATATTCAGACATCAGTTATACCCAGATTATCATATTTATAGATCACCTTATGCGCCAAATATAACAGATCAAAAATTACACAAAGATACTTCTCTTCAAACTGCCTTAAGATCTTGACCCATCAATAGAACTTATCCTTCTCCTTGCACTCAGGTTCCTCCTTGATTCAGATCTAGTTATGCAACATAACCCAATGACAGTATTCTAGATCTTGCTCTTCATAAGATATTCAATACTTAAGTTAATTCCCTTGCCAAATGATCTCCTTCCCTTTTTATAGTCTTAGGCCTTACTCAAACCATGGTCCAAAACCATAGAGATCCAATACTAGGGACTCAATACCTGGGTTCAACACTTTGGATGCAATACCAAGGACCAAAACCATAGGTTCAAATACGTCGGACTAAATACCATGGACCAACCATAAGTTTTCCCACATGTACGTGCTTTTCTTGGCATGAAAGTGCATGCATACGTATACGTGCCTTTCGATCGGTACACCCCCGTGTATACGCAATTTTGTTAAGAGGAACATGCGTATACCTCATTTTCTTTCATTCTGAGAGCCTAAATTGTAATATGCCCTTTGAGTGAGTTGCCATCAAGGACAACACCTGTTCCATAGAGCCAAACCTGTGTCATGATGCCAACACCCTTTTGTTTAGTCCCTTAAAAAGTGTATGCCATAAGACCGGGCATTGTGACCTGTCACTTAGCCTTAAGGTGCTAGAGAATTTTTTTCTTGTTTGGGACCATTTTTCATTTGCAAAGTGCTTTGTGCCCCTAGTCCTTTAAGCTTTTCTAGACCATGTGCTAGCCCAATATTAGAGCCCCTCTCATCGGAGGCTTCCAGTCAAGGAAATAACTTTGGAGTTATGATATTCCCACTTCTCCGACATACGACCTCTGATATGACATCATCACTTCCATGTGGCACCTCATGAGTGGTGACACGTGTCACCTAAATTTGCCTCCTTAAGCCCCTCAAAATTCCAAAATGGGCTACCACATGTCCTCTCATACCACCACACCATGCTAACGTCAAATGCCATTGTAGCTTTACCAGAACAAATCATATGCTGCCACATGTTTTTATCAGAGCCAATCATATGTCGCCACGTGTCCTGCTAGAGGAGAGAGAAAAAGGCCCGCCCCCCTTTAATTTTGTGATGAAATCCTTTGTAAACCTTTAGTAGCATTCCCCGGTGGTTTTAAACACAATTGACACTTTACCCTTGTCGCAACTTTTAAAAGGTTGTCACTTACAAAAGTTAGGATGTTGCGATGTTGCGATGTGTCGATCTCCTCCGAGCTCCGATATTGCGATCATCTATATGCTACCTCCAATATATCAGACCTCTAATATGTGATGCACCAATATGCCATGATGCTCTGATGTGCGATCTCCGATCTTTTATGTTACTGGACCTCCGATTTGCAATCTCTGATATCGGACCTCCAATATTCCTTCTTTCTTAAGGCTTGAATCCTTGAAACTTCAGAAGACTATATACTTTGATCCAAGAGTCCATTTTTGGACTTCTACATATCATTCGAAATCTTGTTCATATAACTTTCCAATGGAGAGGTTCTTCTCTGCTCATTTACTCTTTAGACAGTTGAAAACACATTTTGCAGTAAGTGATAACAAATACAAAGCTACAATGCTCCAGGAAAACTCTAAGTGTCCCAAGAGTGTGTGAGAGAGAGAATAATGAGAGATCTCCAAAATTAAACTAACCAAAAAACCATGAACTGATCCTCATAAGCCTTTTTATAAATGAGGCATCTATTTTCTTCATTTTCCATTATTTTCCTTCAATTTCCACCTCACATGCAACCTGTGACCTTTCAACTTCCTTTAAATAAATGTGCCAAAATTCCATTTTACCTTTTTAGTGCCTTAGCCATTTCCTTTGCCAATTTCCTTTAGCCATAAAAACATCCAGTGATGTCCACTAGGATATCGTTGCTCAACATTCACCTTGGAATAAGTGTCCCTTAACCGTGGTCTTATTTTTCCTTTAGTAACGTTTATTACATTAACTTTTAACCATGGGCTATTACATTCTCATTGAAGGTGACATCTCTACTAACCTCAATACGTCGTTTCTTTTGAATGTATACTCTATAGGCCTTCAATGATTCATTGTAACAAAAAAATATGCCTTTCTTTCCTTAGGGCTCAAACTTATTCCTCTTATCCATAGGAACATGAATATATACAGGACAACCAAATATTCTCATGTGTCCAATCTATAACTTCCTTTTAGAGAATGCTTCTTTAGGAGTCATACATTCCAAAATTTTATGACGACTTCTATTTTGAATGTACACATCCTTTTGTGATGCTTCACCCAATAAGAACAATGGAAAGTTCAAATCATGCATCATGGCCTTGACAAACTCTACAATGGACCTTCTCTTTCATTCTAATACACCATTCTATTGTGGATTATAGGGGACAATTAGCTACCTCTTAATCTGATTCTTCTTGCAGAAAGAAACAAGATACTTTGAGGTGTATTCTCCTCCATTTTCAGATATCAATACCTTGATCTTTTTGCCTATCAAGTTTTCTACTTCAACCTTCAATTTCTAGAACTTGTTAAATACTTCATCCTTACTCTTCAAGAGATATATCCATGTATTAGAGAAAAAGTCATCAATAAATGTCACATAATACAAAAATCCACCAAGTGATTTCATAGGCATGGTACCACACACATCAAAATGAATTAAATCAAAAGTTCCCTTCGATCTATTTTCATTGATTGGAAAATGTTTCTTCATGTTATTCCCAAGAGCACATCCTTTGCATACACCATCTTTCTTCATCTATGGTTCAGGAACCCCTAAAACTATTTGACTCAAATCAATAAATCCTCTACAATGAAAATATCCATACCTTCTATGCCATAATTCACTTGGATTCATCTCATAATGTATTAGTGCTTGAGATGGTTGACTCACAAGTCTATACAACCTTCCATCGTGAATCCAAATAACCTAGCATCATTTATACTAGATCTCTTGGACCAAACAAGTACTTTTCCATCCATAAAAGCAACCTCCCTTATCTTCCAAACAAGAAATAGAAACAAGATTCTTTTCCAAACATGGTACATAAAGAAAAATGTTGAGATGCATATTGTTACCAAATTCCATCTCTATGGATGTGTTTCCTATTCCTTTGACTACATAGATATGATTGTCTCCAAACTCAACTCTTTTGGGACAACCTCTTTTCCATCATGCTAGAATGATTTTCACACTCTTCGGTCATGTGTCTTGATGCTTCATAATCTAAAAACTAAATTTCATCATCATCTACAATGAAACCTATTAGAGAAGAGAAATAAAATAAATCCTTGTCACCTCTGGTATTATTTGTTTTTTCATCTTTAATATCTTTCACAGAAGCATGTTGTTTCCAATTTATCTTCTTATTAGCCATATTAGGACATTCTCTCTTGAAATTTCGTTATCATTGACATCCATAACATTGTATATCTAATAAATCCTTCTTCTTAGAAGAAGATCCCTTTCCTAACTTCTTTTGATGAGGACCAAACTTCTTCTTTCCCTTGTTCTTGAAATGAGCTACAAAGGCTTGAGCTTATTCTTCCTCACAATCTCTTGACGTCAACCTTGATTCTTCTTAAGCACAAGATGCCCATAGTTTTTCAAATGAATAAGATTCTTTAAAATTTCTTATGTTTGTTGCAAATTCATCCCATGATCTAAGAATACCATTGAGTTGGTGGTCACAATTTCTTGATCTGGAATGGATATTCGATATGCTTGAATTTTATCTCTAATCTAGGAAATCGTCATGAATTATGAAGCCATAGTGTTTTCATTAGTCATCCTTAAATTTTGAAGTTTATTCTTCGAACGCATGGATTTCCCATTATTCTTGATAGTGTATAGATTTGTTAGGGCATTGTACATATTCTTTGAAGTATCATGATTTTCAATGTAGTGAATCAAATGTTCTCTAATGGAGTCTACTACGACTCATGGTAGTGATTTCATCATCTTTTAACTTCTCTTTTCTTGCTAAATCATTTGGTTCAGTAGTGTTTATTGTCACAATTTCCAAAACTTTGTTCTTGGGAAGAATAAGATCTATTCTAAGCTTCCAAGATTTGAAGTTTGATGCTCGCTCTAAGTTCTTCTAAGATTTCATGGAGGAAGCCATAGATTCCAATATAAAAGAAAACTTCTCTCTAGGATTTTTGCAAGGGTGATCTCAATGTTCCTTCCTACCTTCACCAAATCTATGATGCCATGTTGATTTTATAAGTGCGATTGAGATTTCCACAATATTTCTGAAATTCTGATAATTACTTTTGATGCAAATATTCTTTTAAATTATTCCAATATATAATTTAAAAATTATACTTAAGAAATTCGACCATGAAAAATAGTAGAATAGTATAGATCACAATACAAATAAAAAGTCAAGATTCACCCTAGGAAAACCCACCAAGGGGAAAAACTCAACAACCTTTTTCAATAGAGAAATTTGTCTTATTCAATTAAAGACACACCCAATCTGATCTAGCAATTCGTTCTGCTTGTCTAATCCAAAATTTAGGCCCTGCAACAGCTGCCCAATTACCCGTAAATTTTGGCCCCCTACAATAGAATTCCTAGAATACTATGAAGTAGAGAAATAATATTCAATCCACATGTGTGAATAGCAAGAGTGATAAGAGAGAGAGAGAGAGAGAGAGATGATTCATCCTTCTCTTTTTCCTATTCATCCTTCTTGTCCTTCGCTTTCTTACCCAGTGATTGTCTTATGTGAGAGAACATAATGCCCCAAGTGGAGGAGGTTGAACTTTCTTTATATAGTAGTTTATCTTGATTGAATGGGTGTCTCTCTTGCCAGGGATAACTTGACTTGGAGTGAAAGTTGACTTGTCACTTTTGGAGCCAAAATGCACAATTCAAAAATTCAAATTTTCATCTTGAAAAAGTCACAATGGGACTTTGACTCAAAATATATTTTTATTTGACTCTAGCATCTAAAAATATTCTTTACAATGATAAATAAAACTACATCAAGTGACCAGATACATTATCAAGATCGATCATAGTTACAAATTCAACAATAGTTACCATTGATGAGGGAAGAACAAACAAACAAGTTGTCTTGTGAATTAAAGGACTAAAGAACAATATCTTGAGTTTCAATAAAAATATGTGATTTAGGATTTTATGTCATATTCAAATCCAAGCATTGTGAAATTTGAAATTTAAAAATAGGTAAAATCGTAGCCAAGTCTATCAGAGCTAATAATAAGATACACATTCTAGATAAATCAAGGACTAAGAGCAATTGTAATGAAGAATATAAGATTGTATCTCACTATCTTCAAACTTGCTCAAATTCCAATCAAGAACAGGTCAGGTTTGTTCAAAAGATCAAACGAGGATCTATCAAGTTCAAAGGTAATCCTCCTTTCAAATGTTTTTAATGTGGAAGAATTGGTGGTTATGCATATAAATTTCCTTATTATAAGATGAATGAAAGTGACGATGAATCGAAATTCAAACCCAAGTATCAAAAGAAGAAGCAAAAAGAAAGAAAAAATAACTTTTACTCAAAGGAACAAAGTAATAGTGAAAGAAATGAAAGCATTACCAATGAAGAAAGGAATGAAATACTATTCATTGTTGAAGTGGATCTTGGTACAGGTCGTTTTGTCACATCCAATCAAATGGCCTGAAAACCAGATCAATCAATATCATTAACACCTTGTCATTATCCGTTTGCAAAGCCCTAAGAATTACCTCTCCAAAAAGTCTAAGTTTCTGGGCCAATCAGCTCAAAAATTATGTTTTTGGCCCCAGTGAACTCTGCACTTCAATTCACCTGCAATGGTTGCAAGTTGCATAACTGAGCACCTACACTAACTAGCACAGGTTTCTCCCCTTTGTAGGTGCGATGGTTCTATAATTTTGAGAAAAATAAAAAATAATTTATGAAACTTTTCCTTCCATAAGCTTCTAAAGTGGTTTTAACCATTTACCATTAATATAGATCTCAAATTCATACACTATACATTGTATCTCTTATTCTCCTTCATATGTGGATCTCAAGCCTAGATTGGTAAATCCTAAACTACCACTTTTACCCTATAAATTCACTGTCTCCCGTAGAGTCTAGGTTGGCTTTTGGAGATTACTAGTGCCCTCATGCTGCTACTTCGAGCTTAAGGAATCATCATCCATTGATGTATTAGGGTTGAGGTTGAAGTTTACTTTGTGGCAAATAAGGACATGATAATTGGGGGGACATATACAAAGTCAAGCATCTACAAAGGATTATAACTCTCACCTTCATTTATTAATACAAAAAACACTTTTTTCCCTATACGTGTGTCATCTTGATGCTTATGTATTTCAATGCCTTTTGAGTAATTCATTAGAGACATTAGTTTATGTTATGTGGATATTGTGGTTCTCTTACTTGTTTTAGCCATTTTGCAGGTTCCATTTATAGCACTTAAGCTAGAGTTGGAGCTTACAAGCAAGGAGACGAGAAGGGCTTACTAGAGATTCCAGGTAGGTATTTTTTTCGTATTCTAATTTCTCTAAGTAAAACATAGGTTTTTCCCCTTGTTGTTTCTGGATCAGGCCACTAGATCTAGGGAGTTCCCTTTTGTTCAGAAAAGAGAATTTTCAGCATAAAAACTTGGTGACTCCACTAGGGAACGAGATTTCCCTTTAGTGGTTTCCTTGGCCTAGTCATTTTTAACCTTTCAAAGTGACCTGAATTGACTTGTTTAGATAGTAATTGGCCTTATGAAATCATAATTCTAAGCTTGGTAGGGTTTTTATGTCATATTTTGAGAAAAATTATCCCCAACACACTCTCTATTCTGAGATAGAGTGACCCAACACAATCTCTCTTCTATATAAGTGTGATGGTTCACACTGGTGCCCATTTTTCCCATGCGATGGTTTTGAAGGATGAAAAACATTGAATTTATATACCTTTCTCTAAATTCTAATTTGATCCAGAATGTTTTCTTGAGTCTCTGAACTTGTTTGTGTCTTTGTAAATCCATTATTGTGTTTATATTTGAGTTTGATTGCCTTTGATGAGAGTTTGTTTGATTTTTTCTTTCTTCTTATCAATTAGGTTTTGTGAAAACTTGGCTTGATTGTTGATTGGCTAAAAGAATTTTTTATATTACATTCTCAGTCTGTGTGAGTTCTTTTGGTTAATGATCTAGCTTCATTTTTATTTTCATTGCATTTGAAAAAAGAAAAAGAAAAAAAATCCATTTGTTAACAATTTTTTGAGTGCCTTTGGAATTTTCACCCAATTTCAGTTTGAGTCCTCTGTTAATGAAGTCTCGGATTACATTTGATTTCATTGGGTATTTCATTTACACTTGTGTGGTTCTTTCATTTCATTAGTGAAGGAAGATATTGTTATTCATAAGTAGTCTTGTTATATTGTTCTTTCGCTGATTTGGAATCATCTTGTATGTGAGTTAAAGAATTCTCTTGCATAGATTACATTTGCATAGTTATAATTCTCATTTTCACAATAGGAAAGTAAATAGTGCATAGATTATATTTGCATAGTTTTCAGGGGAATTGTGCATATGTTACATTACATGATTTGGCATCTTTAAGGACTTTGAATTGAATTGGAATAGTGAAATTGAAAATAGATCTTCATCGAAATGAAATAGTTATTTATCATGCTAGTTGCATTGTAGGAGTTCATGTTAATTCGTACCATGAGCCTTGAAATCGAAACTTAATTAAAGATCAACTTTAAATTTATTCAATCAATCTAAGTAACATTGGAACATTAACGACACACATAGAGGTCTATGCTAGAGATGTGTTCTGGTGTCGTTAAACGTAGGAGATGTCATTATTTGTCTGCGTTACATTTTGGGGGTAGTCGGTATTCCACGTATGTAAGTATATCAGATCATTCTCCACGTACCTTCGTGTATATCAGATGGCGCTCTACATATGAAAAGTATATTGGATCGTTCTCCACATACCTTCGGGTATATCATATGGCGCTCCCCGTATGAAAATTATCTTGGAATACTTCCTATCATACAAGATACATTAGACAACAAGACTATGGACTGTGCTTCCACGTACCTCCGGGTATATTTTGGAATTCCCCTGTAGGTTGTTATCCTTCCATAGCTAACGGATTTGACCGTCTTGTTTACTATGATACACCGAACACAACATTTGGGGAGATTTCCTGCATGTATTGGAAATGGTATATTGTATTTCACAGTGACTTGGTAAACCCTTTTTTCCTAGTTACCCTTGTTTTGTTTTATTTTGTGATTTTAATTTCTAAAATATATTAATTAAATGTGGAACAACATATTCACCATGGAACAACTCTGTTATACGGGATTTATGATTGCGGAAAAAAGTATCTCCCCTAGGTTAGTGGCTAACCTAGAACAACAGAAGGATAAGGAACAAAATGTTTTTCATTAAGGTAAATAGATGACAGAGTGAGGCCTACCTAGAATCCTTCGCACACTTTTCTCCTCCTTTAGCTTGGAAGCTCCAATTCCAGCTTTGAATGCCAAAATTAGAAACTGTACATTCATATAACACAAGACAAGAAACTATGAGATCTATGCAATATCATCTAAATACTTCATTCAATAGATCAACATGGTATTGAAATATATGAAATAATAGCATCACATATAGGAAAACAATGAATTCTTTACATTAATATAAATGGAAGGATATTAAAACCATATGTAGCACTTGATCTTGTAGAAGAGATCCTCCAAGTTTTTTACTTGTCCTTTCCTTGTCACAATATGCATCTCCAATCACCATAAATGCATGATATGATGACCACTCACAACAACAACATAATGGAAGAGTCACCCTCCAAAAGACAACCCCAAACCACATGGAAGGATGGGAATATATAGAGAATTAAGGTAAGTTGGGAGTTCTTATCCAATTACCAATATAATGTAAGAGATCCACCTTTGATGGAGGGATAGGATCAAAGGATAAGTCATGAAAACTCCAAAGTAGGGAAGGATAGGATTCAAATGTTTTATCCAAGGTAAGTAGTTGAAACAACTTCTGGAAACTCCTAGAAGGGAAGCTTCCAGAATCCTGATCATTCTCCCAGATTTCTAGAACCAACATAGGTGCAAAGGAAGCAACATGTTGGTGACCAACGTACGCCACAATGGAGAAATTTGTAGGTGAATGCACCCGAGTAGGCTTACAGGGAGCATTGGTCCTCAAACCGGCTCAAATGAAGTAGTTTAGGGTTGAAATTCTGGGGGATGAAAGGGACATGCTTAGGGATTTGTGCAAGATGGTGACAAGGGGGAATAGGATGTTGATTGATCCCATTAAGAGGTTCATTGATCGTATGTGAAAAAATGGCCTATAACATAATGCCCCCTAAGCAAAAAGTTAGAGATAATGACTGATGGCTGAAGTTATTTACCTTGTGACAAGTCGAGATCAAGGACAATCGACAAGATTCATCTGTTACAATACATTTACAACATGACATATTTGTTTGTTGAGGGAGGCATACCCATACTCATATCATAAGCTAACATAACATGTATAATGATCAAATGATGCATCCCCAAATGCAGCTAGTGGACCTATGACTAGATAATTGTCTATATGATTACAGACATCATACGTTTTGATCTTTGTATAACTGCTAAAATCGCAACCCGGATGGATGAAACTAGATCTGGGGTCTTCTATCTCATTCACACGACCAATCAATGTACGAGTCTAACTATGTGAATCAATGAGGTGGAGTCAAACATGGTATACACCATCTAATTACCAGTCAATGATGTAAGTTGTTAATAGACACAGAAACCACTGATGATGTTAATGGTTCCCAAGGTACTATAGTACAATCCTTATGGTGTGAATACATTAGTTGATGTCAAACACCACAAAGAATCTTTCGGTCAAAGAAAATTGATGTAAACCTGTCACCAAGTGTGAGGAAACTTTCCATTGATGTATGCAAGAACCAAGGTACCAAAGGTGTATTTCTAAGTCAACTTCATAGATCATGTGTTGATGTCGACAGGAAACAACCTGTCGCAGGAGGGCCTTGATGTATCCCCCATCAACAACAAAAAACATTTATCATTATTGAGACGGAATGATCAAAATGATGCTGACATGGAACTAGATTAGGAAAGGCGGGCATGAAATGAAGGCTTAAGAGTATTGTAGCAGAGATAAATTGAATGACTTCTATTGAACACACCGGTCACACTGAATGGAGTTGGAAGCATTGACACAAAACCAAAAATGGAGGCTTTAAAAATGGTATGATAACCAAAATACAAGTAGATTACCTAATCCAATAGAAATGAAGATGAAGTGGAAAAGTGTCGTGTTCAAGAGAAACTCGCTTCCATTAGAAAAATGGAATCCCTTGTTTTCCCAATTTCCCCAACCATACTGGTCAGTACCTTTTTATTTTTTAACAAGATTGAGGATGATAACATATACTCGCTCTGTATACTCATCCTTCGGATGAATCCATCCAAGTATTTCTAACAAATCCTGAGAAGGAGTGGTTCAGCCTCGTGATTGATGATTCCTGTTGAAAATGCAACAAGATGATGGAGCTTAGTGGAAAGGAGTCGCCTTCACTAAGTGAGCCCGCAGGCTATTTTTGGCGCAAAGTCTATTTTTAGACATATGGATCATGGTCTATGAGTTGCAAGATGCTATTTGTGGATGATTGGTCATGTTGGTAAAAATAGATGGAATTCTATTTTTAGACATATGGGCGGAGTCTATATTTAGACTGCCGGGCTAAAAATAGAACAGTCGAATATTATTAGCTCTTAATAATATTTGGACTATAAACATTATCTTATCCTCTTGGAGCACTTCAGTTCGAGCTACAGATGTGGAAAATGCAGCTGTAAGAAGGAAATACGCTTTTCTTATGGGTCAATTGAGCTATTGCATGATGGACTTCAGTTAGAACTCATGTGGTTGAGTTTGGTGGAGTTGATTGAGGAGTTGATGGAGTTATGTTTAGTTTGACTTAGTTGAACTAGTTGTATTTAGTTTAACTGCAAATACACTAGTGATGAGTGATGTGAATTAATTGTTAATTAATTCACTAATTATTAACTTATAAAGAAACTAAAGAATACATCAGTTAACTCAGTTGCATGTCAGTGCATGTACAGTTCAGTGGAGATAGGTGTTAGAGGTTGAGATTGCTATCAGTTGTGACTATAGTTGTGCATGAGATCTTGCACAATCAATGGGATTGAGTTATGCCAATGAGGACTACGCAGTGTGGGCCAATACCAAGTAATTATAGCCCGTGCTCAGGTGATTTTCAGTGTGGATGATTTGCACCAGGCATTGTGCAGTGGATGCAGGCAAAAGTAGCGGAGGAGATTTGAACCTGTGACTTGTTCGGATCTGAGCTAGTTTTGTGTGTAATAGGTGGAGATAGTACTGAGTACTTGTGAGGAGTATTGTACTATGTATTGCTACATGTTCTCAATCAATATAATATACAGATAGTGTGGGGTTTTCAGCTGTATTCTTTCCCCGGGTTACATACTGTGTTAATGTGTGCATGTGATTGAAGTTTCATTGTTTTTAATGCTGCTAAATTGATGATCAACGTAGAGGAGGTTATGTATTATGTATGTATTCCGCAATAGTATATAATCGGGATAGTCTCTGTGAATAAGTGTTTATTATTCAAAATTTCTACAATTCCATCATTGTTTGATGTTTTAACGAGTCCAATGAAGGTAAAACTCGACATCTTTTTCATGTTTAGAGAGTTTGAAAAAGAGGCAAAAAAGAAAACTCCAGATGTCCCTTTTTGTAGATAGTCTCTCAAGTCCGAAAAGGTAGAAAACAATACTCAAGAGAACCTCTTAGCCATGTTCGACTAAGGTATTCCTTTTTCATAGATAGTCTATCTCATTCTAGAAAAGGGTTAGACTTATACTAAGTAGACATTTTTTCATTTACTTTTACGAGTTTGAAAAGACAAGTGAGCGACAATCTTTTCATGTTTTGGGAGTCTAAAAAGAGCTGAAAGAGGATTCCACTTGAAGGAATGAGTGGTAAAATGTGTAGAAACTAGTTCCATTCATGATGTAACTACTCAAAACACACAAAGGTCAAGAGGCTGGCTAATAAGACCACTTGTAGCAATTGGTCCTCGGGAAAGGCTAAAAAAAACCAAGTGAAAGTGTATGACCGACCAATTAGATGGTGAATGAAAAAACCTAGGCTCATTTTGAAAAAGAAAGCTGATAAAAATGGCAATCACAAGGCATAAAATGGGAATGGTTTCATTTTTCCAGAAGCTTGAAACATGGAAAACTATGCTTGAAATTGGTTTCATTTTACACAAGCTTGAAACAGAGAAAAACTATGCTTGGAATAAGTTTGCATGCCCCCAACATAATGACTCAATTCGAGGTACATGCCCCCAAAACTTCATTTCATGCACCTAAGTAGACTACTAGGTACTAACAAGTGGATGGAATGAAAGTTCATTTACGAGATCAAGTGAAAGATTCAACTGGGAATTTATGAGATCTAATCAAAGACTCTAATTAAAAGGGGATTTGTTTCATTTTTTTAACGAGCTTGACACAGTAAAAGAACTATGTTCATAGGAACCTATTTCATTTTTTAGCGAGGTTGACATAGTAAAAGAACTATCTTCATAAGATCTTCTTTCATTTTTTAACGAGCTTGACAAAAGACAAGGAAATCTGCTACAAAGACCTTGTTTCATTTTTTAATGAGCTTGACTCAAGAAAATGAACTCTCCTCTGAGGACCTTGTTTAATTTTTTAAGGAGCTTGACATAAGAAAAGGAACTCTGCTCCTGAGACTCTAATCATGACCACCAAGAGGCCATGGCTTCCAAGAGGATCTCATCAGATGGGAGAACAACACTTTGGAAGGGATCAAAGGATCCAATGGAAAGATCAGACTCCAATGCCCCTAGTAAATGATGCACTACATCACCTACTAGATCATCAGTATATGCGGGCATGGAACAAGTTGCCACATAATTAACCTGTGGCGAGGTGGATACCACTTGCATATAAGGACCATTTAGGGATGTTGGTTGATTTGGAGTCAAATTAGGACCAACGAATGAAAGTTGGTCAATAGTCACGATTCTTCCTTCATGCAAGAAACACATCACATGAAAGAGTGAAGAGACAAGAGCTCCCATGACATAAACATAGTCACACCCAAGGAGTAAACTGAAATCCAAAGGGCCTTGGACTACCATCACATCGATATAGACAATCTTCCCTCCAAAAGTAATAGGAAATTTAGGAAGGCTCCCTAATGGTTGACTGGTTCCTCTATTAAAATCCAATAGATTTTGGGTAACGGGCACAAGCTACGAGCAACCAAAATCTTTCCAAGTAGTGAGGACATAAGACTAACATATGCGCCCTCATCTATAACTTTTCTAGGTACAAACACATTATAAGCATGTACCATGATCTGGAAGGGCACGTAAGAAGCAAGATGATATCATGTTAGTCGACTCCAATGAAAGGAAGTGACCATACTACTTGGAGGTGGTGTCGTAGGAACGAGAGAACTTCCCCCTTGTGCTAAGATAACGGGAGGATTTCCCCCCTATGCCATTGGAACAGGAGGAATGCCCCTAGTTCATTGGAATTTGACGAAACAAGAACCTGAGCAGTACGAAGTTCACTCTATACAGGAAAGATACAATCAACTGAAGGTGGAATCAAGTACACCATTTTCTCAACCAATGGTTAGTCGGCAACAGACTCATGGGATTCACATTCAAAGAGAGTGGGATTGATGTGATTCGGATTCTGATCAATCACTTCATCAACTAGTGGAGGATTGGGAGAATTCTTGTAGTAATTAGTGGGAAGTCGTGGCTGAGAAGTTGTAAGGTTTTCCAACACTTTTGAGGCTTCATTCATATAAGGAAAAAGGTGAATAGGATGATTCCCTTCACATGTCTTATAGGTAAACATGACTTTACCCTTTTCCCATGGACCTTACTATCACTAGGTGAGGGTTTTTCACCAGCATGATCTCCAAAAGTTGACGACAAAGACCGATGTGATCTTGTGGACCACACTTCTAATACCTTGGAAATACCAGGACAATCTCTAGGAAGGTGGTCACCCTTACATAACATGCAAGAGAATTTGGATTTACGAGGCTGATTGGAAGATTTGTCCATACTAGTTGAGTCTGTAGCAATGGTTTCTTCCCCCCTGCTTATTTTCCTTCTTATTCATCATCCTTTTTTACTTCTTCTTAGCTTCCTAGTTACTTACATTGAGGATTTCACTAGACAAAGAGGAAGAAGAGGAAGAAGGCTAAACAAGAGAAGAAGTCAAAGGGTCAACTTTAGGATCAACATCAGGTTGATGTTTTTTAGGTGGAGGAGAACTCAATTGAGAAGCAGTTTGGACATTCAGAACCATAGGGGTCGAAAATAACCAAACTGGAAAACCAATGGTAAATCCAAGAAGGGACAACGTTGCCATCTAAGGAGAACCAATATTTCCAAAAGAAGTAAAAGGACAAAGAGTCCTGTTAGAGGGGTTCCCTTGATTGATAGACTCTGAAACTGTTGCCATTAGTCTCAACCTAAGATCTACCAAGGAGTATTTCCATAGGAAGGATGTTGTTTCGAGGTAAATTAATTGATTTCATAAATTAAAGGTAACTATGAAAAAGGGTTTGCTAAGCAACCATGAACTGCAATATACACCTTGGCGAACCAAGGACTTAACATATGACAACCAATCTCCCCGAATGTTGTGTTCGATGTATCACGGTATACAAGGAAGCCGACTCGGTTACCTATGGATGGATAACAACCTATAGGGGACTCCCAAAATATACTCGATAGTACGTGGGAGTGCAGTCAGTAGTAGTGACGTCTAATGCATAACCATTCGATGAGAGCGTTCCCATATACTTTACGTTCATTTAGTGCCACCAATATACCCAAAGGTATGTGGTGTACGATCCTATACACTCACATATGTGGAACGAGATTTCACCCCTGAGATGCAATGTTGGAAAACAATGATAACTCCTACGTTTAATGATATCAGAACACGTCAATAGCCTATACCTCTATATGTTTGCATTAATGTTACAAATGCTCTTTGGATTAATTAAGGTGAATTTTAGAGTTTATCTTGAATTAGATTTTGATTTCAAGGCTCAAAATTCGATGTCGCATGAACAAACCTATGATGCAACTAATATGAGAATTTGATGAAAGTTGTCTAGTGTAGGGAAGAGGTGCAAGAAATGATGCAACAGTAAAATATGCATCCAACAAGAGCTTCCTAACTAGATATTTCAATTTCACTATTCCAATTTAATTCAAAGCATTAAAATATGCCAAACCATGCAATGTAATTTATGCATGATTCCCCTGAAAACTATGCAAATGTGATCTATGCACAATTTCCTTTCCAGTTGTGAAAATGAGAATTCTAACTATTCAAATGTGATCTATGCAAGAGAATGCTTCAAAACAAATTCAAGAGGATTCCAATGAAATAAAAGGTAATCTCAGATTTCATGAATAGAGGACTCAAACTGAAATTGGGTGAAAATTCCAAAAATCAAAAGAGATGTCACTTAAAGGCGATTAACACTAGGGAATTCAAATCACACTAGGGAATTCCAATTTTACACACAAAACCCTAGATGCAAATGTAAGAATTTTTCTTTTCACCTCCTTGGTTTTGAAAAACCCTAGAAGCAAATGCAAGGATTTTTCTTTTCACCTCCTTGATTTCGAATGTCCAAACTGCTTCTCAACCAAGTAGTCCTTCACGTGAACAAGTTGATCCTAAATTTTACCCTTTTCCTTCTTTGCATGATCGCTCTTTTTCCTCTTCTTCCTCTTTGTCTAGTGAAAGCCTCAAAGTTGGTAACTAGGTGGATAAGAAAAAGAAGAAAACGAAGATTAAGAAGAAGGAAAATAAGCAAAGGGACAACAAAGCAAACATTGCTACTGATACAACTAGTATGGAGAAACCTTCCAATCATCCGTGAAAATTTAAATTCACTTGCAAGATATGTAAGAGTGACCACCTTTTTAGAGATTGTCCTAGTATTCCCAAGGTATTAGACTTGTGTTCCGCTATCCCACATCATCCTTTGTCGTCAGCCTTGGAGATCATGTTGGTGACAAACCTTCAACTAATGATAGTAATATCCATAAAAATAAGGGTAACTTTAAGTTTCCCTGTAAATTATGTGAAGGGAATCATCCTATTCACCTTTGTCCTTATATGGATGAAGCCTCAAAAGTGTTCGAAAACTTTACAGATTCTCAGCCATGACTCCTGGCTGGTTACCAGAAGCTTTCCCCTAATCCTCCACTAGTTGATGAAGTGATTGATCATAATCCATCTCTAGTCAATCCCACTCTCTCTGAATGTGAATCCCATGAGTATGTTCCCAACCAACCATCGGTTGATAAAATGATTGACTTGATTCCACCTTCATTGATCATATCTTTCTTGTAGAGAGTGAACTCCATATCGCTCAGGTTCTTCTCATTTCTTTAGATTCTAATGAATTTGGGGGGAAGCCTCCCATTCTAGTGACACAGGGTGGCAATCTTCCCATTCCCATGATACATAGGAGTAGTTATCCCATTCCCATAGCACAAGGGGTCAGTTCTCCCATTCGTATGACACCCCCTACAAGTAGTATGGTCACTTCCTTTGATTGGAGTCGACTGATAAGATATCGTCTTCCTCCTTACGTTCCTTTCCAGATCATAGTACAAGCTTATAATGTGCATGTACCTGGCACATTCATAGACGAAGGCAAGTCTGTTAGTATTTTGTCCTTAACTACTTGGAAATCTTTTAGTTCTCCTCAACTTGTTCCCATTACCCAAAATTTTTTGGCCTTTAATAGAGGAACTAGTCAACTGTTAGAGATCCTTCCTCAGTTGCCTATTACTTTGGGAGGAAAGACTGTCTATATCAATGTGATGGTAGTCCAAGGCCCTTTGGATTTTAATTTACTCCTTGGGAATGAATATGTTTATAACATTGGAGCTCTTGTCTCTTCACTCTTTTGTGTGATGTGTTTACCACATGAAGGAAGAATCGTGACCATTGACCAACTTTCAGTTTTTGGTCCTAATTTTACTCCCAATCAACCAAATTCCCTAAATGATCCTCATATGCAAGTGGTATATTCCCCACCACATATTAATTATGTTTCCACCTGTTCCATGCCCATGTCAACTGATGATCTAGTTGGTGATGTAGTGCATCATTTACTGGGGGCATTAGAGTTTCATCTTTCCATTGGATCCTTTGAAACCTTCCAAAGAAATTTTCTTCCATATGATGAGAACCTCTTGGAAGCCCTGGCCTCCTGGTGTTCTTTATCAAGGTTTCCAAAGAAGAGTTCATTTTCTTGTGTCAAGCTCCTAAAAAAATGAAACAAGGTTCCTAGAGCAAAGTTCCTTTTCTTGTGTCAAGCTCGTTAAAAAATGAAACAAGGTCTCATGAGCAGAGTTATTTTCCTGTGTCAAGCTCGTTAAAAGATGAATCAGATCCCCTTCCAATTCGATTTTTTTATTAGATCTTGTAAAATCCCAGTTGAGTCTTTCACTTGATCTCGTAAATGAACCTTCATTCCATCCACCTTTTAGTAACTAGTATTCTACTTAGGTGCATGAAATTAATCTTGACATGCATGTACCTTGATTGATTCATTATGTTGGGGGCACACAAACTTATTTCAAGCATACTTTTTTCTTTGTTTCAAGATTATGTAAAAATGAAACCAATTTCAAGCATAGTCTCCCATGTTACAAGCTTGTGTAAAAATGAAACCATTCTCATCCTATCCCTCATGATTGTCACTTTTATCTGCCAGATGAGCCTTGGTTTTCTCATTCCATCGTCGCCATCTACTTAGCCAATCATATGATTTCACTTTTTTGTTTTGACCTTTCCTGTGGAACTGCTACGATGAGTGGTCTTATTAACTAGCCTCCTGACCTTTGCATGTTTTGAGCAGTTCCATCATGACCGAAACCATATGCTACACTTCATACCACTTGTTCCTCCAGGAGGAGTCCTCTTTTTTCTCTTTTTAGACTCCCTAAACATGAAAGGATTGTTGATCCCTTTTATTTTCAAACTCGTTAAATTAAATGAAAAGATGTATACTCAGTATAAGTTTAATTGTTTTTCATATTGGGATAAACTATTTACGAAAAAGGAATACCTTAGTCGGAAATGGATAAGAGGTTCTCTTGAGTATTGTTTTCTTCCCTTTTGGACTCAAGGGACTATATACATAAAGGAACCTTTGTATTTTTCTTTTTGCCTCTTTTTCAAACTCTATAAACATGGAAAATGAGTTGAGTTAGACCTTCATTGGACTCGTAAAAACATCAAACAACGATGCAGTCATCGAACATGACAGGACTGAACCACTCCTTCTTAGGGTTCGCTAAAATACTCAGAGGGATTCATCCATAGGATGAACTTATAGATCAATCATATGTTATCCTCCTCAAGCTTGTTAAAAAGTAAAGAGGTACTAACTAGAAATGGTTAAGGAAATTGGGAAAATAGGGTACTCCACCTATTAATGGTAGTGAGTCGCTCTTGAACATGACACTCATCCACTTCATCTCTGTGGATGTTGGGTTGGGAAACCTTCTTGTTTTTGGTTCATCACACCATATCAAAGCCTTTATTTTCATTTTTGGGTCAATGTTGCCAATTCCATTCAGTGTCACTGATATGTTTAAGAGAAGTCATTCAGTTGATACATGCTACGATACTCTTAAGATTTCAGCCATGTCTTCCATTCCTGAATTATTTCCACATCAGCATCATTCTGTCTCAAATCATGAATCCTATTTCACATCATTGATTAGGGATACATCAAGGCCCTCCTGCGATGAGTGGCTTCCTGTCGACATCAACTCATTATCCAGGAAGTTGACTTAGAAACTATCCCTTTAGTACCTTGGAGCCTGCATACATCAATGGAAAGTTTCCTCGCTCTTAGTGAAAGGTTTTCATCAATGGCCTCTGATTGAAATATTATATGTGGTGTTCGACGTTAACTCATCCATTCACACTATACGGATTGTAATGTTGTACCTTGACATCCATTAACATCATTGGTTGTTTCTCTCGTGCCTGTTAACGCTTACCTCATTGGCCGATAATCAGATGGTGTCTATCATGTTCGACTTCATCTCATTTATTCGCATGGTTAGACTCGTACTATGGATGATCAAGTGAACGAGATAGAAGAACCTAGATCTAGTTTCATCCATCTGGGTTGCAATTTCAGGATTAATACAAGATTACAAAGCATGATGGCTATGATCATACATACAGTCATCCAATCATGGATCCACACTTTGTCATCAATGGACATGACTTCTTGATCATTTTACATGTAATGTTAGCTTATGTGTTGAGCATGGGTATGCCTCCCTCAGCAGATATATCATGATGAAAATGTATTGTAACAGATGATGATCTCGACCAGTTGTTCTTGATCCGAACTTGTCACAAGGTAAAGCACTTCATTCATCATCCATCGTTTATGACTTTGTGCTTTAGGGGGGATCTGTTATAGGTCATTTTGTCGCATCTGGTCAATAGGCCTACAGACTGGATTAGTCAACATCTGTGAACAGCTTGTCATCATCCCTCCACAAATCCCTAAGTATGACTCTTCCAAATCCCTGAGCTTCTGGTTTGTTTGCTTCAAATCAATGCTTTTAAGGCCCAGTGCACCCTGCCCCTTTAGAGACTTGTGTTCAATAACAGGTTTCTCCTTTCTATACTAGTGTTAATGAACATCAGCTTGCTCCTTATTGGAGGTGCACTGATTCTAGAAATTCAGGAAAATTAAAAAAGAATCCCAAAGCTTCCTATTCCATAAGCTTCCAGGGGTTGTTTTAACCATTTACCTTGGATAAGAACTTTGAATCCTATCTAATCCTACCTTGGAGACTTCACCTCTTATCCCTTGAGTTCATCCTCCCATCTTAAGTGGATCTCAAGTCTAGATTGGTAAATGGATAATAATTCCTAAACTATCATCCCTCTCCTATAGATTTACAGCCATCTACAACATTAGGGTTGGCTTTCAGAGACTAATCATACCCTCGTACTACTACCTTAAATCTAAAGGAGTCATCGTCTTCATGCATTAGGGTGACATTGAGGTGTGCTTTATGACAAGGAAGGACAAGTCAACTTGGGGAGATCTCTACAAGATCAACTACTATTCTTGGTTGTAAACTCTCTCCTATTCATATTAATACAAAGAGTATATTGTTTTCCTTTATGTGTTATGTTACATTTACATTCATGTATTTCAATGCTTCATTGATCCATTGAATAGAGTAATTGAATTATGCTATGTAGATGTTGTGGATCCTTGGCTTGTTTTTATTGTATGTGCAAGTTTTAATTATAGAAATCAGAGCTATGATTGGAGCTTACAAGGAAAGAGGAAAGTAAATCTTGTGATAGATTCCAAGTAGGCTTCTTTCCCATTATTCAATTTCTCTAAGGAAAACTCTATATTATTTTCCTTTTGTTTTTTTAGACCATTCCACTAGGTCTAGGGAAGATACTTATGTTTGCAGTCGTAAATTCCACATAAAAATGATAATACAATAGAATGTTGTAGTATTTAACATAAGCCTCACAAATGACAATAGTTGTAAAATTCGGAATGTATCTCAATCATACTCAAGATACACTAATTTTGACAAAAAGTCAGCTTCTAAAAAAATCCTTCTACTTTTAGAAGAGTGGAGTCTTTATGGAGAATGGATTCTCAAAGACTATAAGTTGAATTTAAGATATTTATAACTTAGACTTCAATTCCTCAACATCTTCTTGAGCCTCTCCATACGGTTTGATATTTTCCTCATCCTTATCATCTGCATTACTTTTAACATGGAGTTTTGGTAGCACCTCTAGCTCATTTAACTTTCAGTTAATGACTTTTTTAGTGCATCATCTTATTGAACCAATGCCTTATATGATTTCCAAGGTGAATCATCCTCTCTCTCAGTCTGAAGATGAGAGTGAGGGTCAATACAACAATATTTGTCATCATCATGTCACTCACATGGAATTGAACCTGGGTGGGGGAGATAACAATCATTCTACCCAACCATCAAAGATAACCCCAATTGACACCAATTCTTTATATTTAAATAAGACAATACCAATATTTTCTCTTACAAAGACTAATTTCTTCGTAGAGATGAGATACAACGAGATGAACTTCTTAAAATTATAGATTTAACTAAGAAATCTTTATCTCCTTACAATTGAAGGATTCTCTCACGTAAACATCTAGAGACAATTGAGTATCATCTTTCCTAAAATGATTGTTGGAGTATAAGGCCAACGCTTTTATATATCTTTGGAACATGCCATTTTGTTCAAAATATCCCTGAGACATTACAATAACCAAATGTGCATAATCTTATAGAGAATAAATTATTTGCATACCTAGATTAATATCAAAGATTTCATCTTGAATAACTTCTTTAATAAAAATAACCAACTTCTTTGATATAGAACACAAATGCTTATTTATTCATAGTGTAATAAAAACTCACTCCATACCTTGAAATTTTAGATTTTTTTAATAACTTGTGCATCTTTACATTCAATCCCATCCTGTAATAATTTGGACATTCCAATTTAATTGAAGTAATTCAAATATTAACTTATTACTTTCCATGAATGATTGAAATTTCCATCACCTACCCTTTTTTCTAACAATTAATCATTTACAATTACTTCTTTTCTATTTCATTAATTTATGTACGCTCGTATGTGTGTGAGAGTGTGAGGGGGTTTTAATGAGGAAGAAAATATTTCATTAAAGGAATTTGTTTGTGACCAAATCAAATAACATGGAATATAAGATTTTAAGTTGCATAATTTTTTTACATGGTATTCCATATTCCATTAATGTGTAATATAAAAAAATTTATTAATATAATTAATGGTAATGTTTTATTATAATTAAAGTAGTTATTGTATTAAAAGGCATATTTTATAACTTAGTAGGAAGGTAATATGTGATTTTATTTGTGTTTAATATAGAGTTGACACATTTTTATTTTAAATTAAAAATATATATATTCTCCAAATAAAATAAAATAAACAATGTCCACTATAATATATATATATATTTTTTCCCCTGGGAAAAAGTCGTAATTTTCATTAAGGTTAAGAAAATTACATTTTGCAAATGCCGAAGCATATTCAAAAGCAGGCTTGTGCCTGTCGAGTTCGTTTTTTAACTGCTATATACAAAAAGTCTCCACACAGGGAGCATGTAAATAAGTCAGAGCTATGTTCAATATTTATGTTGGCTCTTCGCAGAGAGCAATATATACTACTGTAATATAACAAAAAGATGTACTGTTCAGTTGTATCTACATACTGAAAAAAAAAACAAAATACTACATATGTATATGGGCTTATAGCCCATCATTCCAATTTTTCATCAAATGGCCGATGATAGTACTGATAAAAGGTACCATCGACTTCCTCCTGGATCCACCATTCCTCCCCTATTCTGTGCGCTGCCTCTTTGGAGAGCTGATCTGCAGTGGTGTTCTGTTCCTTGTAGATATGATGACAGACAAAAGATTCAAAAGACGTAATCAATCTCTTTGCTTCATCAAGAATATGTCTCAAAGCAAATGCATGACAATGTGATGCATTATTGAGCCAATCCACTATAATATATATATATGGGTAAAGTTTTAATTAAAAGTATTATAAAACATCAATAATATCATTCTCATTATGTTCACTTAGTTGTTAAAATTATAATCCAATATGAAGGAGATGAAATAAAAATATTTAGTCTCATTTTTAACTGTAAATAAAATATGTCAATGTCCATGTGAAGTAACATAATTTTATGTCAACTTTTAAAAGAGATAAAATAATCAAATTCTAAAAGAGATAATGTGAGTCTAGATTTTCACAATTGTTCATGTTGTAGCAAGTTTTCAAATGAAACTATGTATAAGATTTCTAATCCATCCAATATTCCAAGTGGACACTCAACCCATCATTAGGACCAGAAAGCATAATAATATCAAATGAGTCCTAAAGATATTTATAGAAAAGAATGTAAAGTAGTCTTTGAGGGATTAACAATAATATAATCAAGGTAATCATTAAAGAGATAAATTAAATTAAGGGATAGCATAATTAAGGATCAAAACCAAATGGATGAATTAGATAATAAATTAATTAAAATAAATAACTCAATAAGAGACCAAAATTGGGACTTAGAAGATAAAGATTAAAGGAGCACAAGAATTAAGAGAATCCAAAGAAAAGGGGTGGGAGCATAACCATGTTATAAATTAGAGGATAAAGGGTTAAATTTAAGAAATTTAAATAAGTATACCAAATTTTATATATATATATATATATATATATATATATATATATATATATATATATATATATATATATATATATAATTAACAAAACAAATGATATAATGAAATAGTAATCTATAATAGGATCAAGTAGGATTAAATAAAAGGGGGGAAGAAGGGAGGCAGTGGTGAGAAAGAGAAAGACACTAGAAATAGCTACAATCTATCTATGAATATGTATAGAGAAGAGATGAGGTAGATACAAGGATAATATGTTAAAATTGATGAAAAAACTTAAAGATTGAAATGAATAAAATTCTGAGAGATTGAAATAATAAGTTTTTGGAAATTTATAAGAAAAATAAATGATAATAGATAAGAACTTTCAGGCGAGAACAAAAAGAAAAGAAAAAGAAAGGAAGGTATAAATCAAGGGGAGGGGATTGAAAAAGGTGAAAAGAAAAGAAATATCAGGTGAAGCAGGGGGGAGTAGGTAAATGTGTGAGTTGATGGATAACAGGATTTGAAGATTGGTTTAGCTTGTAGCCATCTTCCCTGTTGAAGTTGTTTGGGTGCTTCTCGATTTCAAGAGCTTCTTGAATGATTCAGGAGTTATAGAACAGAACATAGGAAAGTATTTTGGATTAGTCAAAGAAAATGAGGTGTTTAGAATTAAAACATTGCTTAGGAATGGAAAACTTTGATAGCTATTGATGGTTGGTATTATCTATATTCTCTTTAAGGAGGGATTTGAAGGGATGTCTTGTCTACCCAATGTAAGACTTCCCACAGGAACAATGAATTTGGTAAGCCCCTTTCAGGTGGGAACAAAAATAAAAGAAAAATAAAAGAAGGTATAAATCAAGGGGAGGGTATTGAAAAAGGTGAAAAGAAAAGAAATATCAGGTGAAGGGTGGGGGGGGAGTATGTAAATGTGTGAGTTGATGGATAATAGGATTCCAGGATTGGTTTTTCTTGTATCCATCTTCCTTGTTTAAGTTGTTTGGGTGCTTCTTGATTTCAAGAGCTTCTTGAATGATTCAGGAGTTATAGAAAGGAATATAGGAAAGGATTTTGGATTGATCAAAGAAAATGAGGTGTTTAGAATTAAAATATTGCTCAGGAATGGAAAATTTTGATAGTTATTTGTAGAAATTTTGCAAATTCTCTACAAATCTCACTCTGAGACCATATAGAAAATCTGACTGTAGATTAACTCGATAATGCAATATACCAAAGAAAAATACTATAATCTACTTCTACTATCAATTTGTTTTGCGGAAGCTTAAATATTAAGCAAGATCAAGATGAACACATATAACTAGAAGAAGAAGAATCAATGCACATGAAGCACAGAAAATACTCAGAGGAAAGCCTCAGCTAAAAACCCCACTATCTGTATTATCATACAAGGTGGAAATACATCAGAATTATACAAAGCCTTAGCTCTCACAGCTAGCCAGCTCTCAGTACAATCCTCTTGGATGCTCACATGCAATCAAAGCTTCTCACAAGCCTTCTCCTCTACCCTCCAAGCTCCTATTTCCTTGTGCAGTTACCTCTAGGATGATCTCCTTCACCCAGTGTAACGCTACTCTCACACACTACTCTAACACCCTGTAAAACTGCGCAATCCTCTTATGATTAATCCTTCTGCATGCATGAGTTTTCTTTATAGGAGAAAACATGCAACTGATAATACATTGCCCCTGTATTTAGTCTCGACTGGGTCTTTCTCAGAATAGACATGCATGACTTATTGATGAGAGAATCTTCAGTTATCTGGAGTACACTAGTTGGATGCATGCATGCATTAACTGACTGAACTCACAATTAGTTCCTCAAATAGTTTGGAACTAATTTAACTGGACTTAACTCAGTAAACTGATCTAACTAATTAGAACTCAATCGTATCTCCTTAATTAAGGGATAATCTCCCTAATTTAAGGGATAACTGTTGCATGACTTCACAAAGACTTCTAACTTGAATTTTTCCAACTAATTAACTCAAGATGAATTAATTAATTATTTTTCAAGCAACTCGTGAGACAAAATTCAAATTTTAATTCTCAATTTTAATTCAAGGACAAGTTAAAATTGGAATATTCTTGTTGCCACATTTCAACACTCCCTCTCAATAAGAAAGGGATTATTTTCCACCCCGATCCTGTTTCTATGGAACTCGAATTTACACTTTGACAATGCCTTTGTCAAAATGTCAACGTCTTGCTCCTCTGTCGAAATATATTGCAGCAACATGATCCTCCTCACTACACAATCTCTGAGATGATGATACCAGATGTCGATGTGCTTGGACCTATCATGAAATATTGGATTCTTAGAGAGTTTGATACAACTCTGATTATCACCCATAGATCACAGTTGGATCCATCCTCTGATCAAACAAACCAACTAGGAGTTTCCACATGCAGATGGCCTCACATGCTGCCTGACTTGCAGCCATGTATTCTGCCTCTGCCGAACTAAGTGCAACCAACCTCTGTTTCCTGCTGTACCAAGAAACTATAGTTGACCCAAGGTTGAAAATCCCTCCTGATGTGTTATTCCGATGTGCCTCTTAGGTATCTCAATACATTCTTTTTCGCCTTCCAAAACATCTTGGTAGGCTGAACCATCACTTGACTCAGTTGGTTCACCGCATAGCACAAATCTGGTTGTGTCTTCACTAAGTACGTTAGTGAACCCACAATCTACCTATACACAGTAGCCTCTACTTCTTCTCCTGAAGTAGCATCCTCCTTCCTCCAGTTACCTGCTAGAGGAGTATGCATGGGCTTGCACTTCTCCATGTGGAATCTCCTGAGTATCTCATTGGAATACTTGCCCTAAGACATAAACAACTCCCTATCCTTCTGCCACACTTCCATACCAAGGAAGTAATGCATGAGACCCATGTCTTTCATCTCGAATTCTCTTGCAAGGTCCTCCTTTCAAGACACAATCAACTAATCATCAACATAAAGAACGATGATCAACAACTTACATTCCACCACGATGTTGTACAGGTTCGCATCTGCTTACTCTTTGTGAAGCCCAACCTTGTGAAGTAGTTGTCTATCCTGGTGGTGTACCAAGCATGAGGTGCTTGCTTCATCCCGTACAATGCTCTCTTGAGTCGGCACACATGCGACTCATGATCGAAGGTCTCAAAACCTTTCGGCTGCTCTATGTACACCTCTTCCTAAATCTCGCCATTGAGGAATGCAGTCTTCACATCCATCTGATGGATCTTCCAACCCATCTGTGTTGATAATGCCAACATTGATCTGATAGATGAGTACCTTGCAACATGTGAAAATTTCTCATCATAATCAATCCCCTTGACCTGTGAAAAGCCACGGGCAAAAAATCTTACCTTATGCTTCTCCACACTACCATTAGCAGCTTGCTTTACCTTATAAATCCAACGGGTGCTCACAATTGACTTGTTCTCGAGTCTTAGAACCATGTCCGAAACACTGTTACGAACTATGGAGTCATACTCCTCCACCATAGCATCAACCCAAATTGGCTGCTACACTGCTTCCTCAAAGGAAGATGGCTCAGTCTCAACACATTCCCCAACAAGGGCCATGTATCCATTGTACCTCTCAGGTGACCTCCTCTGTCTACACTGAGAAGATGGTGCTCCCACATTCTCTCTCACATCCTGCAACAATCTGTCAGCTTCTTTTGTGTGTTTTCGTCCATCTCTGGAAGACTCTACTTGAGTGGCTGTCTCTACTCCTGGAACCTCTGCATGTGGCTGCTCCGCATCAGTCTGAGGCTACTCCTCCTTAGGAACAACCAGTTCCTCCACAACATGTAGTCGAAGCTCCCTCTCAAGGGAAACTCGCATGGCCTTCTGCTCATCAAACTTGAGATCTCTATGAACCATTGTCCTTCGACTGGTAGGCAAGTACACCCAATAGTTGTGAGGTGTATCAGTGTACCCCACAAGTGTCCCCAACTCTGCTGTTGGCTCAAACTTCTTCCATGCATCCTTTATCACATGGCAATATACCAATGACCCAAAGATCTTGAAGTGACCCACATCTTGTCTCTTACAGGAAAAAGCTTCCTCTGGTGTCTTCATCCCAAGTATGCGATGCGGGCTTCTATTCTACAAATAGATCGTTGTGTTGCATGCCTCAGCCCACAAGTGAAGTGGTAGGCCTTGGTCATGCAGCATCGCATGCGCTGCCCCTACAATAGTTTTGTTCTTCCTCTTGGACACCCCATTCTGCTATGGGTTATGAGGTGTCGTCAACTCTCGTTTAATTCCTTCCACTGTGTAGAAGTCTTTAAACTCTTGAGATACATGTTCTCCACCATTGTCACTTCTCAAGGCCTTGATCTTCTTCCCTGACTCTTTCTCGACCAAAGCTTTGAACTCACAAATCTTTGAGAAGGTTTGGTCCTTCTTCTGCATGAAATAAATACAACATTTACGAGAAAAATCATCAATTAAAATCACATAATACCTTTGCTTCGTTGTGGATGCCGTTAAGAATGGTCCCCACACATCTGTATGAACTTGCTCTAAGATAGCCTTTGCTCGACTGTCTTGATAATGAAAGGAAGACTTAGTGTACTTTCCCAAGGTACAACTTTGCATGTGTCAAATTGCTCAAGTTTACCTTTGGGAGGTCCTGTAGATATCTGCTGCATTATCTTCAAGGCCCCAGGATGCAAATGGTCGAACCACCTATGCCACAACTTGCCAATGTCTTGGTTTTGCACCAATTCTGCTTTCGTACTCAATGCTGCATAATCATCTACCTCTAGTTTATAGAGATTCTTCACCTGAATCCCTATCCTCTTGGTCTGACCCGTGTCTATGTGTCTTAGGAATGCCTTTCCTTTACTGAAGACAATATCGTAGCCTTTGTCCTCCAACATCGTGACCGATACCAAGTTCTTCTTTAGTCCAGGCACATACATCATATTTGTCAAGATGAGAGGAGCTCCATGCTTCCTCTGAAAAGCAATCATGCCCACTCTTGAAACATTATACTTTCTATCATCACCCATCTCTATACGCATCTTGAGGTCTTTCTCCTCCAAGGCTCTAAATAAATTTTTATGGTCGATCATGTGGAATGAGGCTCCATTGTCAATATACCAGACACAACCCATCATCGATGACACCATGCATGCGATGAGGGTAAAGTCTTTCAAACTGAGAGGCTAATGCCTCACCTTCTGATCCTATCGAGGATCCCTTCTTGGACTTCTCCTATGGGAAATTAGTCGCATAATGTCCCATCTCAATTTGAAGTGTGATATGAATTTGATTTGCTCCTGCAACCCCGAACTTCAAACTTTGAATTCTCTTCTCCATATACTTTTCAGTGCTCCAATAAACTCAGCTCTGATACCATGTATAAATTCTACAAATTCTCTACAAATCTCGCTCTAAGACCATATAGAAAATCTGACTGTAGATTAACCCGATAATGCAATATACCAAAGAAAAATACTATAATCTAATTCTACTGTCAATTTGCTTTGCGGAGGCTTAAAAGATTGAGCAAGATCAAGCTGAATACACATAACCAGAAGAAGAAGAATCAATGCACATGAAACATAGAAAATACTCAGGGGAAAACCTCAGCTAAAAACCCCACTATCAGTACTATCATACAAGGTGGAAATACATCATAATTATACAAAGCTTTAGCTCTCATAGCTAGCCAGCTCTCAATACAATCCTCCTAGATGCTCACAGGCAATCAAAGCTTCTCACAAGCCTTCTCCTCTGCCCTCCAAGCTCCTATTTCCTTGTGAAATTACCTCTGGGATGATTTCCTTCACCCAGTGTAATACTGCTCTAACACCCTGTAAAACTGCGCAATCCTCCTATGCATTAATCCTTCTGCATGCATGAGTTTCCATTATAGGAGAAAACATGCAATTGATAGTACACTACCCCTGTCTTTAATCTCAACTGGGTCTTTCTCAGAATAGACATTCATGAGTTACTGATGAGAGAATCTTCAGTTATCTGGAGTACACTAGTTGGATGCATGCATGCATTAACTGACTGAACTCACAATTAGTTCTTCAAACAGTTTGGAACTAATTCAACTGGACTTAACTCAATAAATTGAGCTAACTAATTACAACTCAAATACAACTCAATCTTATCTCCTTAATTAAGGGATAATCTCCTTAATTTAAGGGATAGCTATTGCATGACTTCACAAAGACTTCTAACTTGAATTTTTCCAACTAATTGACTCTAGATGAATTAATTAATATTTTTCAAGCAGCTGGTGAGACTAAATTCGAATTTTAATTCTCAATTTTAATTCAAGGACAAATTATAATTGGAATATTCTTGTTGCCACATTTCAACATTATTGACGGTTTGTATTAATTGTATGCTATTTAAGGAGGGATTTGAAGGGACGTCCTATCTTCCCACATGAACAAGGAATTTGGTAAACCCTTGAACCTAGTATGGGATCAAAATTATTTTTAACTATCAGAATAATTGGTTGAGAGTTGTTTAGGGATTAAATATGGTTTTTATGTTTCTTTTTTATAATATTTTAGCAATGAAATCGTTGGTTTCATTAATTTAGGGGAGAGAGACTTAGCCCCGAGGAGGAGAGGAATCAGAGGGCTTGGTCTTAGGGTTAGAGGTTGCATGAAATTCCCTATTGATTTGGGAGGAGGAATAGCCATTTGCTCTAAAAGCTTGGATCAAGTGGGTTTTTTTAGTGGAAATAAATGGGAAGCAGATATTTTAAGGGCACGAGACATGAGAGTTTTTAGAACACTTAATTTTTGGAAAAGTGGTGGTGAGAATGAGCATGAAGATAACAAAATGTGTAAGTCCTAATTTTAGAATACTTGATGGGTAAGGGAGCCATTATGATCTCAAGTAATAAGGAGATCTAAGAGAAGGAGTGAATTATCATATTCAATTTCCATCGTGAATTGGATATGGGGGGAGGTGGTATTTAGAGATAAAGTAATTAAAAGTAAAAAAAAATCTTATATTTCTACTTTTGAGTGTAAGGAAGATGTATAATTCATTTTTTTTTTAATATTCAATACTTAATTTAAATAAATTATTTGAATATCCATGTTAATTAATTTATTCAAATATCACTTTGAATATGCATAGAAAGAAACTAAAAAGAAAAAATTTAGCTCACCATAACAAAATATTTCAATGCCCTAAGAGAATAAATAATTTAAAGTTAAAAAAATGCATTGTTACTTTCTAATAAGAGTAATAATAAGGAGATGTGCAAGTCATTTAACTCTTAATATAAAATTAATAGATGGCATTTAAATTTAACAATAATAATAAAAGTGTAATAAACAAGAGATGTTCATTATCTGATTTTTAATATAAAACTAATATATGACATTTAAATAATAATAATCATAATAATAATAAATTTTACATGGTTTATAAATAAAATATTTCAATATACATACTAAAATAATATTGACATGTATATGATAATAATAAAACAACTCAATGTGAATAATATGGTCCATAAATAAAGTATCTCAATGCCCATGTTAAGTAATATATATATATATATATATATATATATAAGGAATTGAAAAATAAATAAATTCTTATAGTTAAAACATTTCTTGCTATTCTACATTTTACTCCTTTTGTATATTTTTAGGTCAATTTTGTCTAGCAAATATTTGTTGGAATTATAAATTTATAATGTCTAGTCTACATAGTCAAAGTGCCCAAGGAGATTTTCAAAGCATTGGATCTATTTATGCATTCAAAAATGCAATTTAGAAAATGATACACACACACACACACACATACACACTTTTAATTTTGTACTTTAAAATAGATTTTCACTTCAAGAGATTTGATCCCTCTAGAGACTTCCTAGATCTATGGTTAAGATAAATTTATACTAGTATAAGTTTCAATACAATAAGCTAATAATATATAAATGACTAATTATATAAAATACAATAAACTAATAATAGAAAAGGAACTTATTTCTTAACCAATAACATCTAAATATTTACTAATTATGTACTAATTGAGATATAAAATGTTATACATGAATTTATAGCTATTATTAAATACAAGGATCATTGTAACACAACATTATTAATAAGAAATTGGTTTTATATAATTAACTTGGATCATTAATCATACTTAATGTTGGGTTGTGTTCTATTCTTTCCATGACTAGCCCCCCCAGTTAACCAGGGGGTTAGAGGGGGGGTGGAACCCCCCCGGGAATTTTTTTTTGGACCCTATATTAGGTGGGGTGAACCTACCTATGGTTTTGTGCATGGTTTTCGCACATGGTTTTGGGCGCGATGGTTTTCAGTCCATGGTATTGGATGCTTCGGCACGTATATATATATGTATTGTAACATTGTGTTGAGGGCCCTGAAATCGGGTCAACAACAAGGGGGATACCCACCCGGTCGGGAACCTGGTTGGCGGCTCCGTGCCCGTTTGGTGTAGCGGGTCCGACTGGGGATAACGGGACCAGCTTCCCGTTCTAAGGGGGTGTGTGTGTGTGTAGAGTTTAGTGATGTGTGTGTGTGTGTAGAATATGATAATGAAAATATAGAATTATTTCTAAGCTAATCTAGTTCTGAACTCTGGGAGTGAATTTTATACTACTTTAATCTATAAAGAATAACACATCTAATCTACGCTAACCCGGGATAGAACTTTTTCCATTATGCGATCTAGAAAGGTTTCACACAATAACTGGTAATGAAGATTATTCAGCTATTATGAGAATATAAATCAATTAAGATGAACCATCCTGCATAAAAAGTTAAGCAGAATGATTGTGAATAGCATATCGCATAATCAGTTATTCATGTATTAAGCACAAATCAATGACTCCACCGTACAAAAGTGCCAAATGGTAGTCCACTCATTCATACGTTAACATATAAACAACATCAGCTGTATATTACTCTAAGAATGCAAGCAGAAACTCGTCAAGAGATAAAAGTACCATTTATGACTGACTTTATACTCACAGACCTGAAGCAATAATGATCTATTTCTACTTACTTCTAATGCCTACTAAGAGTACAGAAGTGCAACATCAGTAGCAGGTATTAAAATGCAAACATAAATAAATCTTGATCCGTCCATTCATCAAAAACCCCCTCCGAGGGTACAAAAGTGCATGTTCTGAGGACAAGTTTTTTGACAAATTTCCGGACCCTTCTCCAATGCAACGAGAAGGGTTAAATACTACTAACCGGCTAATTTTAATTACACAAATTGAGGGAACGGCTTCAAATGACCGCCCTTTTACTAAAAGCAAATTTATTTCTAAAAATCAAATCTAATTTCTAACCGTTTCTGTATCTGTTCTTTAGTGCTGTAAGCAATGCGCTGTTCGCCCTGAAAGAGTCGGCTGGTTGTCCTTTCCTTTTGTTCGAGCTTGATAATTATAAATAACAAGAGCTGGCACCTCTTTCTGACAGGCTAGAAGATATTTTCGAAAACCTTTCTCTGGCTGGGTGTATTCGCTGTGCGCACACTTAGTACAACCCAGTTTCTTCTCGAACTGATTTCGTTGTTGCTATTTCGGTTTCCGGTCGTGCGAATGACTCAATGAGTTAGAAGTCGCGCTGTATGGACAATCCCCTGTTTCGAGAATTGTTTCCGTTCTTTGTTCCAGGATTTTCTGGAGCGTATTCCTTCTCTTGCGCTTCTTTCTCTGCTTTACCAAGTCTGAGCTTCAGGATCTTTTGTAAACACGCTGCTTTTGTGCGCCTTTGACTCTGAGTCTTGGACAGTCTATTTTCATCAGTGCCTGTTGGGCGATATTCTGGAATCCACGGTTCTGCTGCATGCGGCATCCAATTGCGGAGGCATCTTCTCTCTGTTGTCTTATTGGCGCTCTTCCCTTAGATGTTTCCTGCATATAGATTTATATCAGTAGCATGTCTTGCAGTTTACGCAAAGAAGAAGGGAAATGACGAAAAGATTGACATGAAAGAATTAAATTCTAATGAATGCATAATTCTGTCATTCATCATGACTTGACTCTTCGATAAATGCGATGCAATCATTTCTGGATACTCAAGCATGCGGCCATTAATTTCCCATAAGGTGCACGCCTAATTTTGGGCTCACAGATCATGCTGAGGAATGCCTGCGATGAATGATTTCTGCGATTTGCATCGCAGTCTTGAAAATTGCGATGTAAATAGGTGGCGTCGCAGCAATTGACAGTCTCATTCATCGCAAACCATAGGTCGCAGATCGCATATCGCAATATCGCAAGATCGCAAGGTTTTCGCTTTGTCACTTCGTGTTGCTCATGCGACATTGCGACGTGCGACGTCGCATATCGGCCGTCGGCCTTTCTTTAGGTTTTCCCTTTTCAAGCGCTTTTAATGCTCACGATGCGATGGGTTCTCGCGTCGCTCGTTTTTAGTGCGTTTGTGCGCTTTGGGCAAGCGCTCTTTTTTCCATTGCGATGCGATATAGCTCTTAGGGAGTTGATACAAAAGATTTTTTTTCAAACAAAAATATTTTTTGGATTTTTTGGTTAAGGGTCCCCTTTTGCTTGATGTTATTACTAATATCAAGCAAAGAGGGGGGTTGTTGGTGACCACAAAAATGGCGATTCACTGTGAAGAACCAGTTATCTCTGCATTTCTATTGACCGTTCACTTCCGAAACAGCAAAAAAAAATTTATATGTCTAAATTTTGTTATGGACAAATAGAGTAGATTGCCCCTCACCTTGTCGACGATATTTTGTTTCAACCTGTTTTATATCTCAATTTCTTGCTTCCTCAGGTTTCTTCTTGCACTTGCATCAGACATTACTTGGTCTTGATAAAAGATAAAATAAGGTCTTCTCTGTGTACTGGCTTAAAAGCATACTCATTTGTCGTAGGTAGAGCCTCTGCTGCCCGCAAGCGTCCATAGCCTCGACAGGGTTACCATATTATCCAGCAATGATCCTTTTTCCTGCTTTGAGGTTACTCGCAACATTCCAGAGAAAAATCCTTTTTAACACACTTTTCCTTTTTTAATTCTCTAAAGAACAATGTCTTGGTTTGGTGGCCAAATTATGACACAGTCATTCACCTGATTTACACTTGTGCTGAACAAGCCGGCTCGTGATGAGACCTCTTGTCTTTGGATTGCAACAATCTTAAGTCGTTGCCCTGTTTTGATAGACAGTATTGGCAAAGTCAGCAAGTTATAATATCTGTGATCATGATAAGCCGGCTCGTGATGAGACCTCTTATTCTTTGAGATATAGTGTTTTGCTTGGATTGTTTCTCTGGATGCTGTAGTTTCCTTTTTGCAGGGAGGAAGTCATTGTTTTTCCTTAAGAAAGCTCTGGACGACAATAATAGAGTTTTTGAAAACAACAGCTTTGCAGAGAATGCTTATTTTATTATTGATGATACCCTTCATGGTGCTGATACAAAACAATTCTTTTACCAGAGGTTGCTTTTGTCAAAGTTTTTTTTAGAGGTTGAAACGAGTATCGTAATCAAAGTGAAGTTAACTCTATTTGACAATAATAAAATTCAGATTTTTCAAAAATTTTGCTATTTGTACAAGCGAAATCAAAATCTGATAGAGAATTGGTGTGCTCTTTCATGAATCCTTTTTAAATGATCATCTACAACGGGTTTTATTCAAAAGAGAAAAGCAAAACAAAAATAAAAACTAAAAACTAAATCTATCCTACAAAAATTAGAAGATTTCTCTTCTATGGAAAATATAATTTAAGAATCAGTCCATTGACAGGTAAAGAATCTCTCCTTCCTGCCAGATCCTGCAATACGAATGTAGATGGGCCTACGACTTCCACAATCTGAAAAGGGCCAAGCCACAGCTTCTGAAATTTCGTATGTTTGCCCTTTTCTTCATGAGCCTTATCCCATTTCAAAACTAAATCACCCATCTGAAAGTTTTTTCTGGTTATGATGCTTGAGTCAAAAGAAGATTTTATTAGCGCTTGGTGATGTGCATGGGTTTTCCTAGCTTGTTCTCGTTGTTCTTCTAGTTTGATTATTTCCATTTGTCTTAATTGTAATGAGGAAGTAGGTACTTCATCGATGTATTGCACTAAAGACAAAGAGGGAATGACTAAGTGAGTCGGAAGAACCACTTCCCTCCCATAAACTAAATTAAAGGGAGAAGTGCCGATTGAAGCTTTCTTTGTGATTCTATCAGCCCATAAAGCATTTACCAGCGCTTTGTGCCAATTCCTTTGGTTTTGGTCAACTGTTCTTTTGATAATTCTGATTAGGTTCTTGTTTGTTGATTCAGCCAATCCATTACCTTGCGGATAGTAGTTGGCAGAATATTTCAGTTTGAACCCTCTTTTAAGCGCAAACTCAGTCATAGCATTTCCAGAAAAATATGAAGCGTTATCAAACATTAAGGTCGTTGGCAATCCAAACCTAGTTATGATAAATTGGTCTATGAATTCAATAATGTTTTCAGAATGAACTGTCTTGAGAGGAACTGCTTCTACCCATTTGGTAAAATAATCAGTTGCCGTAAGGATATACTTATGCTGCTTAGAAGAGTGAGGAACAATCTCACCTATTATGTCCAAGCCCCATTGACTGAATGGTTGGTCGATGTTGACCGGTTGTAGCGGCATGGATGGTTTCCTTTGTTTTCCTGCAGTAGTCTGGCAGACTTGGCATTTCCTTACGTGATTGTATGAGTCTTTGAACAGCGTGGGCCAATAATATCCTGCACGCAAGATTTTGTGTGCAGTCGCATCTCCGGCATAGTGTCCACCTGCTGGTCCATCATGAAGTTCCTGCAAAACCTTTTCGGCTTCAGTTTTCTCAAGACACCTAAGGAGTACAGAATCGTAATTCTTTTTAAACAGACACCATTTATGAGCTGGTATTGTTTAGCTTTTAATCTCAGAGCTCTTTTCTTGGTATGATCCAGATGTGATGGAGCATACCCGTTCTTAAGAAAATAAATGGTGTCAGCATATAATGATTCTGCATCGTTTAGGCTTACCTCATATGCTTGTACCTCTTCAGATGAGTTCTCTGGGATTTGCGATGCTCCGGCTAACATCTTGCAGAAGCCTTGACCTCTTACGATGTTTGCTGGTTTGATCTCAAGATCATATTCTTGTAAAGCGGTAATCCAATTAGCTCTCTTCTCGCCCACGTCTTTCTGCACCAAAAGGTTTCTTACCGCTGGAAATGGCACTACGACTTTGGTGTGGGCTTTAAGCAAGAAAGGTCTGAAATATTTGATTGCTTTGAAAACAGCATATGCTTGTTTCTCTACGTCTGAGTAATTAATTTCAGCACCTTGTAAGTTCGAGCTAAAGAATGCAATTGGAGCTTCCGCTTTCTCTTGATTTGCTTGGGTCAAAATCGCGGCATAGGATTTCTCTGAGGCAAAAGTGTATAAGATGAAAGATTCTGAAAAATTTGGGGTGGCCAAAGATGGAGCATTGATGATAGCTTGTTTGATTAAGTTAAATGTTTCATGCTCATCTAGACCCCATTTGAAAGCTGAATTCTTTTTTATCATATTTTGTAAGGGAGAAATAATACGTGAAAAATCCAGGACAAATCTTTTGACAAAATTGATCTGTCCAAGGAAGGATTGCATGGCTTTCTTGTTATGAGGTATGGATATTTCAGAAATTTCCTTGATTCTGTCGGGTTCTATGTGAATACCGGATTTCGACACTATGAATCCGAGCAATTTCCCTTCGCTTAACGCAAAGAAAGATTTCTTTGGGTTGAGCGAAATCCCATACCTCAAGCATCTTTGAAAGATTTGCTTCAAATCTTTGAGGTGGTTGTTTCGATTTTTGGAGTACACTGTTATATCATCCAGGTAAATCACTACTGATTTATTGACTAACCCTTTAAACGCGATGTCCATGGCTCTCTGAAAGGTAGCTCCGGCATTGATCAGACCAAATGGCATCTTCTGATATGCATAAGTGCCCCATTTGTTCCGGAACGTAGTCTTTAACTGATCATCGGGATGCACCAGTACTTGATTGTATCCTGAGAATCCATCCAGGAATGACATTAATTCTGAGCCTGCTACTGCCTATAGAATTTGCTCCATAGGTGGGAGGGGAAAGTTATCTTTCTGACAGGCTTTGTTGAGATTTCGGAAATCAATACAGATTCTAATGTCTCCGTTTTTCTTCCTAATGGGCACCATATTGGATACCCATTTAGAATGCTTGACGGGGAAGATTATTCTGGCTCTCAACAACTTATTAAGCTCAGTGTTTATCTGATTTTCTAGGTTAGGGTGTATTTTTCTGAGCTTCTGCTGGATAGGTTTTTCATTGTCAATCATAGGGATAACATGTTGAATGATAGAAGTGTTGTAAGTCTTCAGCTCATCGTAATTCCAGGCAAAAGAGTTTTTGTATTGTCTCAGAAGACGGATATATGCTGATTTTTCTTCAGGGGCTAGGCCCTGGCCTAGGTTAACGTTCTGTGGCTTCTGATCAGTCCCTAGGTTTACTAATTCATAGTTCAGGGTAGAACTGCAAAGTTTAGCATTGGCGGACCTTTTAAACCGACTTTTCAAATCATATAGATCTTCTAGCTTGACCACCGATTTCGGTATAGCATTGTCAGAGCTATTTTGTTGTATTTGATGATCATGATGGTCTTCGTCGATTATCTGATTTGAGTAGGATCCTTCAGAAGTAAGGAAATTTACGATGTCAGGATCGTCGTTGAACACTCTCCAATTGGTGATATTGTCAGGGATGGATGGTTTAAAGATCAATTCTATTGAAAACCTATCAGGACTAAAATCTTCAGAAGGGATAAGTCTAGAGGCTACGTTAGCTAACAGATCTGCGCTCGCGTTTTGAATTCTTGGAATTGACGAGATGTTGAATGCTACGAAATGTGCAGTGAGATCTTGAACTAATGATTGATAATGCTTTAAATGACTTGACAGACAATGTATGGTGTTACGTACCTGTTTTACAAAGATCTCCGAATCTCCAAAGACTTGAAGATACTTAACGTTCAATCTGATTGCTTTGTATAGGCCTTGAACCAAGGCTTCGTACTCCGCTGTGTTGTTCATGCAATCGAACTCAAGTCTGCATGTGAGCATAATCTTGTTCCCATCTGGGTTAATCAGAACGCATCCTGCTCCTACTCCCTCATTTGATTTAGATCCGTCAAAATATAATTTCCAAAATAAAGATGTATTTACAGAATTATCTAAAAAACTAAAACATTTTGAGTCATCAGTTTGTGAGAAATTTTCAACTTGGGATAAAACTGAATTCTCTAAGTATGGTGAAATATGAGCATTGAAATTACCTAGGAAATAATCTATTGCGTAATTGCCTACAATGCTGCTATTGTACGTTATGGCCTCATTTTCTCCTTCCAGTTCTGTCACTATGTATTTTTGGTGCAACTTTCGTTCAACCTTTATCTGATTTGGTTTACCATTGTATGGTAACCACATGTGCGACCAATCGGTTGAAAAATATCCGTGGAGTTTTTCCGACCAATCCCTGCTAAGAATCAAACCATAGAACTCAGGGATATCAGCTACTAGAATGTCGATAACCTGACACACTTTCGGGTTAGACGACAATCTTATGGTCACCTGATTGAGTTCACCAATCACTTCGACTTGGGATCGATCAAGTTGAACTATGCGTACTGCGGATCTTTGAGGTTGCACATTCAATTTAGCACATATTGACCTGGATAAAATATTCGTTGAAGCACCAGAATCGACCAAGCAATTGTGCACGTTTTTGTTGAAGATTTCATATGTGAGAAGAAAAGGAGGAGTATGAGATCTTGATCTTCCTCCAATCAAGGCGATGTCATTTGGATCAATTTTATTGATCGTGTTGGTTGGAGGCCTTCCCAGATTGTGGGAAGCTACCGCTGTAGGTAAAGATGTAGTAGGCACAGCATGTAATTCTTTCATCATTATTTTCTGCTGGTGTTTCAATTTACTCAATTCATACAGAGTGATATTAGCCCTAGTCTTCTTCATGTCATCAATGATGTTATACTCCATTTCATCCGACACTATTAGTGTTCTTGATGGAGGCGTTTGATCAGATTGGATTGGGCTAATCTGGGTCGCTTTAGCAGTTGTCCTTTTTGTTGCGACCTTTTCTTTTGTTGTAGGGCTTGCGCCCTTTTGTTTTGGGGTAGTTATGGGAGGATCAAGTTGATTTTTGCTTCTCGTGCTAACAGGAAATGCTTCTTGATCCTATTCTTGTGGGAGGATGAAGTCCCACATTCCTTGTAGTTCTACGACCTCTTCCTCGTCGGTCTGCCCTTCAGTGGTATTCTCTTCTTCTTCGTCTTCTTCAGATTCAACGTTTGAGACAACACTAGGTGGTCTTAACTCCATGGGAGGATTTCTTTTAAAAGTCCTAAAGGGCTTTTTCGAAGAAGTCTCTGCTACTTGTTTCTTAATATCAATCATCTCATTTGACATGGTTTTCAACACTTTTTGTAATCCTTCCACATCGAAAGGATCTTTCGTTTGCTTCTTCTTGGTGTCTTCTTTGAAAGAGATCTTCTTAGGTTTGCGTTCTTCTATAGCAAATCTCTTTTCTAGGGCTACCACGCATTTTTCCACTGCTAACGCTTTTGTCAAGTTGTCGACTAAGGTGGTCTTGTTTGCCCTATCTACGAAGATAGCCAAGTTTGGAGGTAAAGCCGTGATGTACCATTCACATCTTACTTCCTCCCTGGGTTGTGAGGTAGCGGGGATTTTGTTGAGGATCTTATTGAACCGTAAGTTAAAATCTTTAATGGGTTCTCTAGCCTCAGCCTTAAGATTAGATAGGTCACTGATCAATGTCGCCGTGGATCTATCATCACCAAACTTGGTGAGGAACTGACTTTGAAAAATGTCCCAGCTAGTGATGGATCCGGAAGGTAACGAAAAGTACCATGACCCGGCTGTTCCTTGCATTGTATAAGGGAACAGCCGGACAACAGCGTCTTCGTTAGTGACTCTGTTGAGATTAACAGAAAGCATGAAATTATTGATATGTTCCTCGGCTAGCATGCTTGCTTCCGGATTGAATTTAGGCAGCCATTTCTCAGGATGGGCCGGTATAGGGCTTAGGGGTGGAGGCATTAAAACCGCCCCAGGATTGTTCCATGGAGACTGGGCCATCGTTGAGCTGCTAGTTAATGGAAGTGTAGAAGATGAATTCTGATGCTGAGAAGATGAAGATATTAAGATCTTTGATGTTTGAAGAGGAAGGTTTGTAGAAGATGGGTGAGTGAGTTGGAATGAAAGAGTGGGTGGTTGACTTCGCAGTGAGGGAGTTGATATGGACGAAGTGGATGAAGGAGTCTGACTGTCAGACTCTGGGGGTGTTTTCCTTGCTCTTTTCCTGGTAGGGAGAGGGAGTTCACTTGGTTGTATGCCAAATTTTTCACTCTTTGATCTGGTAAGGGGATGAGCAGGGTTATACTGCGAAGTCACGCTGCTTTTAGATTTATCAGACTTCTGGTTAAAAATAGAAAATCCCTGGAGTTTACGAATCAAAGTCCGATTGATCATATTGGACTGGGCTAATCTGGGTCGCTTTAGCAATTGTCTTTTTTGTTGCGACCTTTTTTTTGTTGCAGGGCTTGCGCCCTTTTGTTTTGGGGTAGTTATGGGAGGATCAAGTTGATTTTTGCTTCTCGTGCTAACAGGAAATGCTTCTTGATCCTCTTCTTGTGGGAGGATGAAGTCCCACATTCCTTGTAGTTCTACGACCTCTTCCTCGTCGGTCTGCCCTTCAGTGGTATTCTCTTCTTCTTCGTCTTCTTCAGATTCAACGTTTGAGACAACACTAGGTGGTCTTAACTCCATGGGAGGATTTCTTTTAAAAGTCCTAAAGGGCTTTTTTGAAGAAGTCTCTGCTACTTGTTTCTTAATATCAATCATCTCATTTGACATGGTTTTCAACACTTTTTGTAATCCTTCTAAATCGAAAGGATCTTTCGTTTGCTTCTTCTTGGTGTCTTCTTTGAAAGAGATCTTCTTAGGTTTGCGTTCTTCTATAGCAAATCTCTTTTCTAGGGCTACCACGCGTTTTTCCACTGCTAACGCTTCTGTCAAGTTGTCGACTAAGGTGGTCTTGTTTGCCCTATCTACGAAGATAGCCAAGTTTGGAGGTAAAGCTGTGATGTACCATTCACATCTTACTTCCTCCCTGGGTTGTGAGGTAGCGGGGATTTTGTTGAGGATCTTATTGAACCATAAGTTAAAATCTTTAATGGGTTCTCTAGCCTCAGCCTTAAGATTAGATAGGTCACTGATCAATGTCGCCGTGGATCTGTCATCACCAAACTTGGTGAGGAACTGACTTTGAAAAATGTCCCAGCTAGTGATGGATCCGGAAGGTAACGAAAAGTACCATGACCCGGCTGTTCCTTGCATTGTATAAGGGAACAGCTGGACAACAGCGTCTTCGTTAGTGACTCTGTTGAGATTAACAGAAAGCATGAAATTATTGATATGTTCCTCGGCTAGCATGCCTGCTTCCGGATTGAATTTAGGCAGCCATTTCTCAGGATGGGTCGGTATAGGGCTCAGGGGTGGAGGCATTAAAACCACCCCAGGATTGTTCCATGGAGACTGGGCCATCGTTGAGCTGCTAGTTAATGGAAGTGTAGAAGATGAATTCTGATGCTGAGAAGATGAAGATATTAAGATCTTTGATGTTTGAAGAGGAAGGTTTGTAGAAGATGGGTGAGTGAGTTGGAATGAAAGAGTGGGTGGTTGACTTCGCGGTGAGGGAGTTGATATGGACGAAGTGGATGAAGGAGTCTGACTGTCAGACTCTGGTGGTGTTTTCCTTGCTCTTTTCCTGGTAGGGAGAGGGAGTTCACTTGGTTGTATGCCAAATTTTTCACTCTTTGATCTGGTAAGGGGATGAGCAGGGTTATACTGCGAAGTCACGCTGCTTTTAGATTTATCAGACTTCTGGTTAAAAATAGAAAATCCCTGGAGTTTACGAATCAAAGTCCGATTGATCATATTGGACTGGGCTAATCTGGGTCGCTTTAGCAGTTGTCTTTTTTGTTGCGGCCTTTTTTTTGTTGCAGGGCTTGCGCCCTTTTGTTTTGGGGTAGTTATGGGAGGATCAAGTTGAGTTTTGCTTCTCATGCTAACAGGAAATGCTTCTTGATCCTCTTCTTGTGGGAGGATGAAGTCCCACATTCCTTGTAGTTCTACGACCTCTTCCTCGTCGGTCTGCCCTTCAGTGGTATTCTCTTCTTCTTCGTCTTCTTCAGATTCAACGTTTGAGACAAGACTAGGTGGTCTTAACTCCATGGGAGGATTTCTTTTAAAAGTCCTAAAGGGCTTTTTCGAAGAAGTCTCTGCTACTTGTTTCTTAATATCAATCATCTCATTTGACATGGTTTTCAACACTTTTTGTAATCCTTCCAAATCGAAAGGATCTTTCGTTTGCTTCTTCTTGGTGTCTTCTTTGAAAGAGATCTTCTTAGGTTTGCGTTCTTCTATAGCAAATCTCTTTTCTAGGGCTACCACGCGTTTTTCCACTGCTAACGCTTCTGTCAAGTTGTCGACTAAGGTGGTCTTGTTTGCCCTATCTACGAAGATAACCAAGTTTGGAGGTAAAGCCGTGATGTACCATTCACATCTTACTTCCTCCCTGGGTTGTGAGGTAGCGGGGATTTTGTTGAGGATCTTATTGAACCGTAAGTTAAAATCTTTAATGGGTTCTCTAGCCTCAGCCTTAAGATTAGATAGGTCACTGATCAATGTCGCCGTGGATCTGTCATCACCAAACTTGGTGAGGAACTGACTTTGAAAAATGTCCCAGCTAGTGATGGATCCGAAAGGTAACGAAAAGTACCATGACCCGGCTGTTCCTTGCATTGTATAAGGGAACAGCCGGACAACAGCGTCTTTGTTAGTGACTCTGTTGAGATTAACAGAAAGCATGAAATTATTGATATGTTCCTCAGCTAGCATGCCTGCTTCCGGATTGAATTTAGGCAGCCATTTCTCAGGATGGGCCGGTATAGGGCTCAGGGGTGGAGGCATTAAAACCGCCCCAGGATTGTTCCATGGAGACTGGGCCATCGTTGAGCTGCTAGTTAATGGAAGTGTAGAAGATGAATTCTGATGCTGAGAAGATGAAGATATTAAGATCTTTGATGTTTGAAGAGGAAGGTTTGTAGAAGATGGGTGAGTGAGTTGGAATGAAAGAGTGGGTGGTTGACTTCGCGGTGAGGGAGTTGATATGGACGAAGTGGATGAAGGAGTCTGACTGTCAGACTCTGGTGGTGTTTTCCTTGCTCTTTTCCTGGTAGGGAGAGGGATTTCACTTGGTTGTATGCCAAATTTTTCACTCTTTGATCTGGTAAGGGGATGAGCAGGGTTATACTGCGAAGTCACGCTGCTTTTAGATTTATCAGACTTCTGGTTAAAAATAGAAAATCCCTGAAGTGTACGAATCAAAGTCCGATTGATCATATTGGACTGGGCTAATCTGGGTCGCTTTAGTAGTTGTCTTTTTTGTTGCGACCTTTTTTTTGTTGCAGGGCTTGCGCCCTTTTGTTTTGGGGTAGTTATGGGAGGATCAAGTTGATTTTTGCTTCTCGTGCTAACAGGAAATGCTTCTTGATCCTCTTCTTGTGGGAGGATGAAGTCCCACATTCCTTGTAGTTCTACAACCTCTTCCTCGTCGGTCTGCCCTTCAGTGGTATTCTCTTCTTCTTCCTCTTCCTCAGATTCAACGTTTGAGACAACACTAGGTGGTCTTAACTCCATGGGAGGATTTCTTTTAAAAGTCCTAAAGGGCTTTTTCGAAGAAGTCTCTGCTACTTGTTTCTTAATATCAATCATCTCATTTGACATGGTTTTCAACACTTTTTGTAATCCTTCCAAATCGAAAGGATCTTTCGTTTGCTTCTTCTTGGTGTCTTCTTTGAAAGAGATCTTCTTAGGTTTGCATTCTTCTATAGCAAATCTCTTTTCTAGGGCTACCACACGTTTTTTCACTGCTAACGCTTCTGTCAAGTTGTCGACTAAGGTGGTCTTGTTTGCCCTATCTACGAAGATAGCCAAGTTTGGAGGTAAAGCCGTGATGTACCATTCACATCTTACTTCCTCCCTGGGTTGTGAGGTAGCGGGGATTTTGTTGAGGATCTTATTGAACCGTAAGTTAAAATCTTTAATGGGTTCTCTAGCCTCAGCCTTAAGATTAGATAGGTCACTGATCAATGTCGTCGTGGATCTGTCATCACCAAACTTGGTGAGGAACTAACTTTGAAAAATGTCCCAGCTAGTGATGGATCCGGAAGGTAACGAAAAGTACCATGACCCGGCTGTTCCTTGCATTGTATAAGGGAACAGCCGGACAACAGCGTCTTCGTTAGTGACTCTATTGAGATTAACAGAAAGCATGAAATTATTGATATGTTCCTCGGCTAGCATGCCTGCTTCCGGATTGAATTTAGGCAGCCATTTCTCAGGATGGGCCGGTATAGGGCTCAAGGGTGGAGGCATTAAAACCGCCCCAGGATTGTTCCATGGAGACTGGGCCATCGTTGAGCTGCTAGTTAATGGAAGTGTAGAAGATGAATTCTGATGCTGAGAAGATGAAGATATTAAGATCTTTGATGTTTGAAGAGGAAGGTTTGTAGAAGATGGGTGAGTGAGTTGGAATGAAAGAGTGGGTGGTTGACTTCGCGGTGAGGGAGTTGATATGGACGAAGTGGATGAAGGAGTCTGACTGTCAGACTCTGGTGGTGTTTTCCTTGCTCTTTTCCTGGTAGGGAGAGGGAGTTCACTTGGTTGTATGCCAAATTTTTCACTCTTTGATCTGGTAAGGGGATGAGCAGGGTTATACTGCGAAGTCACGCTGCTTTTAGATTTATCAGACTTCTGGTTAGAAATAGAAAATCCCTGGAGTTTACGAATCAAAGTCCGAATTTCAGGGGGTTCAATGATAGATTGGTCTGATATATTCGACTATGTAGCAGTGGTAGATACTCGAGCGACTTCAAATTCCGGGTTTAACCGTGTTGGAGAAGTCGAGGGAGTTGATGAGGGTGTATTACTCTCAGAATGGTATTTAGATATTTCTTTAGGTGCCATTCATAGTTCGTGCCCTCCTTCTAGCGCCAAATATGTTGAGGGCCCTGAAATCGGGTCAACAACAATGGGGATACCCACCCGGTCTGGAACCTGGTTGGCGGCTCCGTGCCCGTTTGGTGTAGCGGGTCCGATTGGGGATAACGGGACCAGCTTCCCGTTCTAAGGGGGTGTGTGTGTGTAGAGTTTAGTGATGTGTGTGTGTGTAGAATATGATAATGAAAATATAGAATTATTTCTAAGCTAATCTAGTTTTGAACTCTGGGAGTGAATTTTATACTACTTTAATCTATAAAGAATAACACATCTAATCTACGCTAACCCGGGATAGAACTTTTTCCATTATGCGATCTAGAAAGGTTTCACACAATAACTGGTAATGAAGATTATTCAGCTATTATGAGAATATAAATCAATTAAGATGAACCATCATGCATAAAAAGTTAAGCAGAACGATTGTGAACAGCATATCGCATAATCAGTTATTCATGTGTTAAGCACAAATCAATGACTCCACTGTACAAAAGTGCCAAATGGTAGTCCACTCATTCATACGTTAACATATAAACAACATCAGCTGTATATTACTCTAAGAATGCAAGCAGAAACTCGTCAAGAGATAAAAGTACCATTTATGACTGACTTTATACTCACAGACCTGAAGCAATAATGATCTATTTCTACTTACTTCTAATGCCTACTAAGAGTACAGAAGTGCAACATCAGTAGCAGGTATTAAAATGCAAACATAAATAAATCTTGATCCGTCCATTCATCAAAAACCCCCTCCGAGGGTACAAAAGTGCATGTTCTGAGGACAAGTTTTTTGACAAATTTCCGGACCCTTCTCCAATGCAACGAGAAGGGTTAAATACTACTAACCGGCTAATTTTAATTACACAAATTGAGGGAACGGCTTCAAATGACCGCCCTTTTACTAAAAGCAAATTTATTTCTAAAAATCAAATCTAATTTCTAACCGTTTCTGTATCTGTTCTTTAGTGTTGTAAGCAATGCACTGTTCGCCCTGAAAGAGTCGGCTGGTTGTCCTTTCCTTTTGTTCGAGCTTGATAATTAGAAATAACAAGAGCTGGCACCTCTTTCTGACAGGCTAGAAGATATTTTCGAAAACCTTTCTCTGGCTGGGTGTATTCGCTGTGCGCACACTTAGTACAACCCAGTTTCTTCTCGAACTGATTTTGTTGTTGCTATTTCGGTTTCCGGTCGTGCGAATGACTCAATGAGTTAGAAGTCGCGCTGTATGGACAATCCCCTGTTTCGAGAATTGTTTCCGTTCTTTGTTCCAGGCTTTTCTGGAGCGTCTTCCTTCTCTTGCGCTTCTTTCTCTGCTTTACCAAGTCTGAGCTTCAGGATCTTTTGTAAACACGCTGCTTTTGTGCGCCTTTGACTCTGAGTCTTGGACAGTCTATTTTCATCAGTGCCTGTTGGGCGATATTCTGGAATCCGCGGTTCTGCTGCATGCGGCATCCAATTGCGGAGGCATCTTCTCTCTGTTGTCTTATTGGCGCTCTTCCCTTAGATGTTTCCTGCATATAGATTTATATCAGTAGCATGTCTTGCAGTTTACGCAAAGAAGAAGGGAAATGACGAAAAGATTGACATGAAAGCATTAAATTCTAATGAATGCATAATTCTGACATTCATCATGACTTGACTCTTCGATAAATGCGATGCAATCATTTCTGGATACTCAAGCATGCGGCCATTAATTTCCCGTAAGGTGCGCGCCTAATTTTGGGCTCACAGATCATGCTGAGGAATGCCTGCGATGAATGATTTCTGCGATTTGCATCGCAGTCTTGAAAATTGCGATGTAAATAGGTGGCGTCGCAGCAATTGACAGTCTCATTCGTCGCAAACCATAGGTCGCAGATCGCAGCTTTGCATGGTCGCAGATCGCATATCGCAATATCGCAAGATCGCAAGGTTTTCGCTTTGTCACTTCGTGCTGCTCATGCGACATTGTGACGTGCGACGTCGCATATCGGCCGTCGGCCTTTCTTTAGGTTTTCCCTTTTCAAGCGCTTTTAATGCTCGCGATGCGATGGGTTCTCGCATCGCTCGTTTTTAGTGCGTTTATGCGCTTTGGGCAAGCGCTCTTTTTTCCATTGCGATGCGATATAGCTCTTAGGGAGTTGATACAAAAGATTTTTTTTCAAACAAAAATATTTTTTGGATTTTTTGGTTAAGGGTCCCCTTTTGCTTGATGTTATTACTAATATCAAGCAAAGAGGGGGATTGTTGGTGACCACAACACATTGAAAGGAAAATAATGAAAAATCAATTTGGTAGTCCCGGTTTTGGGATCCAGGGGAAAATCTCTGTATATATGTGTTTTATGTGTTATGCTCTTGCATTGTTTTTTTCTATGTTTTAGAATTTGTATGAAAGTAATTTCTGTACGGGGTTAAAACCTACACTTAATCCATTTTTAAACTTCACAATGTAATTTATTATTATCCATTTAACAATAACTTACATCACATTGAGTGTTCTAAATTTTGTAATAGTTTTACATCACATTTTTAATTAAAACATGAATAAGTGTGAGAAAAAATATGCAGTTAAGATACATAATATAATAAAGGGTGGTAGGAGGGAGAGGGATTCTTCCAAATCTCAAAGGAATATAAGAAATAAAGTATATACGGGGACTTGGACTCAAACCAAACAACCTTGTGGAAATGTATGGGCTATACTTCTGCATTCAATTTGCCAAGGATTAGGATGTTTCCTCAATTGTAACCATGGGGACTCTCCTATAATCACACAACCTTCTCAAAGGATCTCTTCCAATGAATAACCATCTCTCCCTCCTCCTTTGTAGAACCAGAACCATGTTGGAGTCCTATGATTTATTTCAAGACATATATTGATGCAGGTGAAATGTATGGATCTTTGAACATTTTTCTTTAGGTGATGAATCTACCAATTGTGTTCCAATTTATTTCAACACTTCCCTATCTCAAATATAAAGGAAAATTTTATCTTTGAAAGTTGCACAAACATTGGGAATGTAAATAAATTTCATTTCTAGATTAAATGAGGTAAATCATTTCTTCATTGAAAATTTAGGATTACCATAAAACCATGGAAATTCCTTTATGTCTACTGTTTATTCTTCTATTTTCAAGTCTTTCCTTGTGTTGACGATGCTATATTCCACCAACATTGCAAGGGGATCCCTCTGATGTGAAGTCCAAATGAGACCTCACACCGTTTGGTGTAGGAATCCCATCCAATCATACTGCCCGACCACCATTGGATGGTTTATTAGGATATGCCTTGGTCACAAGCGGACATAAGAGAACACGATGCCTCTTTGGGTCAGCAAGAGTGTGACCTTTATGAGACACCCATTGTAAGGTATACTAGGAAGACTTATGTGGATGGAGAGAGAAACGAGCCACCAGTTAGAAAAGTAATAGTACTATCCTAAAGGGGGACCCGAGATAAGGAGAAAGGTTTGTTGAGTACCTGGAAATTAGTCCACATAATAAAAAACAATCTAAAACATAACAACATTCATTCCATAACATCCATGACTAAGCAACAAAGTAGTTAATTAACCCAGCATGTAAATAAAACAACATATACTGCACACATAACCAAAATAGTCCAACTATATACATGATACATGTATGAAGGAATGTTGGCTCATTGAGATTCTTATTATAAGTATAAGTTCCCAAGTAGACTATTACATGTATGAAACATTGTATCCAATAATGGAACATGAAGCCACAACTTTCTTCTCCAAAGAATAATCTATCTCCTATGTAGAACAAGAGAAGCCAAGGCTAAGCCTCCCAAAAACCTAGCAAAAATCTTTTTGCTTGAGTTATGAGGAGTTATTTATAAAAAATACAATGGCTTTTGAGCTTCCCCATGACTCTTTGACTTCTATGAATGTTAATATTCTAATATGACTCATTACATTCCAATATGTGGCTTTTCATATTCCACTTGTGTCCCTTGGACTTCATTACATAAACAATTTACACATGAGACGGTGGCCTAATAAGCCAAAACTACTAAAAGAAAAAACTCATCAAATGGATAGCTCATTTTCTTCTTCATGGAGTTCATTTGTGATGTAAGTGTTCCATGCTCTAAAATCCTTTGTGATGAATTGGATCCAGTCTGGCAAGTCCCCTTTTTAGTGCATCTTCACCTCCAATGCTTCTGATAGTATGGTCTTAGAGTTGACTGTATGTTATTCCACAACCATGAAATCTTCATGTGTGCTTTGACTGGTGCAAAGGCATACTGTTGAATAATGTCCTTGGTGACCTTCAAGCCTTCATATTCTATTGCTTCTCTGATTTGTCCAATGTAATCCTTGATCTCCTAGAAGATGACCTCCCTGCCTCTAATTGCTTCAAGGGTCCCGATGGAGGGAATCTCGTGCTTCTATGTTACAGACTCGAACCCATTATGTAGTCAGTTGTATGCAACCATAGTATTAACCAACTATGCTCCAAGGTGAGAGTAATTTTGTAGGTGGAGTCTCAACTGAACTTTGTCTATCTTGGCAGAGACTTTGTCTTTTTTCTCCAAATGTTGTGAAGTATCTAGATATTTGGCAACCCACTTCTACATCTAATCAACCACTCTATTTTCTATATTCAAGAGTTTCACCACTTCCTGTGCATTCTTCTGAATACCAATGAGAGGGGCCATGACCTGTTGTATTAGTATCATATCATTATATAGTTGTGCCATGGTATCCTCCATTAGTCCTAGCTCTTCAAGCATGGCTGACTGCCATGCTTTGTGATGAAAACCGTTGGTTCTCTATTGCGAGATGTTCTACTTGTTGCTTCATCATAGCCAATTCTCTTCTCAGCCTGGAATTCTCATTGAGAAAGTATTCTAAGTTGTATTGTGTCATTGTAGTGAATGCAACATTTGCTGCCATAACTACCCTTGGATTTCTTCTAGTGTTGGAGGTGATCACCTTTTATATTGCTGCTTAGACTAGATTTTGAGGATCATGTGGGAAATATCTATGCCTTTGCTTCACGATCCTTTTCTTCAACTGATCAAATGTTACACTACATACATCCATGACTCTATCTATTGGTGGAGGTCTGATCCATGTCTCTCTAAATGGAAGATGACCTCCTATGAGTGGTTATTCAACTGGAGTACTCAACTCATCATCCATAAGTTAGATAGTGTCTTCTTCCTCATACTGCTCCTCCTCCATTTCATGATTCAATTGTTCTTCTTCTAGCCTTTGTGTTGCTTCCTCCTCCTAAGACTGCCTTTGTTTTTCTTCCTCTGTCTGTCTCCTCTCTTTTTCTTCTACCAGTTGCTTATCAAGAAACTAGTCCTGCTTCCTTCTCTCCTCATATTCTTCTTCTTCTTCCCTCCTCTCTGGCTTTGTTAGTGTAGCTCCTTTGTTTAAATTACCGACCTTCCATTTCTTGATTGTATCACCTAATGAGGACCTAATCCTTTTCCTGGGAGCGAACTTATTCACTTGAGGCGTTGTTTCCTCCTCCTCTTGTTCTTGCTCCTGCAATTTTCGAGGTGATCGGTCATGAGGTGAACTGGTGTTCATGGTTGGAGGTGTCTTCATTATGGCATTGTAAAATTTCTTTAACTTCTCATCTTCTGGTCAACATATTGATAAATATTGTGTATTATGTTTGATCCTTTCATAGTGCTACCTGAAAATTCTCCTGGGATCATATGCATGAAAATATTTGGTGGCGAAGTGTAGGTGGTTCATCTCTTCAATTTTAGCTGTTAATTCCTTCTAACTATTTAATTCATATAATTTGATCCTTAATGGAAATATAGGCCAAGGGGCTTTCTTCCTCCTATGAAGGGTTCCCGACAATCCCTTATCCAACTAATTTTCCACCTCCTCATGACAACCTTGTCTGTCACGTATTGCGACATAAGATGAGGGGTTGTTTGACATCTAAAGCATCTAATTTTTGTTCCCTTGGGAGCTGCAAAAAAATCTGTAATATCTGGAAGTGACTCCTTCAATTGATCTATCATGCATGTTAGATTGGTCTCGAATATCAAATGAAAGACAACTGCAAATAAATGTTCGGCCAATCTATCATATGTGCCTCTGAAGCTTCCTTTTGATAACACCCTGCATTGGACATAATCTGGGAACTTCTCTTTAGTAGTCCAATTCCAATATAGTTTTGGGAACACATATCATGCATAGATTCCATCCAAGAGATATGCAAATATGTTGAATTATGGTACTTGATTTTCTTGCAAAGATCCTTTGGTCTGCCCCACTTGTCATTGCAACTCATATGATAATATATCCACCCAATTAAAAAAAATTCCATGGTTCACCACTAGATTGAGTCTATATATCCAATTCTCTTGGAACTCCTCAATATTCTTGTGCCCAAACAATTGACAATACATGGCTATCAAATATTGATATACGTCTCTTAAGAAATTCGTTGAATAAACTGTTGATGGGTGATGGTGAAACATGGCAGGTTCTCGACACCATTGATTGATGACATCAGTCATGTCGAGGTGTAAAAGGCATCATTTGCATATTCGTTAGGCTTTAACATCTTATAATATGTCTGCATATCCTCACCATAATAGGTGGCAAGGTGACTGCCACTCTCACTAAGCATAAGGTGAGAGCCATCCATTTGTGTAATTATCCATTCAATAGCTTCAACACATAGCATGACTGGGTATCTACACACGACCTTGTGTACCCTAGATGTCCTAATATTGATATATGCATGCACATCTTCAAATTCCTCAGGAAACGTTTTCTTCATGAATGTGTTGTAGATCTTACTCTAGGTAACCTCTTTCATCTTGTCAATAAAACATAGAGTGTCTGCATATATAGGAATATTGGACTTTGTAACTTCAAGCGTCTCATCGGCGCTTGCTATTGAGATTTATTTAGAGGCTACTTTGTGCAGAGGAATGTCTCCAACAAATTAGACGACACAATGGTAAAACTTGTAGCATGGACACTTGTTTGTAGAACCACACTTATAGCGACAAGGTCAACTTAAAACAACTAAATATGTAGCAATACTTGTAAATCATGTTCAAAGAGTTATCATGGCTGAAAGAGCATGAAAAACTATTAACTAAAGCCAAAAATGACTTGCATGCAAGCAAAAACACACATGCGAACTAGAAGGGCGCACTCTCAAAGCACGAAGAGCAATGCATGGTCATTCGGGGCTTCCTGCTACGCAAGTGCCCTCAAGAAAGAGGATAAATTATCCAAGGCACACTATAGTGGCCTAAAGGGTCAAAGGAATGAGAAAAGGTGGCTTCAAGTCTTCCATATGCTCCTATGTGCCCTGGGAGACATACAGGGCGCGCTGTCGCACTCTAGATTGACGAAGGATGAGGAAAAGGGAGCTTTGTGTCTTCAAAGTGTGCCTATGCACTTAAGGCAAAGGAGGGTGCATTATCACATGTTGAAGGGTTGAATGATGAGTCTTTGTGCCTTCGAGATGTACCCATATTCCCTAAGGAAAAAACAGTGCACTGTAGCACTCCAAAGGGCTAAAGGGAAAATCTTCTACCTTCGTGATTCGCCCATGTGCTTATGAGGAAAACTGGGTTGAACAGGGCATAGTTTTTAAGATTGAAGGAGATTTTAGCTCAAGGAGTGTAATTTGCCTAAAAAGAGCCCAGAAACAAGTATAGAAAGCAGAATTTGATGTTAAGATAAGGAGAGGAATTATCTACAAGGCTATATAAGTTTTTTTCACATGCATGGTGGAAGATGAAAAGTTTTAGGAATTTAAAAGGTTTCTTGCATGCGACAGTAAATGAACACTTGAAAGATAAAGATCCAAATAAAATGCCAAGAAATATGCTGTAAAACAAGAAATTGAAAGCAAAAAAAGAAATATTTGATAATGAAATGATGAAAAGCAAAAAGGGTTGAGCATGCAAACTTACTTCTTGCACTAGTTGATGAAGGGCTTGATCATATCCAGTTATGCGCTCAGATGAAATGATGATGAAGGAATGATTAGATGAGTTTATTTAAAGAGATCAACATTAAAAACTAGATCATGCAAGAGTGCCACTTGTCATCATATGACATGATTGGTTAAGGAGTTAAGGTGGTTCCTATTTTCTAGGAGTGTGCCCTCCTGCAGCAAGTTGGATCATGCATGCAACTGGATAGGGTGCAAGTTTTTGTCACAAAGGAGTGTGCGTAGGTAGGGTGCACGTGCTCATACTGAATGAGTGCACCCAAGTACGATGCATTCCTTCGGCCCAAAGAAGTGCACGTTCCTCAAGTGCAAGCCTGTGTTAACTTTCAATGTGCTTTTTTTCTTTTGTGAGAGATTTTCTTGTTTTTTCTGTTTTTCTGAGTGTGTGTATGACTAGAAGGAAAGTTTCTAAGTCAAGAAAGACTGTGACTTCACCTAACAACAGCTTACTAACTCAAACACTTCTAATGGTTAAGTGATGACACTTAAGACATTTTGACTTAGGAGGATGTAACACTAGGAGAAAAAACACAAATAAGAAATCAAACCACATGATGACGCAAGGGGGCTTGAAGCGATAGTTAGTGTAGGCTCCAAAATTGACACGAGAAAAAAATTTGGAGGGTCGTTGTCGTAGCGGAAACATTAGCGAAACACTAGGAGAACCCCAGCTTCTCTGAAATGGTTTCATTATAAGCACAAAGTCTCATTTATCCAAGAAGTATTGATTCAATCAATGAGTTACCTTCAGCTCCCCACTCGACTCGGTTAAAGATATAGTATTCTCTATTCCATTACTCGGCATAACACAATATAACAAACCATATCAATATCATTTCAATGCACATAAGAGTAATATAGTACGAAGAAAAAATAATCAAAGTGTGAGTTTTACATCTCTGGCTTTGCTCCACTACTAGAAGGCCTAAATAGTACCTCAACGAAGTCACTTTAGGAAAAAATGTTGCTTTGCTACTAGTGAGCCTAGACAGTACACAGACGAAGTTGCTTGCTTCACCTCACTGTGCAGGAAGCCTTTCCCTTCTTTCACCTTTTTTTTTTTATTTCATAGGATTGTGCATAGGCACTTATTATTTTTCACGGGCGAAAGAGGGATTTCGACTTATTGAGAGCAAAAGAGATTGTTCCTTTAGAGACAAGTTTTAGACCTATGATGCTTTAGTCACTAAAAGTTTCCCCCTTATCTTATTCTACACATATAGATAAACAAGAACACACCATTCATAATAGGACCGAGTACGGGAATGAGAATCCTAAAATATATGAGTTTCCTGGTTTGCTTACAACGTCCCAGTTGAAGGATCGTATTTTCCATCAAAAATCATTGACTTGAAAGATGCAAACCAAATCAAGGAAGAGGAAGAAAAATAAGTCAATAGTTGCGATTTTCTTCAACTTTCCTTTCACAAAATATTAGCCACATAATCTCGAAGCTCGAAGATCAACCTATTCAAGTACAAATCAAATGAAAAAAAATTAAATCGTAATATGAAAAACAAAAGAACATTGTAATGCATCTAAGTACACGCGACCTAACATATCCTAAACTAAAAAGTACAAGGCTGGATCATGTAATATGGAACTTCCATTGTAGCCATAGAAGCTGCTTCTGACCTTTAGACTGAAATATACGATCGTGTGGAGTGAAAACAAAAAGCAGTGAAGTGAATAAGAGGAATTTTGCAAACATCTACACTGATCGACAAGAACAGGAAGTGCAACCACAACGGTGCATTACACTCGACTATTCTACCACATAGGGGACATCACAATATTAATAATCATTAGGCCTATGACCATATATGACTCGAAAAAGGGCATGCAAATACAGGCCATGAGACATGGGCCCAAACCGGTAGGATTTTTCTAATGAATCTGCAATGGGATCATGGATGCAATCTTTCAGGAAAGATATATAAGAAATACTTTACAGTGACAAATCCATGTCATAGGAGGTATGGTCACAAGGTTGACCACAATCTAAGTTATCGTGAATGTAATATTATTTGATGGATGATGAAAGGGATTCATTAATATTCTTCTTTGTTTTCACATTATAGATTTGAGATTTGCTTCAAATGGGATGAAGTGGTGGAAGTTCAATACGCAAATTAAATTTCCTTCCTTGAGGGTTGAAAAGTTTTACGTGAATAAAATAAGCATCTCTCAGGAAAGCATCATCATCCTATGTGCTGACATAAATGAAAAATTTGTGCAGGAACATCAAAAATCAACCGAGATCTCAAATACTGCCATGGTGATAGGGACCTGGCATAACCATTATTCTTAGCTAAATTTCCCTACTCACCTGACTCAGCTTTGAATTATGAGAAAACATGGTTATCAGTTAATCAATAGAGAGTTCGACCACTAAATTGTGAGATTCAACATAATATGGGCATTCAATAATAGTGTGAAAATAGTCAATGATAAGCATGTCATCTTCCTAATTGAAAGGAGATATACTTGAAAGAATCCTTTTGAAAATGTTGCAAATCCATATCTTCATGTGGGAACAAATTTTCATCCAAATTACTTGAACGACCATGACCATATAATTCAAAGAGAACAAAATCATCAAGTTTGTGATCATCCAAGGGTTCCTCTTGCTTAACGGGTGAAATATTGATGGAAATAATATCAAGATTTAAATATGGTTGATTGATAAAGGCAGGTGAATAATCATCAGATGAGAGATGTGAAAGAAAGATGAGATATTCGTCTGTAAGATGATATTCTGATTCAATGATTGGCTGAGGTCCAACATAAGGAAATTAAAGGGAGGAGGAAATGGGACAAAAAACATTCCTGATTCTTCTTCCAGAAGTTGAAATTCTTCCTAGTGAGAAGGATCTGATTCGAAATATTTCCTTGGCATCCAGAGTAAGAATCGAAACTTCTCACCCAAAAACTGCTAGTCCACACCCTCATCTGGAAACTCATAAAATTGATGAAATAACTGATCAGCAAAATTCTCAATAGATTCAGTCAATTCCATTCTAAGTTGATCAATTTCATCCATAACATCTTGATATTCATATTTGTTTAAAAATCGATAAATATTGTTAACCAAGTGATAGAAAGATGTGATAGAAGCAGTGGGTAAAGAATAACACTATTGATTCGCACGACCATCCAATGTAAGGGTAAACAACCTTGCAATTATTTCTTCTGAATCAACACCATTTAAGAAGAAGAATTGAAAAAATTCAACAACATACCCAAGATGTACCCTTTACATCAAATTTAAATTGTGATAAGTCATGTAAAAATTCCACAGGGATTGAAATATCTAAATCTTTTGTAATAACCCTCGAGATTATGATTTGGGATGAAGCCATTAAACATAAAATATTCAAACATACTTCACAGGATCAACTTGTCATCTGCCCTCCTTCTAGCACCAGAAATTTTGATGGTGTTGGATTCTGCCAACATTGCAAGGGGATGTGAAGTCCCAATTAGACCTCACACCGTTTGGTGTAGGAGTCCCATCTGGTCATATGGCTCGGACACCGTTGGATGGTTTTCTAGGATATGCCTAAGCATACATACATAAATACAAGGAATAAGAAAATGAATAACTAGAACTCTATAGCTGGGAGTCATAAACCCAATCCATCTGCTAATACTGGGGGAAACCGAACGATAGAGATTAGGGAAACCAAGTTTCCACCAGACGGGATAGATTGAGTTCGCCATCACACGATAACCGAGAGAGAGTTACCCAAGTTGCTACCAGATCAGAAAGAAAAGAAGAAAGTCCTTCCCTGATTACAGGAAAGTGCCCTCCGGGTCGGAGGGCTGCCCTTACCAAGTGCTGAAGCCAGGAAGACTAAGTCGGTGGGATCATTGGAATAACTGCCCCGGATAGATTCTAAACAGCTGCCAGAACTTCAGAGACATGGCTGGCTGGATGGATGGTCGAGTAGCTCATAGGTGGGTTCCCTTTTTCACAATTCTAATGCTGGATGGGATGGATGCCCCAACAACCTCTTGCTTCAGCCAGGAATGCTTTGTTGTAGCAACACTATTGAGCTGGGGGGACGAACTAGCTTCACCCGGTTAGGTCAGCCAAATACTATTTAGGATCCATGCTTAAACTGCTTTTTATGGTTTCATTTTACTTATTGGGTGGCCGCTCTCAAATAAGTAAAATGAAAGAGCCACATCCTCTCCTTTTAGTCGAGCCTACTTGCGCATCCTCTCGATGGCGCGCCGAGCCTTACTTCTTTCCAAAGGGAGGTCTCTATCACTGGGCCGCCAAACCCCGTGTCACAATCAGACATAAGATGACACAATGCCTCTTTGGGTCAGCAAGAGTGTGAGCTTTGTGAGACACCCAATGTAAGGTATACTAGGAAGACTTATGCGGCTAGAGAGAGAAATGAGGCATTGGTTAGAAAAGTAATAGTACTATCCTAAAGGGGGACCCGAGGTAAATAGAAAGGCTTGTTGAGTACCTACATATTAGTCCAGATAGTAAACAATAATCGTTAAAACATAACAACATTCATTCCATCACATCTCTGACTAAGCAATGAAGTAGTTCATTAACCTAGCATGTAAATAAGGCAACATATACTGCACACATAACCAGAATAGTCCAACTATATACACAATATATGTATGAAAGAATTTTGGCCCATTGAGCTTTTTATTATAATCATAATCTCCCAAGTAAACTATTACATGGATGAAACATTGTATCCAGTAGTGGAACACGAAGCCACAACTTTCTTCTCCAAAGAATAATTTATCTCCTATGTAGTACAAGAGAAGCCAAGGCTAAGCCTCCCAAAAAGCTAGAAAAATGCCATTTTCTTGAGTTATGAGGAGCTATTTATAACAAATACAATGACCTTTGAGCTTCCCTGTGACTCTTTGACTTTTATGACTATTGATATTCTAACATGACTCATTACATTCCAATATGTGGCTTTTCATATTCCACTTGTGTCCCTTGGACTTCATTACATAACATTTATTACATAAGACAATTTACACATGAGACGGCCGCCTAATAAGACAAAACTACTAAAATACGAAAAAAATCAAATGGATAGATCATTTTGTTCTTCATGGAGTTCATTTTTGATGTAAGTGTTCCATGCCCTAAACTCCTTTGCGATGACTTTGATCCGGTTTGGGAAGTACCCTTTGTAGTGCATATTCACCTCCAATGCTTCTGATAGTATGTTCTTGGAGCTTGATTGTACATTATTCCACAACCATGAAAGCTTCATGTGTGCTTTGACTGGTGCAAAGGCATACTGTTGAATAATGTCCTTGGTGACCTCCAAGCCTTCCTGTTTTGTTTCTTATTTGATTTGTTCAATGTAATCCCTGATCTCCTGGAAGATGACCTCCCTACCTTTGATTGCTTCAAGGGTCCCGATGGCGGGCATCCCATGCTTTTGTGTTAGAGACGCAAACCCATTATGTAGCCAGTTGTATGAAACCATAGTTTTAACTGCTCCAAGGTGAGAGTAATTCTACAGGTGGAGTCACAAAGGAACTTTGTCTATCTTGGAAAATACTTTGTCTTTCTTCTCCAAATGTTGCAGAGCATCTCGATATTTGGCATCCCACTCCTGCATCTAATCAACTGCTCTATTTTCTATCTTCAATAGTTTCACCACTTCTTTTTCATTCGTATGAATCCTAATGAGAGGGGCCATGACCTGTTGTATTAGCATCATCTCGTCATATAGTCGTGCCATGGTATCCTCCATTGGTCCTGTTATCACTCCAAAAAACTCTCCTAGGTTGCAGCTCAGAGATGCCTGGTAACATATAATCTTCAATATTGTTCTCAGAACTATTGGAATGGATGATGGTTTGGATCAAGTCAGATAACCATTTCAGCTCTATTCTCACTCAAGACATGCATGAACACTCTCACCAATACAAGGCTTTAGACCACTAATGCTCAATAATTTATAGATTCAATGGATAGATGGAGAATACTGACTATACCAGCAGATTTCATACATAAACACATATGAATGGCCAGCTACAGGAAGTAAATGAGACTTGCAAATCTAATTTATCAATGCAGAGATAAGATGACAGTTATCTAGCATTAGACACAGCAAAAAACCTGAATAACCTATTCAAGTGCAAGCATAGAACAACAAAGAGAATGGACATTGAACATATAATAGCAAAAGAAGCTTATATTGCTAGAAATGAAGATGAGAAGCTTGAAGGAATAGTGGAGGAACAATCTCTAGAAGTTGAACCCCTATTACATCTAGTTTTCAGCCCTTTATAGGCCTTTTACAATGCTCCTGAGCTCTCAAAGGCTCGAAGTCTTAATCTGTCTGATCTGTCTTGTTAACTGATTGATTCCCTGAATAGGAAAGCATGGCTCGAAGGTTTCTTCTTTTGACAAAAGAATAACCGCATTCAAATATTTTGGATAGTTTGTTGCGCTGTCTGGGAGCTCTCTCGTGCCAGAGATGCCCCATAATGTTTGTTTTGATGAGTTGTGCTGGGCTATTGATGTGTTGTGCTGCTCCATGATATTTCTATTTCGAGCTAGCTGCGCTACCTACTCCATGACTGCTTTGTCGTTGATTCGGCCTCTGCTCTTTGGTGGAATGGCTCTTTGGGCCTATGAAATCCCTTTAAAATGCAGACAGTGACTGCTTTCTGTTATGAACATAAAACACAACATTATTGTAAAAATCCCGCCTTCTCTGTGTATTTTGGAAATACTTAAAAACACTAAAAGAATAGGAAAAAACGGCTTTGGCGGATTTGAAAGATTATACAATTTCATTCCGGAAACCCATCGGGTCCAGGTTTCATCGCTATCGCACTGCCCCAAGGTTCCTTTGTATTTCATTTAAACAACGAAAACACACAAAATACATTGAAAATGGGCTTTGGTGGATTTGAAAGATTATGCAATTTCATTCCGGAAACCCATCGGGTCCGGGTTTCATTGCTATCGCACTGCCCCAAGGTTCCTTTGTATTTCATTTAAACAACTAAAACACTCAAAATACATTGAAAATGGGCTTTGTGGATTTGAAAGATTATACATTTTCATTCCCGAACCCTTTCGGGTCCGGGCTTCATCGCAATCGGTGCTGCCTTGTTCCCATTTTTATTTCATTATATAACAAAATACATTAAAATGCATTTAAAATAGGCCTTCTTGCGGACTTCAAAATTTATGAAATCTCATATATAATGTCATTGGGTCCAGTCATCGGGTCGCACATATGCCTGTGCATAGGCCCCACCCATGGTATAGTGTCGATGCGATATAGCGATGCGATCTGATCGCAATCGCATATCGCTCGAGCCAGAGGTCTATGGTTAGCACTCATAGTAATCCCCAATAGCGATCGGTGATCGCCATCTCAAGTTCCCTTGGGCTCGTGCCAATTTCCGCCGATTGCCTCTTGCCAATCAAATTTGGGCAGTTGATCAGCCAGATCTGATGGTTGTTGTTCATTCCTCTGTTTAAGCCTGCGATACTTTATTTTCATTGTTTTCTTTGGTTTTTTACCTCCTGATAGTGTATTTCTACCCTTCCAAGGGCTCTCCTCTTACGCTGATTTTGACCTTTGGATGATTTTGAGCAAATGCTGAAGGTTTCAAGAGCATTTTTGGATCCCTTGGGATGTTTTTTAAGCAAAATTGGAAACTTTAAGAGCATATATGGATCCAATTTTTGGCCTTTTGCTAGCGAGGCTAACAGGTCCCAACTCTTCAAGAATGGTTTATTTCCATTATGTGGCATTAGTGCTCTATGATGACAACCATTGGTTCCCTGCCACGAGATGTTCTAATTGTTGCTTCATCACAACCAATGATATTTACAACCTAACATTCTCATTAAGCAAGTACTCTGAGTTGTCTTGTGTCGTTGTAGCAAATGCAACACTTGTTGCCATAAGTTCTGTTGGAATTCTTATAGTGTTGGAGATGATCACCTTTTATATCGCTACTAAAACTAGATTCTAAGGATCATGTGGGAAATATATATGCCTTTTTTCATTATCCTCTTCTTCAACTGAACAAACATTACACTACATACATCCATGACTCTATCTACTGGTGGAGGTGTTATGACCATCTCTCTAAATGGAATATGACCTCATGTGAGTGGTTTTTCACCTGGAGTACTATACTCATCATCCATAGGTCAGATGGTGTCTTCTTCCTCATACTACTCCTCCTCTAGTTCATGAGTCAACTTTTCTTCTTCCAACCTTTGTGTTGCTTCCTCCTCTTGAGACTACCTCTGTTGTTCTTCCTCTATTTGTCTCCTCTCTTCTTCTTCTACCAGTTGCTTCTCAAGCAACTCATCCTGCTTCTTTCTCTCCTCCTCTTATTCTTCTTCTTCCCTCCTCTTTGGCTCTCTTAGTGTAGCTCCTGTGTTCATAGGATCGACCTTCCATTTCCTCCTACTCTTTCCTTATGAGTACCTAGTCCTTTTCCTAGGATTTAACTTCTTCACTTGAGGCATTGTTTCCTCCTCCTCTTGTTCTTGCTCCTACAAGTTTTGAGTTGGTGGATCGTGAGGTGAACTAGTGTTCATGGCTGGATGTGTCTTCATTCTTTCATTGTACCAGTTCTTTATATTTTCATCTTCTAGTCAGAATATTGATGAATACCTTGTATTATGTTTAATCCTTTCACAATGTTTCCTAACAATTCATCTGGGATCATATGCATGAAAATATTTGCTGGCAAAGTGTAGGTGGTTCATCACTTCAATTTCAGTTGTTAACTCCTTGTGACTCTTTAATTCATATAATCTGATCCTTAATGGAAATATAGGCCAAGGGGCTTTCTTCCTCCTGTGAAGGGTTCTCGACAGTCCCTTGTCCAGTTGATTTTCCACCTCTTGCATGACCACCTTGTTTATCACATATTACGGCATAAGATGAGGGGTTTTTTGACATCTGAAGCATCTAATGTATATTCCTTTGGGAGTTGCAAACCAATCTGCAATATCTTCAAATGACTCCTTCACTTGATCTGTCATGCATGGTTGATCAATCTCGAATATCAAATGAAAGACATCTACAAAGAAATGTTCAACCAATCTATCGTATGCACCTCTGAAGCTTCCTTCTAATAACCCCTTGTAGTCGACATAAACTGGGAACTTCTCTTTAGGTGTCCAAATCCAATATAGTTTTCGGAATGGATATCAAGCATAGATTCCATCTAGGAGATATTGAAACATGTATAATTTTGGTACTTGATTTGCTTGCAAAGATGCTTTGGCCTATCCCACCTAGCACTACAACTCATATGATAATATAACCACCCAATTAAAATATTTTCCATGGTTCACCACCATATTAAGCATATATATCCAATTCTCTTTGAACACCTCAGCCTTCTTACGCCCAAACAACCGACAATACATAACTATCAAATACCAATATACGTCTCTTATAACCTTCGTTGGATAAATTGTTGATGGGTGATGGAAAAACTTGATAGGTTCTCGAAACCATTGCTTTTGACATCACTTGTGTTAAGGTCAGTTGATCTTATGTAAAAGGAATTGTTTTAATAGTCATTGGGCTTTACCATCTTATAATATGTTTGCATATCCTCACCATAGTTGGTGGTGAGGTGACCGTCACTCTCATTGTGAAGCACAAGGTGAGAGTCATCCATATGTGTAATTATCCATTCAATAGCTTCATCACGTGGCATGACTAGGTATCTGAATGCAACCCTATGTATCATGGACTTCTTAATATTTATATATTCATGCACATATTATAAGTCGTCAGGAAACATTTTTTGCATGAATGTGTTGTACATCTCTCTCCATGTAACCTCTATCGTGTTGTCAATAAAACATCAAGTGTCCGCATATATAGGAATACTAGACTTTGTAACTTCAAGCGGCTTAGCAACGCTTACTTTTGAGAGTTATTTATAGGCTACTTTGCATGGCGGAATGTCTTAAATAGATGACGAAATATTGGTAACACTTGTAGCATAGACACCTATCTATGGAATCAAACTCAAAGTGACAAGATCAACTTAAAACAACTGGCTATGCAATAATACTTGTAAATGACATTAAAAGAGTCATCACGGATGATAGAGCATGAAAAAATATGAACTATAGCAAAAAATAACTTGCATGCAAGAAAAAACACACATGCAAACTAGGAGGGTGCACTCTCAAAGCACGAAGAGACATGCATGGTCATTCGGGGCTTCGTGGTGCACTAATGCGCTCAAGAAAGAGGAGAAATTCACCAGGATGCACCATAGCACCCTGAAGGGTTGAAGGAATGAGAAAGTGTGGCTTTAGATATTCCCTATGCACCCATGTGCCTTGGGAGACAAGGAGGGTGCATTATCGCACTCCAAACTTACGAAGGATGAGGAAAAGGGATATTTGGGTCTTCAAAGTGCGCATATGCGCTCAAGACAAAGGAGGGAACATTGTCGCATGTTGAAGGACTGAATGATGAGGCTTCATGCTTTATTGATGTGCCCATGCGCCCTAATGCAAAAAGGTCACATTGTAGCACTCTGAAGGGTTGAAGGGAAAATCTTCATGCCTTCATGATATGCTCATGTACCTATGAGGAAAATTGGGTTGAACAAGGCACAATTTTTAGGACAAAAGGAGCTTTGAGATCTAGGAGTGCGCTCTATCTAAAAATAACCAAGAAATGAGTACAGAAAGTAGAATTTGATGCTAATATAAGGAGAGGAATGATATACAAGGCTATATAAGTTGTTTTTGCATGCATGGTGGAAGATGAAAAGTTTCAGGAATGTGAAAGGATTATTGCATGTGACGGTAAATGTACACTTGCAAGATGAAGATCTAGTTAAAATTATAGCAAACACACTGCAAAACAAGAAATCGATAGTAAACAAAGCAATATTTGATAGTGAAATGATAAAACGTAGTAAAGGTTTGAGCATGCAAATTTGCTTGTTTCATTGGCTGATGAAGGGCTTGATGATTTCTAGCTATGTTCTCAGATGAAATGACGATGAAGGAATGATTAGTTGAGTTTATTTAAAGATATAAACATGAAAAAATAACTCATGCATGAGTGCCACTTGTCGCCATATGAAAGGATGAGTTAAGAAGGAGTTAAGGTGGTTCCTATTTTTCTAGGGGTGTGCCCTCAAGCAACAAGTTGGATCATGCATGCAACTGGATAGGGCACAAGTTTTCATCACGAAGGAGTGCGCCCATGTATGGAACACTTGCTCAGACTAAAGTAGTGCGCCCAAGTAGGGCACATTCCTTCGGCCTGAAGAAGTGTGCTTTCCTCAAGTGCAAGACTTTGTTAACTTTTAGTGCACTTTTTTACTTTTGTGAGAGATTTTCTTGCTTTTTTCTTAATTTTTTCTCTTTTGTGTGCTTTTCTGAGTGTGTGGATGGATATACGGAAATTTTATAAGTAAAGAAAGACCATGAGCTCACCTAACCACAAATTACTAACTCAAACACTTCTAGTGGTTAAGTGACGACACTTAAGACATATTGACTTAGGAGGAGACGACACTAGGAGAAAACACACAAATAGGAAATCAAACCACATGATGACGCAAGGGATCTTGAAGTGATAGTTAGTTTAGGCTCCAAAATTGACATGAGAGAAAATTTTGGAGGGTCGTTGTCGCAGTGACAACACCTTAGTAAGTACATCTTAAATTCATGCATGAGTAATGTGAAATATTACACCAAATTAAAAACCCTCCATTCCACATCTGTCTTGTAAGAGTTACCTGTACATAAACTGGCATTCATGAAATTTCTTGTAAGTAGAAATCCACAAAGGCATAGAAATATGTTCTAAAAGAGCACATAGAGAACATAAAGACCAATACTTCCAACCTTTAAATTTCAGACATGCAACCCATGTAGACACACCTATTTATGATAATGGATTGATGACACCTCATGTTAATTACGGTAATCTACATTTATCTAGTTAAATGATGTCACCTAGAATAGACACTAGATTATGATACTGGGATGCTTAAAATAGTACATATTGAGGAAAGAAACAGACAAACCAAAAAAAAATATCATTGCAAAAGTTATAGCACCATTGATCTTGTGTTATTTGCAAGGAATTGCATGATAACTTTTACATCAACTAAACAATATCTTCCAAGCCTAGAAAGAATTAAAATATTCCACACCATACTGCTTATTTCCTATTACCCTTTCAACTCTTGCCATAGCAAGTACATCTGAAATACATGCGTAAAAAATGAAAATATTACTCCAAATAGGAAAACTTTTCATTCCACATCTACTTGTAAGGCTGACATATATTAAAATGGATTTCTTGAAAAATATTATGTATTAAAAATTCACAAATGAAAAGAAAAATGTTTCAAAAGAACATTATCTTACATATAAAACACAAAGAGCAATACATCCAACCTAAAGAAATTTCAGACATGCAATCCATATAGACACTTATTAATCACTGGACCTATTATTTTAAACTTATGTTAGAATATCACATTTAGCATAAATTAGATGTGATCCACCTATATCTAGTTAAATGATCTCATCTACAACATACACTTGATTATGGCAGTGGATTGCTTAATATTGGTATAAATTTTCAGATAAGTAGATGATTCAAACAAAGTCTCATTATAAAAGCTAGCACCATTGACATTGTTCCATTTTCTAAAAAACTCACTACAAATTTAATATAATCTCCACGCCACTGGAACGAACAAGAATTAAAAGATTCCACAACATATTACTGATTGTTATGCAGGATTTACGATTGCAGACAAAATTATCTCCCCTAGGTTTGGTGGCTAATTTAGAACAATAGAAAGGCAAAGGACTGAATGTTTTCCTTAAATTAAGTAGATGAAGGGATGAAACCTACTTGGAATATGTCGTATGTTTTGCTCCTTCTTTGGCTTAAATGCTCGAATCCTAGCTTCAACTGCAAAAATTAGAGCCTACACAACCAAACAACACAAGCCAAGAAATGACAAGATCTAGGTAGAATCATCTATCTACTTCATTCAACATATCAACATGGTATTGAAATATATGAAATAACAACATCACATATAGGAAAACAAACAACTATTTGTATTGATATAAATGAAGTGAGTTACAACCATAAATAGGTGTTGATCTTGTAGAAGAGCTCCTCCAAGTTGTTGACTTGTCCTTCCTTTGTCACAAAGTGCACCTCTAATCACCCTAAATGCATGAAAGGATAACTCTCACAACAACACATAAGGGTAGAATCACTATCCAAAATCCAACCCCTTGCATATGGAAGGTTGTAAATATATAAAGGAGTGAGGTAAGTTGGGAGTTCTTATCCCTTTACCAACCTTGGGATTGAAATCCACTCTTGATGGGAGGATGAGATCTAAGGATAAGGGATGGAAACTCCAAGGTGGGATAGGATAGGATTCAAAAGTTTTATCTGAGGTAAATGGTTAGAACAAATCCGGGAAGCTTCTAGAAATGGACGCTTCAAGATTCTCTCTCTTTTTTCCGAATTTCTAGAACCAACATAGGTGAAAAGGAGAGAAACCTGTAGGTGATCAATTCATGCAACCATGGAGCAACCTATAGGTGAATGTTTTCCAGCAAGCGGTCAAGGTGCGTCGGTCCTAAAACTAGCTCAAATGGTGAAATTTAGGGCAGAAACTCTGGGGAATGAGAGAGTCATGCATAGGGATTTGTACAATGATGATGTAAATGGGGAATAGGATGTGAATTATCTAGTTCGAAGGTTGATTGATCAGATGAGAAAAAATATCCTAGAACAGAGTGTCCCCTAAAGAGCAAAGTCAGAGATGATAGTTGATGACTAAAGTGCTTTACCTTGTGACAAGTCGGGATCAAGAACAACTGGCGAGATCATCTTCTGTTACAATACATTTACATCATGACATCCTTTTGTTGAGGGAGGCATACCCATACTCAGCACATAAGATAAAATAACATGTACAATGATCAAAAGACATGTCCACTGATGACTGATGGTGGACCCATGACTGGATGACTATTAGTATGATCATATCCATCATACATAGTGATCTCTGTATAATCCTAAAATCACATCCCGGATGGTAGAAACTAGATCTAGGGTCTTCTATCTCATTCACACGACCAACCAACGTATGATTCTAACCATGTGAATCAATGAGCTGAATTCAAACATGGTAGACACCATCTGATTACCATCCAATGATGTAAGTCGTTAACGGATGTGAGAGAAACCATCGATGATGTTAATGGCTCTCAACATACTCAAGCACAACCCGTATGGTGTGAATAAATGAGTTAATCTCGAACACCAAACATAATCCTTTGGTCAAAGGCCAATGATGTAAACATGTCATCGAGAGCGAGGAAACTTTCCATTGATGTATGCAAGCACCAAGGTACTGATGGGTTTTTCTAATTCGACTTCCTGAATAATGTGCTCATGTCGAAAGGAAGCGACCCATCATAGGAGGGCCTTATTGTATCCCCCATCAACGACATGAAATGGGTATGATGGTTGAGGCAAAATGATTAGAATGATGCTGATATGGAACTGGATCAGGAAAGGCAAACATGGAATGAAGGCTTAAGAGTATTGTAACGAATATCAACTGAATGACTTCTCTTGAACACATCGATAACACTGAATGGAGTTGGCAGCATTGACCCAAAACTAAAATGGAGGCTCTAAAAATGGTATGATAACCAAAATACAAGCAGATTACCCAACCCAGCATCCACAAAGATGAAGTGGAAAAGTGTTGTGTTCAAGAGAGACTCACCGCCATTAGCAAATGGAAACCCTGTTTTCCCAAGTTCTCTAACCATACTAGTCAATACCTATTTATTTTTTAACAAGCTTGAGGAGGATAAAATATGCTTGATTTGTAAGTTCACCCTTCGGATGAATCCGTCCAAGTATATTTAATGAACCCTAAGAAGGAGAGGTTCGGCCTTGTAATGTTCAACAAGTCCATCATTGTTTGATGTTTTAACGAGTCCATCGAAGGTAAAACTCAAGATCTTTTTCATGTTTAAAGATTTTGAAAAAGAGGCCAAAAAGAAAACTCTAGATGTTCCCTTTCATAGGTAGTCCCTTAGGTCTGAAAAGGAAGAAAACAATACCCAAGAGGACCTCTTAGCCATGTTTGACAAAGGTATTCCTTTTTCATAGTTAGTTTATCTTAGTCCGGAAAAGGGGTAAACTTATACTGAGTAGACGTCTTTTCAAATACTTTTACAAGTTCCAAATGAAAAATGCTTAACAATCTTTTCATATTTTTGGAGTCTAAAAAGAGGTGAAAGAGGACTCCTCCTGGAGGAAAGAGTGGTATAAAGGGTGGCAATTGGTTCTAGTCATGATGGAATTTCTAAAAACACACAAAGGTAAAGAGTTTGGCTAACAAGCCAACCCATAATAGTGGTTCCTCAAGAAAGGGTAAAAAACAAGTGAAAGTGTATAATTGGCTAAGCATATGGTGACGATGAAATGAAAAAACCAAGGCTCATCTGGCAGAAAACAAGGTGATAAAAATGGCAATCACGAGGGATAAAATGGGAATGGTTTCATTTTTTATAGAAGCTTGAAACATGGGAAACTAAGCTTGAAATTGGTTTCATTTTTATGTAAGATTGAAACACGAGAAACTATGCTTGAAAGTGGTTTCATTTTTACACAAGCTTGAAACAGAGAAAAACTATGATTGAAATAAGTTTTCATGCCCCCAACATAATGACTCAATTCGAGATACATGCCCCCCAAGCTTCATTTAATTCACCTAAGTAGACTACTGGGTACTAACAGGTGGATGGAATGAAAGTTCATTTACAAGATAAAGTGAAAGACTCAACTGGAAATTTATGAAATCTAATCAAAGACTCGAATTTAAAGGGGATTTGTTTCATTTTTTAATGAGATTGACACAGGAAAAGAACTATGCTCATAGGAACCTATTTCATTTTTTAACAAGGTTGACATAGTAAAAAAACTATCCTCATAAGAGCTTGTTTCATATATTAACAAGCTTGACACAAGAAAAATAACTCTGCTCCGAAGAACCTTGATTCATTTTTTAATGAGCCTTACACAAGACAAGGAACTTTTCTCTAGGGGCTTTGTTTCGTTTTTTAAGGAGTTTGACACAAGAAAAGAAACTTTGCTCCAATCCTGATCATGGCCTCCGATAGACCATGGCTTCCAAGAGCTTCTAATCATATGGGACAGCAATTCTCTATAAGGGATATATATCAAGGGATCCAATGGAAATATCATGCCCCAATGTCCCCAGTAAATGATTCACCATATCACCTAACGGATCTAGTTCGAAACAAATTGAGAAGATAGTGAAAGGCTCATATTCATCAGTAGGTATGTGAATGGGATAGGTTTCCACATAATTAACCTATGGTGGGGAAGATACCATTTGCATATAAGCACCATTTAGGGAAGTTGGTTGATTGGGAGTCAAACCAGGACCAACAAATGAAAGCTAGTCAATAGTCAGGATTCTTCCTTCATGCGGGAAACACATCACGCGAAAGCGTGAAGAGACAAGATCTCCCATGAAATAAAAATACTCATGCCCAAAGAGTAAATTAAAATCCAAAGGGCCTTGGACTACCATCACATCGATATATATAGCCTTTCCTCCCATAGTAATAGGCAATTTAGGAAGGATCCCTAACGATTGATTGGTTCCTCTGTTAAAAGCCAATAAATTTTGGTTAATGGGCACAAGCTCTGGAGAACCTAAAGATTTCCAAGTATTTGGGGACATAATACTAACAAATGCACCTTCATCTATAATTCTGTTAGGTATGACCACATTATAAGCACACACTACGATCTCGAAGGGAACGTAAGAAGGAAGATGATATACTACCAGTCGACTCCAATCAAAGGAAGTGACCATGCTACTTGGAGGGAGTGCCATGGGAACGGGAGAAATACCCCCTTGTGTTATGGGAATGGGAGAAATTCTCTCCAGTGCTGTGGGAACGGGAGAACTATCCTCCATTTCATTGGAATCTGAAGAAATGAGAAGAACCTGAGTAGTATGAAGTTCACTCTCTACGAGAAAGGTATGATCAACTTAAGGTGGAACCGAGTCAACCATTTTCTTAACCAATGGATGGTTGGGAACAGACTCATGGGATTCTCATTTAGAGAGAGTGAAATTGATTGGATTTGGATTCTGATCAATTACTTCATCAACTAGTGGAGGATTGGGAGAAAGCTTTCAATAACCAACTAGAAGTCGTGGTTAAGAAGTTGTAAGTTTTTCCAACACTTTTAAGGATTCATCCATATAAGGCCAAAGGTGAATAGGATGATTCCCTTCACACACCTTATAGGGAAATTTTACTTTACCCTTTTTTCCCATGAACCTTACTATCACTAGTTGAATATTTGTCACCAGCATGGTCTCTAGAAGTTGACGACAAAGGCCGATGTGAGCCTATGGACCACACTTCTAATACCTTGGGAATACCAGGAAAATCTCTAAGAAGGTGGTCACCCTTACATAACATGCAAGGGAATTTAACTTTATGGGGCTAATTGGAAGATTTGTCCATACTAGTTGTGTCTGTAGCAATGGTTACTTTCTTTCCCCCTGCTTATTTCGCTTCTTCTTCTTCGTCCCTTTCCTCTTCTTCTTAGCTTCCTGGTTACTAGAATCAATGCTTTCACCAGGTGAAGAGTAAGAAAGGGATGAATAAATAATAGGTGAAGAAGGAAAAGGGTCAAATTTAGGATCAACTTGAGGTTGATATTGTTCATGTGGAGGGGAACTTGGTTGAGAAATAGTTTGGACATTCAGAACCATAGTGTTGAAAACAACCAAACTGGAAAACCAATGGTAAATCTGGCGAGGGACAACGTTTCCATATAAGGAGCACCAATATTTAAAAAAGAAGGAAAAGGACTAGGATTCCCGTTAGAGGGATTCCCTTGATTAGTAGACTCTGGAACTGTTTCCATTAGTCTCAACCTAAGATCCACTAAGGATTTGTTCCACGGGGAGGATGTTGTTCCGTGGTCAATTAATTGATTTTAGAAATTAAAGACACAAACAAAACAAAGGGTAACTAGGTATAAAGGTTTATCAAGCAACCATGAACTGCAATATACACCTTGGCGAACCAAGGACTTAATGTACATGCAGGAAATCTCCCCGAATGTTGTGTTCGGTGTATCATAGTATACAAGGTGGAAAACTCGATTACCTATGGATGGATAACAACCTATAGGGGACTCCCAAAATATACTCGATGATACGTTGGAGTATAGTCTGTAGTAGTGTTTTCTATTGCGTAACTGTTCGATTAGAGCATTCCCATATACTTTTCATGCGTGGAGCGCCATCCAATATAACTGAAGGTACGCATAGTATGATCTTATACACTTACGTATGTGGAATGGGATTTCATCTCTGGGATGCAACGCTGGTAAAGAATGACAACTCCTATGTTAAACAATGCTGGAACACATCTCTAGCCTAAACCTCTATGTGTTTGCATTAATGTTACAAATGCTCCTTAGGTCAATTAAGGTAGATTTTAGAGTTTATCTTGAATTAGATTTAGATTTCAAGGCTCAGAATTTGATCTCACTCGTACACACCTATGATGCAACTAATATGATGAAAATAACTCTTTTCATTTTTTATGAAAGGTATATAGTGTAGGGAAGAGGTGCAAACAATGATTTAACAATCAAATATGCAACCAACAAGAGATTCCTAACTAGATCTTTCAATTTCACTATTCCAATTCAATTCAAAGCATTAAAATATGCCAAACCATGCAATGTAATCTATGCATGATTCCTTTGAAAACTATGCAAATGTAATCTATACACAGTTTCCTTTCCAGCTTTGAAAATGAGAATTCTAACTATGAAAATGTGATCTATGCAAGATAATTCTTCAAAACAAACATAAGAGGATTTCAATGAAATCAAATGTAATCTGGGATTTCATGAACAGAGGACTCAAAATGAAATTGGATGAAAATTTCAAAAACCAAAAGAGATTTCACTAACAAGTGATTAACACTCATACACAATTCATCCCCCCCTTGCCCCGCGACGATTGAGGGGGAACTTTTTTTGCAAAAAAGAAAGAACACACAATTTCACACTAGGGAATTCCAATTTCACACACAAAACCCTAGATGCAAATGCAAAAAAAAATCTTTTCAACACACTTAATTTTCAAAATGAGGAAAACTAAGATGGAAAGGTTTAATCACTAATTCAAATGCACTTTTCAGAATGAGGACTAAAATAACAATTCATCCAAGCAACCAATGACGAAATAAAATTAGTTTTCAAGCAACCAAATGATAAGAACAAATAAAAATTAAAACAAATTATTACCAAAGTACATCAAACACAAATGCAAACCAAATGGATGCTTTAGAGAGACCACAAGATACTCAATACTCGAGGAAGGTCAGTTGGAAGTAGGCTGATCAAAGAGACACTCAAAAAAAGGGCAAGTTTTGTGCAAAAACAGGGGGCAACACTGGTGTAGAAGAGGCACCAATGCTTTGCAACATAGGTACAGAGTGGGACTAGGTGATGTGCAATGCTCTGTGAGAGGAATTGGAGGGTTGTTGATCCAGGGATGGAGTATCCTGAAACAAAAATTGAAAAAAAGACTCAATGAAATCACTTCCTAGGTTTGTTCTTGGTTGGGAAAAGCATCAAAGGTCTATCAAGGGGGTAATCAAACACAATGGAAAAAGGAACCACCAAGGGAATATACTGTTCCTTAGTATGGTCGCCAATTTGTTATGCGGGATTTACGATTGCGGACAAAGTATCTCCCATAGGTTTGGTGGCTAACCTAGAACAACATAAAGACAAAGGACCCAATGTTTTCCTTAGAGTAAGTAGATGAAGGGATGAAACCTACTTGGAATATGTTGTATGTTTCACTCCTTTGGCTTGAATGCTCCAATCCTATCTCCAGCTGCAAAAAATTGAACCTGCACAAATAGACAACACAACCCAAGAAACGACAAGATCTATGTAGCATCATCTATCTACTTCATTAAATAGATCAACATGGTATTGAAATATATGAAATAACGAAATCACATATAGGAAAAAAAATAACTCTTTGTATTAATATAAATGGAGCAAGTTACAACCATAAATAGGTTTTGATCTTGTAGAAGAGCTCCTCCAAGTTGTTGACTTGTCCTTCCTTTGTCACAATGTGCACCTCCAATCACCCTAAATGCATGAAAGGATAACTCTCACAACAACAACATAAGGGTAGAATCACTCTCCAAAATCCAACCCCTTGCATATGGAAGGTTGTAAATGTATAGAGGAGTGAGGTAATTTGGGATTTCTTATCCTTTTACCAATCTTGGGATTGAGATCCACTCTTGATGGGAGGATGATATCTAAGGATAAGGGACAGAAACTCCAAGGTAGGATAGGATAGGATTCGAAATTTTTATCTGAGGTAAATGGTTGCAATAGATCCTAGAAGCTTCTAGAAATGGAGGCTTCGAGATTCTCTCTCTTTTTCCTGAATTTATAGAACCAACGCAGGTGCAAAGGGGAGAAACTTGTAGGTGATCAACGTAGGACACAGTCGAGCAACCTGTAGGTGAACACTATCTAGTAAGAGGCCAAGATGCCTTGGTCCTAAAATTGGCTCAAATGATGCAGTTTAGGGCAGATACTCTGGGGAATGAGAGAGTCATGTATAGGGATTTGTGCAATGATGATGTAAAGGGGGAATAGGATGTGAATGATCCAGTTCCAAGGCTCATTGATCAGATGAGACAAAATAGATTATAACACTGATTATGTTACCATTCTTTTCTCTTTCCATAATATGTAAACCTAAAATACATCCATATAGAATGAGAAATATTATGTCAAATTAAAAAACCTTCATTCCACATATGCTCATAAGACTTACACATACATAAAATGGATTTCATGAAAACTCTTCTATATATGAAACTCAAGAAAAAGGTTCTATAGGCACATCATCTTACATATAAAATGGTAAGACTAGTACGTCCAATCTAAATAAATTACATATATCACTTATTTATAATAGTGGACCCTCTTAAACCTATACTTCCATTAGATGAACACACTTTACATTTAATTAAGAGTGATTCACTTATATCCAGTTGAATTATGTCACTGTGAATGACAACCCCTACAAAAATATGGCAAGCTAATTCTTCAAATATCACATGTAGGACTTTATTTAGCAAAATAAAACCAGAGGTGAAAAAATTCATTAAGTTAAACCTAATCCAAAATAAATTTGCAGATTAAATCATAGTAGCATTGTTAAACTAAAATTTAAAAAAGGAAAAATATAAACAAGTTCCCTATTAGACGAAGGCTTACAAAATGAAGCCATAACAAGTATCATTGATTCTTACATAATTACTATGTGTAGGCAAGAGATTCAAGACTAATTTAATAAGTTGAATTAGAAATAGGTGCGACACCAAAACTCCAAAGCTGCAAGGCATTCTCACTATATGGAAACAAAGTTTCACCAATACCCACACCCTATAACGACTGATCGAAGATACCCTCTAAATACAAAAATTGGAACAACCACAAATATGATTCCAAAGTTGGTGAGTCCTCAGAGGTCTCCAACTGTGAATTTTCCTCCAATTTGGGGGATTTTTTATGTGGCAATGCCATCTTCAACACTAGGAGATTTGTTCAAACCATTATTAAAAGGAGGAAGCAATACCTTAGGGCTTCCTACTGAAACACTAGTTGCAACTAATGTAGACATATCCACATGATTATACTGATCTAGTTCAGCTCGAATTTTGGTACAAAATATATTTCAAGGGTTTTCATTTCTAGAACCCATGAGAAATGGGATCTATCAAAAGACATGTCTCTTGTGTCGGACTCAAAGGAAATATACCCTTTTCATTTATGCATATTTTTCATGGGTTCAAAACTCACAAGCTGGAGTAGATTATCGACCTCAAAATAATTGAAATTAGAAAAGTCAATGGAGTATGTAGGCAACGTGGAACTTGACTATTTGGCGGTAAAGTTTTGATTGCAAATGGTATGTAATGGTGATACATGGTTTTGAAACCCTATATCATCATAGTTAGGGTTTTTGGATTTCTAATTGGAGTTGTAATGGCCATTCAAAGGGTTCACTGTTTTCTGAATGAACAGGTAGGGAAAAAAGAGGCTAGGGTTTAATCATCTCTGATTGGTCTGAAGGATTTTACAGCCACTGCGGTAGTTCAGATGGCACCCCCTGGGGGGGCCAATGGCATCCCCTCATACAAATCAATTGTATAAAATCGTTCCTCTCAAAAATCACTTCAAATTAGTCCTTCCTTATCGTATTCCCAGTGTACCAGCTCAACGATGACATTTGGATCCAGTTACAAGCCATCAACCAGACCTGCACATGATCAATCTGCCAAACCAGTTCAAAACATGGGTCCATTTCCCCCACAAGCTTAGGAAGTTCCTCTTATGGAGATACAGGCAGAAAAAATGGGATACACCATTGAAAGAATGAAGGAATGAGAATTTATCTACAAATTTATCGGCCCTTGGCCCTCTGAGAAAACTTTGCTCAATTGGTTAAGGAAAAATTGGGCTATTAAGGGAGAATCATAATTAAATTTAGGCCCAAGGGGTTTCTTCATGGTGATATTCAACAATATTGAAGACAGGGACAATAGTTTGCAGGGAGGGCCCTACTTCATGAACTCCGTCGGCCTCTTTATCAAGCCATGGGTTCCGAAATTCAACCCTGAGAAAGAATATTTCTCCTATATTCACATGTAGATCAGATTGTATTCCCTGTCATAGGAATAACGGGATCCAGAAATTTTAACCCACATTGGTGACAAACAGGGAAAGTTTTTAATGTTATCAAATATTACAAAAGCAGGGTGATATACCTCTTATGCTTGATTGTGTGTCTATATGGATTGTTTATATGGATCTCACAAGACCCCTCCTAGCCAGCATTCATCTCGGCTATGAAGATGAGGTCTGGGAGTAATCAATCGATTATGATCAAATTATATTTAGATGTCGACATTTTCATGCTTATGACTATCTCTTCAAATATTTCCCTAACAAACCAACATCATCGGAAGAAGATCGTGCTAATGCAACCTCCCATCTAGGAAACAAAGGCTTCAAAATAGTCTCAGGATGGAAATGTACTGCTAAAAAGAAGGGTGAATCACTAAACCCTTCAAGTGCACAGAATGATAACAAATTCTCAGTCCTGTAAATAGATGCAATAGAGGAACTTGCCATTTCCCTAGTTACAAGTAATGCAGATGACCCTTAGCCACATAATATAAAGGAAACCTCAGCTACATCAGATCGTCGTCAAAGTACTCAAGAACTTAATGAAGAGATTCTGTCCCTAATGGAGGAGGAGGAACTTCAAGATCCAGAGCTAAAAGTTATGGATTTGCAACAAATTGCAAAGGATTGGAAACAAAAAGACCTGAGTTCAATCCCATTGAACGAGACCCATCTTGCAGTTCGAGCCTATCTATGACACCAAGATATGCTTTTACAATAGGACAATAATATAGGTATCATCTCTTATCCATGGACATCCTTTTCAATGCAAGGAATTAAAAGAAATGTCGTACATGAATTTCCCTCCAATCATAGGGAACCCAAGAAAAGGGGAAAAATATCCAATAGTCAGCTTTTGCAAGATCTGGGAGAATTTTTGGTTAATTCGAGGAGATTCACCCCAATGACAACCCTCTTTCCCCCTCAACCATCTTCTCAATAATCAATATCATCTCATGGCATCTGAGAGGATTAAACAAAAAATCCAAACATTGAATCCTCAAAAATCAAATCGCCATGAATCAACCTAACATTATTTTACTACAAGAAACCAAATGTTCTCATCAATCTCTCTCAGAGATCATCCATTCTATCTGGAAAAACTACGAATTCCTGTCGTATTGTGCCTCAGACACTTCTGAAGGTTTAGCTATTCTTTGGAATCCATTCATGGTTTCCATCTAAGATTCATTCTTCCTCCCTCAAATCCTTACAGTGATGTTCCAGCCAATTGACTCTTCTCAGTCTAGTTGCCTCTCAAGCATATACGAGCCAATTCTTTCCCCAGACAAAATATCCTTTATATCCAACCTATATTTAGTCCAAAAAATGGTCAGTCCTACTCCTTGGATTCTAACTAGGGATTTCAATCTAATTAGATCCCTTTAGGAGAAGAAGGGTGAAGTTAGTAAATTGGAGGAGGCGACAGATTTTTTCAACTCTTTCATTGAAACATGCAAACTAGTGGATGTCGAAACTTCAAATGGAACCTACACTTGGAATAAAGGAGAGGGGGATTTCACCAGGTCGCTTCACGATTGGAACACTTTTTGACCTTTGAGGAGCTCTTATTATCTGGTCTCAAGTTTAATGCCTTCATTCTCCCAAGTTATGGTTCTGATCATTAGCCCATCACTTTGTAGTTAGATTGTTTATCATCCCCAAGAAATAAGCCATTTCTCTTTGAAGTTTTTTGGCTTTGTCATCCTAATTTCCTTACAAAAATATGCAATCGTGGTGGTATGATTCAACCTCCATATCTAGAAGAATCATGTATCGATTCCAGCAGAGGCCAAAATTGATCAAGAACAATATCAAAGAATGGAACAAGAAAGACTTCGGCGACATATTTCAGGAAACTCGCGCACTTGAGGTCCAAATGGAAAAGGTCCAACACAACATAATTTTAGAGGACAATACTACTCAACTAAAGGAGTAGGAATGCAACCTCAGGCACCAATTTCAAGAAATATTAGCCCAAGAAGAAATACTCTACAAGTAGAAATCGAGAGTCAAATGACTAAAAGAAGGAGAGAAAAATACAAAATGTTTTCATAGATCCATGATCAACTACATGCATCAAAATAAAATTCATCAGCTTCAAGGAAGCAATAACTAGTGGTTGTTGGATCACTATAAAATGTTTGGTCTCCTCCTTAAGCACTTCAGTAATCTCTTATCTGAACCCATTCGTGATAGAACCCCTTCAATTAGAAAAATCACGTAGCATATCCCCAAGCTAATCATTGAACATCAAAATGTTGCGCTCTTAAAACCCATCTCTCTAAAGGAAGTCAAGGTAGTGGTCATCGCTATTCCTAGGAACAAGGCTCCCAGTCCAAACGAATTTACAGTTGAATTCTATCAAGCCTATTGGCCTATCCTAGGTAATGATATTTGGTAGGTAGTTGAAGGCTCAAGGATCTCAACCTCTATTCTCTCTGCCTTTGAAGCCACTTATATTGCCCTCATGCCAAAATCCAATAAAGGATCTACTCCCTCATACTTGTTCCCCATTGCTTTATGTCATGTGATCTACAAGATCATATCAAAACTTGTAGCTATATGCTTAAGCCTATTATTCCTCAAATCATTTCTCTAGAACAAATGGGCTACTTTGAAGGAAGATAAATCATGGACAACATTATCCACATCCAAGAGCAACTTTCTCTGGTCAACTAAAAATCTAGGTATGGTTCTTAAACTTGATATTTCAAAATCCATTGACAAAATTAGTTTGAAATATATATATATATATATCATACTCTTTCAACTTTTTGCTTTCACAAAATGTGGATCTCATGGGTTATGGTCCTCATCTCAAAGGTTTTGTTTTCCATTTTGGTTAATGGAGCTCAATCTACCACCTTTGCTTCTTCCAGAGGAATCTAGAAAAGGGACCCCTCTCTCCCTACATTTTCCTCCTAATTGCTGAAGGCCTTGGCCGTGACATCACTCATGCCCTCTCTTGTCATCATATCAAAGGCCTCGCCCCAGGATATACATATCAAAGAATTACCCATCAATAATTTGTGGATGACACATTATTAATGGGTTCTCCTACCATTAATGAAGCTAGGGCATTCAAGGAAATGTTGGACACCTTCTCTTCTGCCTCTGGTACTAAAATCAATAAAAGAAAATCCTAGATCTTCTTCTTCAATGCCCCTATTGTTAGATCTTAGACTTTTGTGATCCATATTGATAATAGTATTGTCTTTCGAATTAATCACATTCAAGAATGTGATTAATCCGAAAGAAAATACTATTACCCCTATTGTTGTTCAAATAAACATTTCTCGCTTCTTGGGTTTCCAACAGAGCTCCCTTCCGACCAAATACCTGGGTACCCCTCTCACCCTCAACCCCCTAAGATGCTCTTTCTGGGAAGAACTCCTACTAAAGTTTGAATCCAAGCTATCTAGCTGGACTTTTTGGTCATTAAACATTGCAGGCCGCTTCACATTAATTAAATGTGTTCTACAATCCATGCCCTTATATATGATTTCTACTTTGGCAGCTCCCAAATCCATTCTCAATAGAATCAAATGAATCCAAAATTCATTTCTTTGGGGAGGTGCCTCACTTCAAAATAAATGGGCACTAGTAGCATGGGACACTATTTTCCTACCCTAATCTCAAGGTGGACTTGGACTACGGGATCAAGAACTTCTCAGCAAAACATTAAGTGTAAAATTTTGGTGGCGATGGCTTAAGTTACCCACAACTCTTTAGAGCAAGATGTGGACAAGCAAATACTCTCCTAGGGTTTCATGCCTACAATGGGTCAGAATGGTTGAGCATCCTCAAGGATTACATCTCTGGCAAGCCGCTTGTAGCAACAAATATTTAATTCAAGACCACTGTTTCTGGGAAGTTAGGGATGAAAAATCTACTCTTTTCTAGGAAGACTCTTGGAATTAGTGGCCTCGTCTTTCCTCTATGCCTCACTCTCTACATTTTATAAATTTCCATTCTTCACAGGGCCTTTCAGTTGTGGCTCAATTCTGGGCAGATCACTCTTCTTCAGATTCTCCATGGCATTCTTGGAAAATCCTCTCCCAGAATTATCAACAAGACCAGAACAATGAATGTTAATTATTGGAGCAGATCTTAGCTAACCGTAATATAGCTATCAATGATAGCCATAATATTCTAAGACGGGGATATGGAATGTCAGTGAACTATAACATAAAAGAGTCATATAAGCTATTAAGCTCAACTCACTATTTGGAAGTCAATCCAGAGTGGAAGCATCTTTGGAAACTAAAACACTGAATGAGAGTGACCCTCTTTCATTGGCTTCTCAACAAAAAGAAAATGCTAACTTGGAATAATCTACAAAGGAGAGGTTTTATAGGTCCTTCTGTATGCCCTCTATGCAGTGGATAGGAGGAGACACTTCAATACCTCTTTCTAGATTACACATTTTCCATGAACATATGGGATCAGCTGTGTAACAACCCTGGTTAAAAATCCATGTAAAAATATATAAGATCACGGTCATAGGAAACGTATTCCAAGATGAATGGTGGGTAAAGCATCCTAGTGGGTGTTCATTTCAGTTATTGTGGCTAAGGAAATTGGCAAAGGAAATGGAAAAGGCAAAATGGCATTTTTGGCCCATTTATTGTTGGAAATAATACTGAGAGGGGGGGGTGAATCAGTATTATCAGATCAATCAAACTTTTCAATTTCATACTCAGAAACATATACGCTACTTCAATTAAGTGAACCCGCGTGTACACGCTACTGTGTCTAATGAAACTCGCGTATATCCAGAGATCTTATAATTCAGTTAGCTTAATCTTCAGTAAATGCATCAGATCATTATTAAGCATATTAACAGTAAACAGGTGCAGAATAACAGAACAGAACATCACACAAGAGCCACACACATGAACACAAAGATATAAGGTGGAAACCCAATGTGGGTGAAAACCACCTGCTGCAAGTCATCTCAATCTTCTTCTTAATAAGAAAATCCTTTTACAATATTTGTACTGGTGCAGTCTTATACCAGTACGGGAGCTACAACCCCCTTTGCTCTTGTACTAGCCGATCCATTTACTAGTACGCAGGCTGCTACCTGCTACAATGCTCCAAAGATCTCCTTTAGCTTTTGTACTAGCTTAGATACTAGTACGTAGGTGCTTGCCTACAATCTTCTCACCTCCAGGTACCACGTTTCATCAATTTTCAGACTGGATACACTGAAGCACAACACATAATCCGTAAGGCCACTTTTCATCCAATTTTCATACTGGACCCATAACTATCATTGAAGCTCAAAACAATCATCAAACTCTGAATCACTGAAACCCTGTTAACAATAGTCACCAGAACACAGAGCAGACACAGAACTCTGTAATAACCATCAGATCCATCTGCAACTTCAAATATTAAGATTTACAATGTATACGCTACTTCGATGAATCAAACCCGCGTGTATACGCGCTTTTATCAAAGACAACCCGCGTACAGATCTAAAAATAATTTCTCATAACTTGCAGCTGTACCAGACATCAATCATACTCATAACACTTATAGAACAATACATGCGTCAGTATGTAGATCTAGAATAGGCATCATAAAGATAGTTCATTTCAAACCATTTGATCCCGATCTCTCCTTAGATCTAGTTCTCCATCAACAGGTGAGATCTCTCCTTAGCTCAGATCAAGCAATGCATCATCAACCCATAACCCTGCATACTGGATCTAATGCTTCATCAGATATTCAAGACATTTCAAATGCACTTGCCTAATGATTTCCTTCTCCTTATATAGCCTTAGGCCTTGTTCAATACCAAGGGCCAAAACCATAGAAATCCAATACCATCAACTTCAAAACTAGGGATCGACACGCCCGTCGAGACACAATGGTCCGAAACCATAGGCACAACTTCCAAGGACTAACCGCCATGGACCAAAGGTACTTTTCCACATACACGCGCTTTTTCTGAAGCCAACCTGCGTGTACACGCGACTTGGGCTTAACAAACCTGCGTGTATGAGCTTTCTCTTCTTCTTATAGTCTGATCATCAATTCCTTACTGCTGACATTCTGTACTATGATTTGTCATCAGTGAGGTTTGCCATCAAGGACAACACTTATCTCATAATGCCAACAATCTCCCCCTTTGGACTTGATGGCAAAGCTAACTTGTCACACTTAGAACTATCATCTGATTCCTTTGAGCTGTCCTCCATCAGTCACATCTGATATCTCTTCTGAAGATTCACCCAGTTATACATAAGTGAGATATTCTTCTATGAGAGGGTTGCCATCAAGTACAACACATGCATCATAATGCCAACAATCTCCCCCTTTGGACTTGATGGCAACAACACCAAATCACTCTCCCCCTTTGACATCAAGGGCAAAGGGTGGACCAAGATGTTCTCTTCTTTTGCTGAATCATTCCACTGTCCATACTCCCCCTGAGTACCTGCTGAAATCTCTGAATAGTCTCCCCCTTTGTATATGCCAAGGTGTACCAATCTGTCCATGCTCCCCCTGAGTACATGCTGAATCTCTGTTCTTGCTGAAGTGTGCTGATCATGCTCTCCCTGACTGTAAGCAAGGTCTACAAAAGATGTTCTTCAAGAAGAACATGACTCTATACATCATAAAGGACCTTCCTATCACTTAGGACTCATACATACATCCATCTCTCAACTAAGTGAGGATATACAAAAATTGACTCATCCACCCAACCAAGTGGGAATACATCAAAATTTTACATATGACAACCAATCACATTGCATCAATCATCCCAGGCATAGTGGGGAAACCAAAATAGGCCGTTACATGACCTTGACACCATGAAAGAGATACCACAAAAGAGATATATGACATAGAGACGAAATAACTAGACCAAGACTTATGAAAGTCACCAGCAGCATCTGATAATCACCATTCAGATCAGCAACCAAGAGATCCTTCTGTTCTCCTTTCACCTTTGTTCCTCCTAAAATCAACACCAAATGTGAACTAGAACCAAAAGCTTTAAGATAATGCCAACAATGCATCATTGGAAGATTATCTGCTCCCCCTGAACCTGTGCCAGATGATCTCTGTCAGACCTATATCAGACTTTCTGCAACCAACATCTGTCCCTGCTGATTTTCTTCAAATCTCCATATACGCGTCTGTATACACATAAACCGGCGTATATACGCAGATATCCCTTACGCAACACGCGTACACCATATACGCGACTATCCCCTTGTAAAACGGCGTATGCACGCGGATATCCTTTAAACAACACGCGTACACAAATTTCCATATCAGCAACCTGTAAATGTCCTGTAGAGAATAGGTCATCAACCTATAACAAGGTATGTCTGCATCAATTCATCCCTTTGAACAGAATTCAGAGTCATTCACATTGTATCATGTGTGAAACCACCATAGCCATTTCATCAAGCTCTACATGATCCAAGTATCATTACTTGGGAACATCTGCATTAATTAACATATGTAAGTATAAACCTATCATCAGATAGATACGAACTCATCATCATGTCTCCAACAAAGTGACTTTGAGGAGTCATCCATGAATCAGCACTATGTATCTTGAGCTCAAAACTCTTTTGACAAAGCTTCTTGATATCATCATCAGCAACAATCTTTATCCACATGAGTGCCTGCATCATAACTGTATGATCTTTATGCATATGATATCAAGTGAGGAAGATGTGTATTCAAGCTTTGTACTTCTCCTTGTCCTTATGAAGATCACCATGTAAGCACCATATATGCATCATCAAGGAATCAACCATAAATCTGATCTGATCATCAACTATGTAACCCCAAGAATCATATGTGATTTTATCATAGACAACTCACAACCACATCATAGCAAGATATATCATTTAGCCATATAAGAATCATCACCAAGGACTATTAACCATAACGCCAACAATGAATTATTAAAGGCATATGCTCCCCCTCAACCTGTGCCATCTGTTAGATCTGATCATGCATATATCAGCAATAAGCATCAAGACATCATCATCATCATCAAGTTAGGATCAAAACACTTCTAGACATCTTACAAGTATCAAAACATTTTTACACATCCTCAGCAGACTGTAACTATTAACCAATAGAGAAAATAATGGACTGAATCATATCAGATCCCTTTTCTGAGCCTGTCCCCACTGCTTTTCCTCAGACTGACATATACGCGACTTTGCAGTGTCTAACTCGCGTATATACGCGACTTCCCTTTAAGAAACTTGCGTATGAGATTCAGGACACTGAAGTTTTACACTTTCAGCTCCCCCTGAGTCTGATATGTCTGTGGTGTGCTGTGTCTCAGTACATTGTGCTGACTGTACTTCCTTCTTTCTCCATATCTTCAAGTGTGATGAGGTTTTCTCTTTTTGGTGTGATGTCCATCCTTTGTTCCTGCATTCCTTTGCTATATGTCCAAGCTTGTTACATGCATAACATCTTACATGTTTCATATTCCTCCTGTAGCAATCAGCAGCTTTGTGACCAAACATATTGCAAGCAAAGCAATATCCATTAAAGTACCTTGAGTGTGATGATCTTTCTGCATGATGGTCTTGAACCCTTCTTCTTCTACATCTAGCTGCAACATGTCCAAGATTATGACATACATAACATTCAGCATTATTCATAGGAGGAGTAAAAGATTTTCTTTGAGGAGTCTCTTTCCTTGATTGTTGACCTTTCATCTCCTTGTCGATCATTTTAGTTTTCTCTTTAGAGTTCCTTGCCTCACCTTGTGAGCTAGATTCACCTTCAACAGATTCATGAAAACCAAGACCGGTCTTGATAGCAGGAGACCTTTGACTACTAAGAATATCATCCAAGACTTTAGAACTATCTTGAAATCGTAAAAGCTTATCCTTTTCTTCTAGTTTACCTTTCAAGATATTTACCTCAACCTGAAGCTGTTCTTCCTTTTCAAGAGATTGCTTTTTCAAATCTTCTTCATCTTTCCTTCCTTCTTCCATTTGTTCCCTTAGTTTGAGAATCTCCTTTTCTTGTTCTTCATTCAGATCCTGCTGCATTTGACGAACTCGGAAGGCACATTCTAGTTGAGATTTTAAGCTGATGACTTCATTTTCTTGTTTTTCAATTGCTTGATGTAGATCTTCATTTTGCTTCCTTGATTCTTCAAGATCTCCCTTTAGTGAGAGGATTGTAGCTTCAAGATTTTCATAGTAGCTGGATCTATCTTTGAGTTTCTTGATGGTTGTGCTTCTTTCGTTGACTTCTTTTCTTAATGATGTCACTTCATGCTGCAATTTTTGACATTGGTCTTCCTTGTCCTTGAGTAGCTTTCTTACCTTCTTTCCTTCTTCTAGTTGGGCCTTTAGTTTGGTAACTTCTTCTTTGAAAGCACATTCCCTTTTGTTCAATAGATCTTGTTGATCTTTAACTTTGTCTGTAAGCCTTCTAAATACTGCCTCTATTTGATACTTTTCTTGCTCACCCATAAAAGCATGTTCAGTAGTTTCACTATCACTTCCATCACTTTCACAAGGAAATATAGCAGGAACATCAGAGGATAACACATTCATACCTGATAATGATTTTGAATCTAATTCTGAATCTGATTCTGAATCTGAAGAACTTCTTATACCTAATCCCCAATCAACTCTCCCACTGTCATAGATCTTCTGAGATGTCTTCTTCTTCCTATGAGCTTTCTTCTTAAGCTTCTTTCCCATTGTTCCACGGATCTCCTTCAAGCGATCAAGCTTCTACCAAAGGACCTGCTCTGATACCAATTGTTGGAAATAATACTGAGAGGGGGGGGTGAATCAGTATTATCAGATCAATCAAACTTTTCAATTTCATACTCAGAAACATATACGCTACTTCAATTAAGTGAACCCGCGTGTACACGCTACTGTGTCTAATGAAACTCGCGTATATCCAGAGATCTTATAATTCAGTTAGCTTAATCTTCAGTAAATGCATCAGATCATTATTAAGCATATTAACAGTAAACAGGTGCAGAATAACAGAACAGAACATCACACAAGAGCCACACACATGAACACAAAGATATAAGGTGGAAACCCAATGTGGGTGAAAACCACCTGCTGCAAGTCATCTCAATCTTCTTCTTAATAAGAAAATCCTTTTACAATATTTGTACTGGTGCAGTCTTATACCAGTACGGGAGCTACAACCCCCTTTGCTCTTGTACTAGCCGATCCATTTACTAGTACGCAGGCTGCTACCTGCTACAATGCTCCAAAGATCTCCTTTAGCTTTTGTACTAGCTTAGATACTAGTACGTAGGTGCTTGCCTACAATCTTCTCACCTCCAGGTACCACGTTTCATCAATTTTCAGACTGGATACACTGAAGCACAACACATAATCCGTAAGGCCACTTTTCATCCAATTTTCATACTGGACCCATAACTATCATTGAAGCTCAAAACAATCATCAAACTCTGAATCACTGAAACCCTGTTAACAATAGTCACCAGAACACAGAGCAGACACAGAACTCTGTAATAACCATCAGATCCATCTGCAACTTCAAATATTAAGATTTACAATGTATACGCTACTTCGATGAATCAAACCCGCGTGTATACGCGCTTTTATCAAAGACAACCCGCGTACAGATCTAAAAATAATTTCTCATAACTTGCAGCTGTACCAGACATCAATCATACTCATAACACTTATAGAACAATACATGCGTCAGTATGTAGATCTAGAATAGGCATCATAAAGATAGTTCATTTCAAACCATTTGATCCCGATCTCTCCTTAGATCTAGTTCTCCATCAACAGGTGAGATCTCTCCTTAGCTCAGATCAAGCAATGCATCATCAACCCATAACCCTGCATACTGGATCTAATGCTTCATCAGATATTCAAGACATTTCAGATGCACTTGCCTAATGATTTCCTTCTCCTTATATAGCCTTAGGCCTTGTTCAATACCAAGGGCCAAAACCATAGAAATCCAATACCATCAACTTCAAAACTAGGGATCGACACGCCCGTCGAGACACAATGGTCCGAAACCATAGGCACAACTTCCAAGGACTAACCGCCATGGACCAAAGGTACTTTTCCACATACACGCGCTTTTTCTGAAGCCAACCTGCGTGTACACGCGACTTGGGCTTAACAAACCTGCGTGTATGAGCTTTCTCTTCTTCTTATAGTCTGATCATCAATTCCTTACTGCTGACATTCTGTACTATGATTTGTCATCAGTGAGGTTTGCCATCAAGGACAACACTTATCTCATAATGCCAACATTTATTTATGAAAATAATGGAAATTAGGAGAAAAGGAAGGTGAAAGGTAATAGGTTGCATGTGAGGAGGAAAATAATGGAAAATTAAGAAAATTGAGGCCTCATTGATAAAAAGGCTTCTAAGGATCAGTGGGCAGGCTTGGTCAATGTAACCTTTTGTCAGTTCAATTTTGAACCCCTCTCATTATTCTCTCTCTCTCGCTCACTGTTAATTTTAGATATGTTCTACGCTTAGAGCAATTTATTTCAATTTTCACAGTTAGTTCCATATCTTTTCCAGATTAGTAATCACATCAGCATTAAAGTAAACTGCAGATAGAACATAAACATAAATCATAGAAAACAAGCCAAGAAAAGAGGACACAAGATGTGGCACTAGCCAGGGACAAACCCCAATGTGGGGAAACCCTTGATCAATTATTCTTATATGTTCTTCAATGGTTCAACAGAGAGAGAGAGAGAGATAGTACGTTTACAACAGAAGTCAACAGTTTGACTTATCTAGATAAGAGCATAAATCATCTCTAAGAAGATGATACATGAGATCAGTTGAAGACATGTTGCTTCAACTAATTCTCCAAGGTGACTCCTTCACCTATCATTGTGTTGCATTTCGTCATCATGCTACACCTCACCGCGTTGCACCATGTTGCACCCATCATCACTATGTTGCATCTCATCACGCTTCATTAATCATGATTGTACCCATCATTGTACTAAATTAAGTGCCATTGTTGCACCATGTTTCCATCTTAACCTATGGGTTGGTTGTACCTTGCTTACTTGTTGTCCCTTGCTTGCGTGTTGTCCCTAGCATGCTTATTGTCCTTAGAATGCTTGTTGTTGCATGCTAGTTGTCCCTTGCATTCTAGCTGTAACATTGCATTCTTGGTGTATTTGCTGCTAAGTACCATACAACTGTCCTAATGTTAGTTAGTTGTCCCTTGCATGTTGCTCTCCTTTGGAGACAGATCCTCCAGCTGTTTCTGTAGTTCCCGACAATTCTGGCAGTTCTGGCTATTCCCGGTAGTTCTGGCAGTTCCGGTTGTTCCCAGTAGTTCTAGTTGTTCCCGACAATTCCAGCATTTCCAACAGTTCCGGCTTTTTCGGCAGTTCCAGCATTTTCGGCATTTTCGGCTTTTCTGGCAGTTCTGGCTTTTCCGGCATTTCCGGCTTTTCCAGATTTTCTGACAGTTCTAGCTTTTCTAGGTTTCTTGCAATTCCGTATTTTTCGGCAGTTTCGGCTTTTTTGTCTTTTACGACAGTTCCAGCTTTTCCAGCTTTTCCGACAGTTCCGGCTTTTCCAGCATTTCTGGAATTTCCGGCAGTTCCAGCTTTTCCGGCTTTTCTGGAAGTTCCAACTTTTCTGGCATTTCCAGCGTTTCTGGTAGTTCCAGATTTTCTGGATTTTCTGGCTTTTTCGGCTTTTCCGGCTTTTTCGTCAGTTCCATCTTTTCCGACTTTTCCAGCTTTCTGCCCTCTGGATCAGGGCAATGTTATTCCTTAGGATCTCTCCTCCTACTAAAACCCAAAGACAAGTAGAGAGAGGAAGAGATCCCAAGTGTGTTGAAATGACTTGAAGCCCACCTCTATTTATACTAAAATGTTGAGTACATGTGGGGTTTATTTGGTTGCTGGCCGACCTTGACGAATTGTCTTATAACGCAAATAAATTCATAACTCCATGAATACTTATCAGAATCAGATGATATTTAGATCAATCCTACACCTCTCGATGAGAGGGATCCAAGAAAAATATCAGCTACCATAAATAAGATGACCCACATGGAGTTTGGCCCTAGTTGCCAATTTTAACACTCCCTCTCAACTAGGAGAACTCCATCTGTTGATCCATATGTTCGACTGTACTATCTCCACCATTAGTGCCCTGCACTGCTCTGATCTGCTGAGCTCTGCTCTGCTTTGATCTTTTGAGCTCTTCTTTGCTCTGCTGAACCATGAAGAAGAAGAATAGATAGAGAATGTCTCATACCATTCTCTACTGACCCGAAGTCAGTTTCATTTGAAGAGAGTGTGTCACATCACTCTTACTGACCCGAAGTCAGTTTTATTGATCCCAGATCAATATCACAAGAGAGTGTCTCAAACCACTCATACTGATCCCAGATCAATGTCACAAGAGAGTGTCTCAAACCACTCATACTGATCCCAGATCAATGGAGGTCATCCTAGCATAGGGAGTACGATAGATACAGCGATGTGTCCATCGATAGTACTACTATGGTCCCTATCCTCATTTCCCTGCTCATTGATCAGATGAGAGGTACTTCCCATGAGTCCCAGACTGCATGGGTAGGATGCTTCGACAACAGAACTAATCATCCTGTTAGTGGATGCCATGGAGAACTAATCCTCCTGGCCCACGGGAGAACTAATCACCCTGTTCCACAGTCGCCACTGAGAACAAATCAGCCTAGACCACAGGAGAACTAATCACCCTATTCCATAGTCGCCAAGGAGAATAAATCGTCCTGGCCCATAGGAGAACTAATCATCCTGTTCCACAGTTGCCACAGGAGAACTAATCATCCCGGCCCACAGGAGAACTAATCATCCTGTTCCACAGTTGCCACGGGAGAACTAATCATCCCGACCCACAAAAGAACTAATAATCTTGTTCATAGTGCACCACCAGGGGAGGGTGAGTCACCCTGTGGTCGTATGTTGCTCCAGTAAGTACCCCAAGCCCCCTAAAGCTCCTAGAGCTCAATGCATGCAACATGCAAGACCCTTATAAGAAGGTCTCCCAATGACTCCAAGTTGTTGAGGAAAGTCACAGATTTGACCTTTCCACGGGGCTTTGACAAAATGTGTGCGACCTGTACATCAGTCTCAATGCGATGGAGCCTCCTCGCTCATCGACTTACCATATCGCAGATAAGATAGTATATGATGTCTATCTGTTGGAGAAAACATCGAATATGGAATTCCTCAATAATCGAATCCCCCCATCTCGTGTCACAGAGAATCACAATAGTATTCATCATGTGTACAAACAACTCACTTAAGAGCTTCTGTAACCATGCAGCTTCACACGAGATCATACTCGTAGCTATGTATTCAGTCTCGGTGGTGCTTATAGCAACCAACTTCTACTTCCTGCTCATCCATGATATTGAAGAAGAATCCAAAGAGAACCAGCACTAAGAAGTGCTCTAGTGGTCCTCCACACTGCCTACCCAATCAACATTCGAATAATCATGCAGTTTCATATTTCTGGCAGTGTATCTCAATCCATGAGAGATTGTGCCTCGAAGATATCTCAGAAGATTCTTGGCACCAATCCAGTGAGGCTCAACCAAATATGAGCTCACCATGCTAATGGCTAAACATATGTCTAGACGAAATTTCACCAAGAACATCAACGCGAATGAGTTTATGAAACTCAGAGGCATTTCCCAAATCTGGTCTGACATCACTACCATATAACTTTTGAAAGTTAAGATCCTCGAGGTAGTCACAGGCTTGCAGTTTATCATTCCACATCCAAAATCCAACTCCCTCTTACTTCTGCAAATGAGAGGGTTTGCACCTGTCAGAAATAGGTCATCCTCATAAGTTGTTGGTATGAAAGGTCCATCATCCACAACCTTCAGGTAATGGTTTGGATCGGTTTCACTTCTAGTGAATCTCAGCTTCATCAAACAACTATCAATCCTCTCATACTATGCCTGGGGTGTTTTGCTTCAAGTCATAGAGGGCTTTCTTCCACCTGTATACATGAGATTTTGATCATCAATCTCAAACTCCTCAGGTTGTTCCAAACCTGTGGACCTACTGCATGAGGGGAATGGTCCCCATAAAGGATTTTCCTTCGATACATCAAAGACATGTACCTTCATGCTCTACTTGAATTCAGACATCCCTATCACCATTTGACTCACATCAAGTAGGGCCCCATAGGTAGACCTCTGGTGTTATAGATGTGATATGTCAATTGGCATGATCCCCAATGGACCATCCTGCAACTTGATACAAATTGCCAACCCTGAACCCATGAGAAAAAGCATCTTTGAAAATTATATTTTTTAACACGTACCTTTCCATCGATGAATGCCACCCTGAAATCTTTGACTTCCATTTCCAAGATGGACACCAGGTTCTTCTTGCGATTAGGTACATAAAAGAGATTCTGTAAATGAATCGAGTTGCCCTTATTCAATTGAGAGTTAACATTCCCTACACCCTTTCCGGGATAGGTGGCATCGGCTCTAAGTATAATCCCATGATTGTTTCCATCTCTACCAAATTAGAGAGTGCACCCATCTATCCGATGAAGTGCCTTAAAGCACTACAATCTATAAGCCAGATTCCCAAAGAATCTGAAGGAGAGGGCCAATACAAGATAACGCTTCTTTATCTTATCAGAAACAACATTTGATTCTTCATACCTGGGGTTCCTTGCTTTCTATGAAGAGTCGGTCATTTCCTTGATGACCTGCATTACCTATCATTCCTTTGATCATTGAAGATGTCCCTGGAATGATTGTTATCATCATCAAGTGATGTGTCCCTGCCATTTGGACACTCCTTCGCATAATGGCCGAACTAGTTATCTGCCTTTCCTTCCACCCTGAGATCCGGTCTTCCAATGAAGTGATCTTTAGGTAGGCCATATTCCGCTGCGCCATTCTGATAATATTCTCTGCTTCAACTTCACCCTTGGTGAATTTGAAGAGGGATGAGGAATCCACTGATCCTTTTATCCTTTCCCAACTGTCTTCGGTGATTGCTCTTTCACTCTTGCTTGGGCATTGTCTTCACCTCAGCTCTGATACCATGTTAATTTTAGGTGTGTTCTATTCTTAGAGCAATTTATTTCAATTTTCACAGTTAGCTCTATATATTTTCTAGCTTATCAATCACATCATCATTAAAGTAAACTACAGATAGAACATAAACATAAATCGCAGAAGACAAACCAATACAAGAGGACACAAGATGTGGCGCTAGCCAGGGACAAACCCCAATGTGGGGAAACCCTTGATCAATTCTTCTTATATGTTCTTCAATGGTTCAACAGAGAGAGAGAGAGAGATAGTACGTTTACAACAGAAGTCAACAGTTTGACTTATCTAGATAAGAACATAAATCATCTCTAAGAAGATGATACATGAGATCAGTTGAAGACATGCTGCTTCAACTAATTCTCCAAGGTAACTCCTTCACCTATCGTTGTGCTGCATTTCGTCATCATGCTGCACCCATCATCATTATGTTGCATCTCATCACGCTTCATTAATCATGACTGTACCCATCACTGTGTTGCATTATGTGCCATTGCTGCACCATGTTGCCATCATAACCTATGTGATAGCTGCACCTTGCTTGCTTGTTGTCCCTTGCTTGCTTGTTGTCCCTAGCATGCTTGTTGTCCTTAGCATGCTTGTTGTTGCATGTTAGTTGTCCCTTGCATGCTAGCTGTAACATTGCATGCTTGGTGTATTTGTTGTTAAGTACCATATAACTGTCCTAATGTTAGTTCGTTGTCCCTTACATGTTGCTCTCCTTTAGAGACAAATCTTCCAGCTGTTTTGGCATTTCCCGGCAGTTCTGGCAGTTTCAGCTATTCTTGGCAGTTCTGGTTGTTCTTGGCAGTTCCGTCATTTCAGGCAGTTCCAGATTTTCCGACAGTTCTGGCATTTCCGGCATTTCCAGCTTTTCCAGCTTTTCTGGTAGTTCCAGATTTTCTGACATTTCCAGTTTTTCCGGTAGTTCTTGTAGTTCCGGCTTTTCCAGCAGTTCCGTCTTTTTCGACAGTTCCGGCTTTTCTGACTTTTTCGGCAGTTTCGGCTTTTCTGACATTTCCAGCTTTTCCAACTTTTTCAACTTTTCTAGTAGTTCCGGCTTTTCCGACATTTCTGGCTTTTTCGACAGTTCCAAATTTTCCCTTTTTTTTCTGGCTTTTCCGGATTTTTCCGACTTGTCCGTCAGTTCCGTATTTTTTGGAAGTTCTGGCTTTTCTGGTAGTTCCAAATTTTCCAGCTTTTCCGACTTTTTGGTAGTTCCGGATTTTCTGGCATTTCCAACTTTCCGGCAGTTCCAGATTTTCTGGCTTTTTCTGGCTTTTCCATCAGTTTCGACTTTTTCGGTAGTTCCATTAGTTCCGGTAGTTCTAACTTTTTTGGCTTTTCTGGCTTTCTGCCCTCTGGATCAGGGAAGCGTTATTCCTTAGGATCTCTCCTCCTACTAAAACCCAAAGACAAGTAGAGAGAGGAAGAGATCCCAAGTGTGTTGAAATGACTTGAAGGCCACCTCTATTTATACTAAAACATTGAGCACATGTGGGGTTTATTTGGTTGCTGGCTGACCTTGACGAATTGCCTTATAATGCAAATAAATTCATAACTCCATGAATACTTATAAAAATCAGATGATCTTTAGATCAATCCTACACCTCTCGGTGAGAGGGATCCAAGAAAAATATCAGCTGCCATAAATAAGATGACCCACATGGATTTTGGCCCTAGTTGCCAATTTTAACACTCGCACTCTTGGACACTTAGAGTTTTCTTGGAGAACTTTGGCATTGGATCAAGAAAGGAAAAGAAGGCAAGAGAAATGAAGTAGCAAGCAAGGAAGGGTAGGATCAAGAAACTACAACAAGATTCTTTGCAGGTATCGATTTTCATGTGTGTTTTCCTTGATAGATTTGGAAAGCATGGTATTCCATGTGGTTCTTTTCTATTATGGCATGGGTTTTTCCATTGTGACAGTGTTTTCAGCCTAGCCTTGCCATTTCTGGATAGCGATGGTGTGATGGGGTTCTCATGTTTTGGTTGAGATAGATTGTCGGATGGATTCGAAGTTGAGCGAGGTGGATCTCTGAATAATATAACACATGGCATAGTAACTCCTGAACCGCACTATGGATTGTGGTAAAGCCAAAAGACTGGTATCTTGGTTATGGTCTAGTGATCCTTAGATCAGACTATGGATTAAGGTAAAGCCTAAGAGACTAGGAGACAGGAAAATTCCTCATGATGTAGGTGGAGAAATCCGGTGGTATCCATGCTTGTTTTAGCCTAGTGATCTGGTGGAGATCATGGAAAAGCCTGTTATTACATGTTTGTTGTGTTGGCCTAGTGGTCTGGTGTGGATTGCAGTAAATCCTAGTTTCTATTAGGGAGGGTGAGGTGGTTTAGACGCAGTATGCCCTAGTTGGTTCTTTTGGTTTGAGTCCCACATTCATGCTTGGAATATGGGAGGGGGTGATTGGTTGAAGAGAGACTTGGCTCAGCCAATCTATGGTTGGGTGGAACATGGTAGTCCCATTCTGGGTTGGCTATTGCATTCATTAATAAGAGGTTATTTCCTTGGTATCTTTTGTGCAAATGTACTGGTTTATATGTGGATTCTATGGTTGATGTATCCTTGGTATTTCTATTGTTATTATGCTGGTTATAAACAATTTTTATGATAGTGATGATGTATGTCTCTCCCCGTGTTTTGATTTATAAATATATAAGACCACGGTCATGGGGCATGTATTCCAAGATGAATGGTGAGAAAATCATCCTAGTGGGTGTTCACTTCGGATATTATGGCTAAGGAAATTGGAAAAGGCAATAACAAATGATTTGGAAAGGCAAAATGGCATTTTGGCACATTTATTTATGAAAATAATGGACATTGGGAGAAAAGGAAGGTGAAAGGTAACAGGTTGCATGTGAGGAGGAAAATGAAGGAAAATAACGGAAAATGAAGAAAATAGAGGCCTCATTGATAAAAAAGGATTCTGAGGATTAGTGGGCAAGCTTGGTCATTGTAACCTTTTTTCAGTTCAGTTTTGGAGCTCTCTCATTATTCTCTCTCTCTCTCACTCACTCACTCTTGGACACAAAGAGTTTTCTTGGAGCACTTTGGCATTAGATCAAGAAAGGCAAAGGATGCAAGAGGAAGGAAGGAGAAAGCAAGGAAGGGAAGGATCAATAAACTACAATAGGATTCTTTGCAGATATCGATTTGAATGTGTGTTTTCCTTGCTAGAATTGGCATGCATGGTATTGCATGTGGTTCTTTGTTGTTATGGCATGGGTTTTGCTAGCTGTGATAGTGTTTTCAGCCTACCCTTGGCATTTTCAAATAGCCATGGTGTGATGGTTTTCTCATATTTTGGTTGAGCTGGATTTCCAGATGGATTTGAAGTTAAGTGAGGTGGATATCTGAATAATATAACACAGCCTAGTAACCCTTGAACTGGACTGTGGGTTGTGGTAAAGCTAGATGTTTTGTTGCCTTCGTGGGCCTAGGAATCCTCGACATGTGAATGGTGGGATATATGTAAAGCCTAGAGGTGGGAGCTCTCCATCGGGCCTAGTAATCCTAAGATGGGATATATGGTAAAGCCCGGAGAGTGGAGTCACGGTTAAGGCCTAGTGATCCATTGTGGATTGCGGTAAAGCCTAGAGGCTGGTGTCTTAGTTATGGCCTAGTGATCCTTAGATTTGATTGTGGATTGTAGTAAATCCTGAGAGACTAGGAGATAGGAAAATTCCTGACGGTGTAGGTGGAGAGATCTGGTGGCATCCATGCTTTTTTTGGCCTAGTGTTTTGGTGGAGATCATGGTAAAGCCTATTATTACATGTTTATTGTGTTGGCCTAGTGATCCGGTGTGGATTGCGGTAAAACGTGGTTTCTGTTGATGAGGGTGAGGTGGTTTAGCCTTGAGATGCCCTGGTTGGTTCTTTTGGTTTGGGTCCCACATTCATGCTTGGAATATGGCATGGGGTTGATTGGCTGAAGAGAGACTTGGCTCAACCAATCTATGGTCGGGTGGAACGTGGTAGTCCCATCCCAAGTTGGATTTTGCATTCATTAATGAGAGGTTCTTTCCTTGGTATCTTTTGTGTAAATGTATTGATTTATACATGGATTCTATGGCTAATGTACCCTTGATATTTTTGTTGTTATTAGGTTGGTTATAATCATGTTTTATGACAATGATGATGTATGGCTCTCCTCATGTTTTGATTTGTAAATGAATGAATAATGTATCTATGACCTAATAGATGATAATGCAGCTAATGATATAAGGAACAATTCTTCTTAGTGATTCCCAGATAAGTATGAGACCCCTATGCTCAGATCTGTTGTTTAAACCTGTAGATTACATATTTGTGAAATGTTTGACAAAATGTTTGTCATAGCTAGTAGGGGTGTAGTCAAGTCCTTGTTCAAGTAATTGGATTTGTATCATTCTTCTTTTGTTATCTTTTAGTTTTAAAGGTGTCATGGAGTTCTAGGAAGTGACGTGGGCTCTAGGCCTGAAAAAGTGTTATGAAACCAGCTCACAGAAAGATAGAAAAGATAGATCAACGCCTTAGAAATAAGCCTCTTTGAGGGGGAAACCTCCTTTACATTACACAAATGAACAATTCTTGGATGATACAAATGACAAGACCTCCTTTCTATATATAGGAGTCTAAGGGGTCATAATATAATCAAAGCTGACATAACAATAATAATGTAAGGACACAATAATAACAATAGTGGGCTTATATGGGGCACAATAGTAACAATAGGGGGACTACATGGGTACAACAATATAATAAGGGAGTTGTACTAGTAACAATAAGGGGTTACACTAGTAGTGTAGGGGCCTAACATGCCCCTCTCCTTCAAAAAGTGTTGTCGTCAACGCTTGAGTAGTTCTTGATGCTTCTGTATAAAATTCTTGTCCTCCAATGTGGAATCTTCAGTGGGTAAGTTCTTCCACTTGATGAGATACTCTGAAATTGATCGATTTTGTAGCTGTCAGGTTCTTGTTTTTGTGACTGCTCTAGGTTCCAATATGATTTTTCCTTCCTCTTCAAGTTCTGGCAATATTGTTTGAATTGGGATCTTCTGCAACTTTTGAATGAGTGGCCACACTTCTTCATCCTTCTTCCATTCATCCCTTGATTTTTTTATCCAATCTGGTTGGATAATAGAAATAGCACAAAACAATGCTTCCACATCCTCATCCTTTCTTGAGAGTGCATCTGCAACAAAATTTTTCTTCCCTTTTCTATAGATGATGTCAAAGTCATAACCCAACATATTTGTGACCCATTTTTTCTATTCTTCTAAATATAATATTTGTTCTAAAAAGTATTTAAGACTATCATGATCCATTTTTACCTTGAAGTGTCTTCCCATTGGGTAAGGTCGCCATTTCTTAAGTGCATGTAGTATTGCCAACATTTCCTTCTCATAAATAGCTTGCTTGAGATGTAGCCGTAAAAATACCCAATCACCTACATCAAAACATTTTTCACTGCGATGTTGATCTACCTATTGTTTCATTTGATTCTGCAACTAAGTGGTGTTATCCTTTAAAAGTTGGAGAACTTTTTGTTGATGCTTGATGTGATCTTTCACTGCTTGAACCTTTTTCTTCTTGATATGTCCTTCTATATTTAGAGTTTGAGGAGTGGTAATTTATTCCAATGCTTTACAAGATATGGTCGGATTCATTTCTTGATTCTCAATGTGATCTTTCACTTCTTGAACATTTTTCTTCTTGATATGTCCTTCTATCTTGATAGTTTGAGGAGTGGTAATTCCGGCCAATGCATTACAAGATATGGTTTGATTCATTTCTTCTTTCTTGATGTGATCTTTCACTTCTTGAACCTTTTTCTTCTTGATATGTCCTTCTATCTTGAGAGTTTGAGGAGTGGTAATTCTTGCCAAAGCTTTACAAGATATGGTCGGATTCATTTCTTCTTTCCTTGTGGTTGGTTCTTGGTGTATATCCTATTCTTTTGATGTTTCTTGATCCTTTTCTTCCTCCTCTTCATAATCTATGTAAAATAATTTCTTCTCAGCACACTTATGACCTTTAGTGCATTTGCTATCACAATTGTAACAAAGCCCTTTTTCTCTTTTTTCTTCCAATTGTTGTGGTGTCACCCTTGTAAGTTGTGGAAGGATAGGAGAAACAACACTTCCATGTTTATAGTTGTGAGGAACATAATTCCTTGTTTCCATAATTTTACTTTCAAATTTGTAACCAAGCCCTTTTGCTCTTTTTTCTTCCAATTGTTGTGGTGTTGCTCTAAAGAAGGTGTTGCTCTTTGTATCCTCATAATGTGTTATCATTTCCTCCGTGGAAATTGACCACGTAACAAGTTGTTTACGAGAACAAATCCCTTTATACCATAAAAATTGATCTGATTCTAAATATGAAGATGCAATACATACCTTTTGTAACAATGGTACACTATGTAGATCAAAATATTGCTCCATCTGTAGTATCCAATTTACCGGATCCTTGCCATCAAACTTCCTCATATCGCCTTTTCTTGATTTTAGGAGCTTGATCTTGAAATGATTGTAACTCTGTAATTTCAGATCTCCAAGTTCTGAAATTTCTTCCTACGGTATCTCTCTATGTCCTCTTTCCAACACCACCAGTCTGATCAAATTTGGATTCTCCAAGAAAGAGTTATGCACAATCTCCCAAGATGACCTAATTATAAACATTTTCAGAAGAGCGAACTTGTATGAAGTTCCACGTATCACTATTTTTACCTTCAGATCTGAAATATATATACAGGAAACTACAATCCGTCCTCTTTCTATAACTTCTTACGAAATTTCAATCTGATGCTCAAAACAAAAGTTATGACGATTTTCCCTAGGTCACCTATTTGAAATGTAATTCGAGAGTCTGCAAAAATGCCAACTTCCTCATATCATATCTCCGCAAATATAGCGATACAAGATCTGAAATTCGGACCCAAGGTTTAGTGCGATTGCTTTTCAAATGGGGGTTTTTTTTTAACTTCTGAAACATCACAGAAAAATAGTTATAATGGAAATTCCACGATGACCTGTTTGGAGCAGCGAAACCCTAGAATCCCAAAGCTCTAATACCAAATGTTATGAAACCAGCTCACAAAAAGATAGAAAATATAGATGAATGCCTTAGAATTCATCCTCTTTAAGGGGGAAGCCTCCTTTACATTACACAAATGAACAATTCTTGGATGATACAAATGACAAGACCTCTTTTCTATATATAAGAGTCTAAGGGGTCATAATATAATCAGAGTCGACATAACAATAATAATGTAAGGGCACAATAATAACAATAGTGGGCTTCTATGGGGTACAATAGTAACAATATGGGGATTACATGGGTACAACAATATAATAAGGGTGTTTTACTAATAACAATAAGGGATTACACTAGTAGTATAGGGGCCTAACAAAAAGAGGCACAAATCTCAGGGTCATAGGTAGATGTATGAGGAGAAAATTCCCCACATGCATGCATAACAATGTTGTGGGAGTGCCTAGAGCCTTCTAGATGCATGCTTGTCCATATCAAGGGAGTGTCTGGGGATGTAATGGTATAAAACTTCAGTTGGTCTCAGGGGCTGGTTACCAGAGTGGTTGGGATGGCTCCTAGGATTTTTGTTGTTGATGGGGAAGGTCTGTGTGATGTGTTTCCATTAATTCCACTTTTGTAAGGTCACCTAGGAGGTTGAATCCTATCATAGTGGCTTCTCGCTGCATGTTTACCCTGGTTGGCCAGTTACTTGCATGGATGTGGGATGAGGGTGTTACATAGTGGTATCAGATTGGATTTATTTCTCTTTGGGTGATGTATGGTTTCCTTTCTTTTAAGTAATATATGATACCACAGAGCGGTATCAGAGCATGGTTCACCCCTTGGATTGGACGGGTGGTGTGTTCATCATGCATTCATGTCAATTACATATGTGTTTCTTATGTTTGTAGTCCATGTGCTTGTTACATTTGCATGGTGATGATCATGGTTGTAGTGATGTCACCACATGAAGGTTGATGATGTTGTTGTGGGATGTTTCGTCATGAGTGTATGGTTTATGCATGTCGGTGTCTATATGTTGTTATGCATGCATTGTCATGGTGAAGGTTGTTGTGCATGAGATCATTGTATGCAATTAGGTCATCATGATGCTATGGTATGTTATGATGCTACTGTGTTGATTGAGATAGAGCAAGAAATGAAGACCATCAGAGTGAGGTTGCAGCACTAGACTTTGGGGTAAGAGAATATCGTCATACAAGTATTGTATGTTTGGCATGCATGTATGTTAGTTAATGGATTGTTATATGCATTATGGTTATGTGTATTCCTTTCATTTTATTGATGTTATGGTTACATATGTTAGTGCCTAGATTTACCTTAGGATGAGGAAGGTAGGATCCAGGGCCAACATCAAACCACGCTTAACCTGGTAGCTAGCCCTACCAGGTCGGGAGAGGGCTCTCTCCACGTCAATCTCAGCAAATTATGATCGATGAGGGCTTGAGATGACTGATAGAAATAATGATCTTAGGCTAGGTATATGTGCAAGAGAGTTTGATTGAATAAAATGATGTTTTTGTTGGCTCAAATGGAAAGGTAGATTTTGGGTGCGGGGATTGAGGCTCAGTCTTGCAGAGGTCTCAATGGGGCAAGGTAGGCAATTGATTTTGGCACTTCAAATCGAATGTGATGGAGGGATTAGACAGGTGAGGAGTTGAAGAGGGCAAGAGCAACCATGGATCCTCTCCAAACAGCTGAAAACATCAAGAAACTAAAGCAAACCTCAAGTAGAGCACTGCAATTTCAATGGATTCTACTTACACTCTTGTTTATAAATAATAGCATACATAACACATAGGAAAATTCACAATTACAAAACAAAGTACTGTACCAAGACAAATTTCCACATGGATCCCAAAGAGTGCTACAAATCCTGGTCTCAATTCCATAGCCAAAATGCTGATATGAATGTACAATGGAGCTCAAGGCTTTCTCAAAAGTCCAACCATGCTAATGACTAAAAAACAACATAATATAGACAACCATAGCTCATCCTAGCCTCTAGGGGTCGAGCTCACATGTTTAGGAGCTGTTTCAACTAATTCTAAATTGTGAACTAGAAATCAGGCAACATAACAGCATGCCTCTAGAAACAAGGGAACTGATTCATTCAGTTTCAAACAACTTTTAAACTAATGAATCTATCTCTATAAGTGAACATTTGACTTATTTACATCATGATCCATCAATGTAAATTATATTACATCACAAATTTTCCATTAAGAAAGTGAAAAAGTCAAACTGGCCAAAGCTGGGCTAAAAATAGAGTAATACTTGGTCAAACTGGCAAAATTTCCTCTATGTGCCGCGCCTGATTCACTATGTGTAGTGCCTGTTTGGACCCACTTTTTGAGGCCTTCCCGGTGTCCAAATTAGCTCTAGGTGTGCTTGTTGGAAATTTCTACCTATCTACTTTCCAACCCAAGTGGAATTTTCCAATTTGGCCTCCATTTTCCCCTCCAAAAGTCAGTTCTCCCAACACTGCTTCCTGTGTGTCAAAATAGGGGCAGTGAGGTAATTTTTTGAGTGTTTTTGACCTTTTTGAGGGCTCAAAACCTGTCCAAATTTCTTTGCCATTGGTAGGCAAGCATATTTTTTCATTCCAAATCCAAAATTCTGATTTTTTATCATTTGGAGGCTCCTAGCAAAAGCGAGCACTACGTGGTGCGGCACATAAGGCAAAAAATTCTGTTTTTTGTGCCAAAAATTTCAAAAATGCAAAAAGTGCCCCAAATTTTTTGAAATTTGGGCTAAGTCTTCTCCATAAAACATTGTATTTGGCCAAGGAAGCCTCAACCAATATCTGAAGTCCTTCATGCTCTTTTTGCCTCCTTGATGCTCTCTTCAACTTTGCCTTTAAGCTCCTGATTCTAGCTTGGCACACCATGTTCCTCGACAAGTAATGATATGACAGGTTTCTAAGCATATTCTTCTCATTGATGGACTTTTCTAGCTTCCTCTCCAAGTGGATATTGGCTCTTTCAAGCCATGACTCCCTATCGGCATTAACCTCCTGCTCAAGTGAAGTGAACTCCACCCTCCTCCTTTGGGCAGCTTGGCGATTCTCCCGAATGTTTTGCAACTCCATAATCACTTGTTGGTCTTCAAGTTGCTTATTCCTTTGCTCTAGGTACTATATTGTCCATTGGGCTCTATCCAAGTTGATGGACAAGGCATCAATGTCTGCCTGCTACTCTTGAATGATTTCTTTGAGATTTGTGCTTTGCGGGCCCATATCAGTATCATCACCCTTAATGAGAATGAAATCAGTCTCACTCTCACTTGATGGTCCTTCCTCCTGTAGTGGCCTCTTGCCTTTGTCCTAAACCTGTTGTGCTAATGACAGAAGCGAGGCCCCTTCCATCCCGGGTGGAGATAACACTCGCTTTGCTGTTGCAAACAACCGTCTAGTGCCCTTCTGATAAGTGATAAACACCGCCATGCTAGTGGTATGTGTCTCATGACCCTCATGCTGATAAGAAGGTCCACCTGTCTCATGTAAAACCTCTGAAGGTCCCTGAGGAGCTGTGAAAAACTCACGAGAGATGAAGTCCTCCCAAGTGATGCCCTGTAAGCCAAGCTGACGAATGACCACAATTTTAATGAGAGAAAAATGGTAAATACTATTGAATTGCTGTTGAGGAGTCTTGTGCTACACTAGAGTGGTCATTTTCTTGATATTTCAACACATGAAGTAAGGGATGTTCATCATCCTTACCCTGGTAAAATGCATCAGAAGCCTAATATGATAAGCATATAAACGGGAGAAGCGGCCCTCACAGCTGAAATACTTCATGATCAGTTTCATTAAAGGAGCATATGCATCTTTGAGGTACTAAAAAGGAAAAACTCTCTTGAGCTGTCTCAAATAGTCGGGCTTGATGTATGGTTCATAATGTTGTCGATCAATTTGTTGCCTCTTGTTCCATTGCTCTCCAATGTTAGGAATACCGGTTGCTAGTGAAATAGATTTTGGTGTTAATGTGAAAGTGACACCAACTAGAGTGGCTTGACCATCATGTAAATGCAATACAAACAAACGAGCCAACTCATGATGAAACTGAATGTTAGCAACCTTCTCACAAAATTCATAGCAGGACTGGTGCTGAAAACAAGAGATGGCAAGAGGGCAAACCTGTAACTCAACAAGGGTGGTTGGTTCCTCTCGAATATGTTTGCCACCTCTATGAGGCCTCCTGGGTGCATGTACCTCTGTAGGTGAGTCATTGTGGGTCTCCTCTTCATAATCATATGAGGGATTAGATGTCATGTCTGCTAGTGGATGGACTGTTTTGTAGTTGTCTTGATGATAAATAGGTGAGTTGTGATGTGTTTTGACCTTTGCCACCAAGGGAAACAGTGATATGAGGGATTGTGGAGGGAGAAAATAGTGAGGGATTTAGGGACTGTTGGGGTAGGTTTTAATTAGGGAAATAGGGAATTAGGGAATGATTTAGAAGTTTTTGATATAGGACTAGGGTTTGGGAATTAGAGAGTATTTTGGACTTTGGGAAAGGGATTTGGGATATGGAATTAGTGAATATAAGGGTGTGTGAATTTAGGGAATAGGGAAATCAAGAGAAAAATGGGGTAAGGGAGTGATTGAGGGAATAGAAGGATGGAATTGGTAGCAAAACAGTCAATACTAACCCTAGGTAGCAATTTCCTTTGAGGAATTTCAAGATATAGCGTTTGGTTTATTTTAAACACTCACCATACAACAAACACCATAAAACAACCACCAAATTTGGATGAAAAGCAGTGACAGAGGGTCAACCTACTTGGACAAGTGATGATCCACAAGTTTTGGGCGATTTGGAGCAAGTTTTTGAAGTTTTCGGGCTTGCCGGCTGTATGCGTCATGCATCAAACCCAATGCGCCGCACCCAGTGAGTGCACCGCGCCCAGTGCAATTTTGAACTGGAGGTCGAAGCCCAGTGCGCCGCGCCTGCTATGTGCGCCGCGCCACCTGCCCAGTGCACCGCGCCTCTGTCTTGGAGCGATTTTCACCAATTTTTCTCACTTGCTCACCACCACGACTTTGCCTTGCTTCCACTTTGTCTTGGAGTGCAAATGAACTTTTCAAATTGAAGGAATGACTTATAAACAAGGAGCTTTTAAATTTTTGGCTCATAAAACCCATTTTTACAATGTTTTGAAAATGACTTTGTTTTTGACTCCGTTTTGAGCTTTTTCACTTTATTAGAACTTGTGATAGACTAAATGACTAGTGCTTTGTTTGTTTTGCAGGGGGTTGGAGCTACTGGGGCTAGGGAAAGAGACCAGGGTTGCAGGTGAAGCAATTTACAGATGAAGGGATACAATTACATAAATTTGTACAATAAAAGCAAAAATACTCTGTTGTTCTGTTTTGAGGAAAGACACATCTCTGAGCACTTGATGATGAATTTATTGATGCTAGAACCTCCTCATGGCCTGCTGATTGTTATTGGACACTTTGAACCACCTTTTGATGAAACCCTAATGAAATCCTAGAACAAAACCTTTGCAATCTTTAAGACAAAAGATGACTGTATATGCTTTGTAATGAACAAACATGAGCCAGCAGGTAGATAACATGAGGGAAACTGTAAGAAAGCCATTACCGTCAGATGATCCATGCGCCTAATGAAATGTAGCTGACTGAGTGGGACACCTAATATGAAATGCAACAAGAGGATTTGATCTCTAACAGAGGGATGAAGATACCGACACTAACAACATATATGATAGATGTTAGTTGATTAGTGTAGTCATATGCACATGTGTCAGATAGTGATGAATGATAGTAACTTGTGGTTGTATGAATTGTTATTGTTGCTTTATGTTAGATAACTTAATAATTATGTTATATGTTGTTGATGAGTATGCTATAGGTTAACTTGTTGTTGTTATATGATAGTTAGCTTGATGATTAGGTTATATGTTGTTAATAAGCATGATATATAACTTCTTGTTGTTATATGCTAGTAACTTGATGATTAGGGTTATATCATTAATATCTTGATGTTATATGTTTCATGCTAAATTGGATTGGCCTATGGAGATGGTTAGGGTTATGACATTTAGGTATGAGTCGACTTATTTGTGACATTGTGTTGTACTAATCTAGAGTAATCATACATATGTCGTTTGCATGAATGACAAATGTTTATGAGCTTATGATGTGAACATGTTAGCTAATGACTATTATGGATATCATGACCTTTTTTATGGTTGAATTGATATGTTGTGAAGTCATATCATGTTAATATTTCTTGATTGTGCAGACAAGTTAGCCTACCCTGAGAGACATTAAGCTATGAGTTTTCTTATGTCATCTATTTGGTGTTTGAATGTTTGACTATGCCATTTATTTGGTGTTTGAGTGTTTGGTGTCTATTATGTCATCTATCTGTTGTTTGAATGTTTGATTACTTGAATGATATGAGTATGTGTCTATAATATTTCTTACCAAAATGATCTTGTTTTAGGATGGTTGTAGTAATACATATGTGTTGAGATAGTTTATATGTACTTGATTGTAAGTAGGTGATAGTTGTAGCATTATGTATTATGACTGATGAATCTGAGTTGATTGTTGAGTATGACATGGTTGTTAGACTTGGTGAAGGTTGATTTCCGAGTAATAGATATGTTTCCTTGATCTTTGAAACATGTGATCGACATGTGTGAGTAGTTGTAGGGTAACATGCTTGGTATTAGTGTGACAAGGTAATAATTGATTTGCTTATATAACTAACAACTTGATGATGTGATAACACATAATAAGACTCAATTGCAGCAAGGTAAATGGTAAAAGAAAGGAATTGGGTAAGAATTCCTTTGGCTATGTTTGGAAACCCTAATTCCAAATGAATGATTGTTTTGCATACATGAAGTCTTCTTAACCCTAATCGTATCTACAATTATGTGGGTATGTGTTATATTCATGGACATGTATTTGATAGGTATAACAACTGGTGTCTAGTTATAGCTAGGTTTGTTAACGGAATTGGAGTCCCTTGAGAGATGGCATGGACGTGCTCAGTTGCAAGGAAACATGCTTAGCACAACAAGGTAAGATAACTGGTATATTGGTATATTTGTTTATACACTCACACTTATGTGTTTATGGCAATATGATACAGGGAATTTCATGGCAAGAATCTGCCATGAAATTTTGAAGAAGGCTTGGGTTGAGATTTCCTTTGGAATAATTGGGAACCATGGGATTGAGTCATGGTGTTTGTTTCTAGTCTTGTGCTTTTAGTATTTTGTGATTTTATTGCGTTTGATTTGCAGTTTTGTTTGTGTCTTGTGCATGGCCATACCACTTTGCTTGTGATGTTGTGTTTCTATTACCTTTCATGGTTTTCGCTTGTTTGCTTCTTGGTCTTTTCCTTTATGTTTTGATAGCCTTGGGAATTGGTTGGGAAAAGAGGAAAGTTAGTGGCGCTTGAGCAGAGCTAAATGAAACCCGAAAGGTGATGTAAGGGCTAGACGAAGCTCGTTGCATGTTTAAGGGCAGTTAAAGGCAAGGATATGACAGTCGGTTGGAGTGGTTGGGTCCATTGTGGTAAATGGACTGTGGCATTACAAACATGGAAAAATTAATTAGGAAAGCTAAAGTAAATGGATTTAGGTGTCATATGCCTTGGCTATGTTGGGAATCGTTGTTCTCATTGTTGTGCATGATGTGAACAGATAAAGGGAGTTATCCTAACCTTGACCTTATGGTATCTGGTAATTATGTTGTTCATGATTGTGTTAATTATATATATGTATACATGTACGTATTTATGTATGTCATGTTTGATAGGGCCATCATGGATCATGATTGTTTATATGCTAATGTATATATGTACACATGTATGCTTGTATGTCGTTGTCTGACATGATCATGGTTGTTTTATGCTAATGTTTATGTATATGTACGTATGAATGTATGTATCTATGTATCTATGTCATTGTCTGACAAGGTTGTCAGGGATCATTCTTGTGGAGGAATGATTGCTTCTGCAGGTGAATAGCATGAAGAGGTTCTTGGTCTTATGAGGAATCAAGTGGGAAGAGTAGCCATAACAAATTTATGAGGTCAATATCATGTGGATATGAGTTTATATTATGTGTTTATACTATGTCTATGTTTATGTTATGGATAGGCTATGTTGAGGGATACATCAGCGAAATGAAAGCAGTGTGCTTTGCGGCATGTTGGGACAAGCATGGATAAGACATTGGAAGCAAGGTTTCTTGGTAGAGACAATATGGTTTTGGATGTGCACTGTTATTTTTGTGTATATGTTGTAAATGTTGTATATTCATTGATTGTACCTAGGATGATGTGTAATGTTGTATATGTAGTATTGTGTACATATGATGTTGTATGCTTATTGTATATATGGTGTTGTGTGTATATTACATATGCAGTGTTGGGTATAGATGGTGTTATGTACATGTTGGATATGTGGTGTTGTGTACATATCGTATTGTGCGCATGTTGGATATGCGATGTTGTGTGCATATGGTGTTGTGTGCATGTGGTGCTATGTACATGTAGTGTTGTGTACATGTCATGCATGTGGTATTGTGTACACATTGTATAGGTGGTGCAGTGTACATATGGCATTGTGTACATGTTGTGTAGGTGGTGTCGTGTACATGTGATGTTGTGCACACGTTGTGCAGGTGGTGTTGTGTACAGGTGGTACTATGTACATGTTATACATATGGTACTGGTGTACATGTGGTATTGTACGCATGTCATACATGTTGTGTTACGGGTATGCGGTACTATGTATGTGAATTGTGTAGTCGTGGTATCATGACATGTGTATTCATTGTGTTGTACTCTGTGTACGTATATGTATTGTGTTGTACATCAGGTGTAGGTGTATGTATTGTGTGGTGGTGTACACTAGATGTAGGCGTATGTATTGTGTTGTGTTGTACACTGGGTGTAGGTGTATGTGTTGTATGTCAGGTGTAGGTGCATGTATTGCATGGTGTTGTATGTCGTGTGTGGTTGTATGTGTGTGATTCACACTATGTGTATGTGCACATGGTTGAGGAGAAGACACTGGGTGTTTTTTGGGTGTGGCAACCGATATGATGTGTATGGAATAAGGAAAAAGGTAGAAGCTAAGGATTTATTAAAGGATAAGTATCAATATTTTATTTCAGTTTTATTATGCATGTGATTTATGATTATGGTCTATGATGATTACATGTGATCTATGATTCTGGTTTATGATGGTTACATGTGATTTATGATTTTGATCTATGATGGTTGTGTTTTGAGCTAACCTGATGTGATATGTTTATACATGATGATTTGGTCAAAGATGCTAGTTTGACTTGTTGTGACAAGAAGCGAACAAAATTGCAAGTGTACCTTGTTGATGGGCCACCAATGAGGTATGATTTGAAGTTATTTCAATTTATTTTGAATCTAATGGAAATTATGTTCTTGGTACAGGAAAACATGGAATGTCTGGTTGGATGATTGAAACCGACTGAAAGAATTAGTAGTGTCAATGAAAGGAATTGAAACAGGAAGCAGTATGTTGGCAAAGTATTCATAAGTAGGGCCATTAGGGGACACTGGTACCCAATAGTGTCCATTGATTTCCATGAGCATGCTATGACCAGTATGATGGCTTGAGGCAGGGATATGCCTTGGTTTTTGGATCTTCCAATGCAAGGAAACCTTGCCAAGGGATCGACTGCCCAGGATGGGGGTGCCAACATAACTTGGAAGGTATGTGACTGCACAGAAGGGGGTGACCGGATTTCCCGAGGGACTGTGCAGCAGAGAAGGGAAGGGCAGAGATAAATTTGTTTTGGTCATTAGCATTTCCATATTGAATCAAATTCACATTAGGAGTGTGCCCTGGAACAAAGAGTCGGTAACTGTTCACTAAAAGGACAAGTGGCGCAGGATTATAGCTTTGGACATTGGATGCATATTTCACCTTACAAGGGATTTTGGACTTTGTGGGAAGGAGGTGAATCTTGGTACAACCTTGAGAGTGGAGGTGTAAGCCTCTAGATTCCCTTGTTGTGAATGCAAGCATCGTATCCTTTTATTTGTTAGTTGAGAAAATGTGCATATGTGTATATTTGTGTATTATTGTAAATAATGTAAAGAGTTGTGTTATAAAGCTCCATAGATAGTATGATTATTTATTGAGTGAAGCAAATGTGTATGTGTGTATATCTCACTATTATTGTAAATATTGTAATTGTGTTATAAAGCTCTAGTAAACGATATGATTGCCATGTTTCAACATTGGTCATTGTAAATACTGCAACAAGTTTCATTATAAAGCTCCATGGGAAGTATGTTTGGTTTTCAGTGGTTTTTCTGGTTATAGGTGTCATTGAACACCGAGGAAAGTGTCATTGAACACCAAGGACGGTGTTTCCCCAAGGTGGGGGGGGTTTTGTAACAACCCTGGTTAAAAAATCCATGTAAAAATATGTAAGACCAAGGTCATGGGACACGTATTCCAAGATAAATGGTGGGCAAAACATCCTAGTGGGTGTTCATTTCGGTTGGCAAAGGCAATGACAAAGGCTTTGGAAAGGTAAAATGACATTTTTGGCATATTTAATGGAAATAATGTAAATTAGGAGAAAAGGAAGGTGAAAGGTCACAGGTTGCATGTGAGGAGGAAAATGGAGGAAAATAATGCAAAATGAAGAAAATACCTCATTGATAAAAAGGCTTCTGAGGATCAGTGGGTAGGCTTGGTCAGTGTAACCTTTTGTCAGTTCAATTTTGGAGCTCTCTCATTATTCTCTCTCTCACACACACTCTTGGACACTTAGAGTTTTCTTTAAGCACTTTGGCATTGGATCATGAAACGAAAAGAAGGCAAGAGGAAGGAAGGAGCAAGCAAGGAAGGCGGGACCAAGCACCTATAACATGATTCTTTGCAGGTATCGATTTGCATGTGTGTTTTCCTTGATAGATTTGGCATGCATGGTATTGAAAGTGGTTATTTGTTGTTATGGAATGGGTTTTTCTAGGTGCAATAGTGTTTTCAGCCTAGCCTTGCCATTTTCGGATAACCATGGTGTGATGGGGTTCTCATTTTTTGGTTGAGCTTGATTGCCGGATGGATTCGAATATGAGTGAGATGGATCTCTAAATAATAGAACACATGGAATAGTAACCCCTGAACCAGACTGTGGGTTGCGTAAAGCCAGATTTTGTGTTGCCTCGATGGACCGAGGAATCCTCGACCAGTGAATGGAAGAATATACGGTAAATCCTAGAGGTGGGTGCTCTCCATCAGGCCTAGTAATCTCATGATGGGATATATGGTAAAGCATAGAGAGTGGAGTCTCGGTTAGGGCCTAGTGATCTGGTGTGGATTGCGGTAAAGCCCAGAGACTAGTTTCTCGATTATGGCATAGTAATCCCTAGATCAGATTGTGGATTGCGATAAAGCTAGACAGACTGGGAAACTAGAAAATTCCTCAAGATGTAGGTGGAGAAATATGGTGGCATCCATGCTTTTTTTGGCCTAGTGATCTGGTGGAGATCATGATAAAGCTTGTTATTACATGTTTATTGTGTTGGCCTAGTGATCTGGTGTGGATTGCAGTAATGCCTGGTTTCTATTGATGAGGGTGAGGCGGTTTAGCCTCGAGATGCCCTGGTTGATTATTTTGGTTTGACTCCCACATTCATGCTTGGAATATGGCACATGGGTGATTGGTTGAAGAGAGACTTGGCTCAGCTAATATATGGTCAAGTGCAACTTGGTAGCCCCATCCCGGGTTGGCTTTTGCATTCATTAATGAGAGGTTATTTCCTTGGTATCTTTTGTGTAAATGTATTGGTTTATATGTGGATTCTATGTTTGATGTATCCTTGATATTTATGTTATTATTAGGTTGGTTTAAGCATGTTTTATGACAATGATGATGTGTGGATCTCCTCATGTTTTGATTTGTAAATGAATGAATATTGTATCTATGACCTAATAGATTATAATGTAGCTAAAAATATAATGGAACAATGCTTCTTAGCAATTCTCAGATAAGTATGAGACCCCTATGCTCAGATCTGTTGTTTACACCTATAGATTACATATTTATGACATGTTTAACGAAATGTTTGTCATGGCTAGTAGGGGTCCGATCAAGTCCTTGTTTAAGTAATTTCATTTGTATCATTATTATGTCGTTATCTGTCAGTTTTGAAGGTGTCATGGAGTTCTGGACAGTGACCTAGGCTCCGGGCATGAAAAAGTGGCACAAATCCCGAGGTTGCAAGGACATATATGAGGATAAAAGTCCCCAGGCGCATGTATAACCATGTTATGGGAGCGTATGGAGCCTCATGGACGCATGATTGTCCATATCAAGGGAGCGTTCAGGGGTTTAATGGTCTAAAACTTCAGTTGGTCTCAGGGGTTGGTTACTAGAGTGGTTGGGATGGCTCCTGGGAGTTTTTTCATTGATGTGGAAGGTCTGTGTGATGTGTTTCCTTCGATTCCACTTCCTTAAGGTCACCTAGGAGGTTGAATCCCATCATAATGGCCTCTCGTCACATTTTTACCCTCGTTGGTTGGTTACTTGGGTAGATGTGGGATGAGGGTGTTACAGTCTTCTCTGGGCCTTTCAAGGATCATCCCTTCACCCTCATTCTATCCCTGTCAATATGGAAATTTGGCACACCCTACCTTACAAGAGTCCCATCCTTAATAGGATATGGCAGCTCACTCCTCACTTCACACTTTGGATTCTCTAGAAAGAGTGAAACCCTCAAATCTTCAAGAACCAAGCCCCATCGCTCAATAGAGCCTGGAATTCGATTACTGCTCATCTAGAAGAAATCATCACAGTTGTCCACTGGAACTCCCAAGATTGGGACTGTCCTCCCACAAAGAAATTTATTCTTCAGTCGTTAAATGTAACAACCCTGGTGAAAATTCCATGTAATAAAAAGTAAATAAAGGCAAAATAATAACCACGGATGATGGGACACTTATCCCAAGAAGAATGTTGGGCATAATCATAACGATGGGTATCACTTGTGATTGTTTATGGCTAAGGAAATTGGAAAATGCAATGGCTAAGGCTTTGGAAAGGAAAAATGACATTTTTGGCACAATTATTTATGAAAATAATGAAAATTAGGAGAAAAGGGAGGTGAACGGTCACAGGTTGCACGTGAGCAGGAAAATGAAGGAAAATAAAGGAAAATGAAGAAAATAGAGGCCTCATTCATAAAAAGGCTTCTGAGGATCAGTTGGTAACCTTTTGTCAATTTAGTTTTGGAGCTCTCTCATTATTCTCTCTCTCTCTCTCATATTCTTGGAGACTTAGAGTTTTCTTGGAACACTCTTGGTGGGTGTGGCATACTTGGATTTTTGGAGAAAGAAGACAAAGGAAGAGCAAGAAAGCGCAAGAGGGAATCGATATCAACAACTACATCATATTTTCTTGCAGGTACCGAGTTGCATGTATGTTTCCTTCACTAGTTTTGGCATGCATGGCATCTGCATGTGGATTTTTGGTTGTGATTTTTCATTGGCATGAAGGATGGTCGGGATTGACAGTGGATTGCCTAGCCTTGCCATTTCCTAGATAACCATGGTGGTTGTGGGCTTACTTTCATTGTTTTTTTTGGTTGGTTTTCATGTTTCCTTAGCTTGGGTTGAGTTATTAGTCCTGGAAGCCTTGGTTGGACAAACACTTTGGAATCCTTGTAACAACTTGGGTTGAGTTATTAGTCCTGGAAGCCCTCGTTGGACAAACACTCTGGAATCCCTGTAACAACTTGGGTTGAGTTACTAGTCCTAGAAGCCTTGGTTGGAAAAATGCTATGGAAGCCCTTAGTGGGTTGAGTTACTAGTCTTGGAAGCCCTGGTTGGACAAACGCTCTAGAAGCCATATAAGTTGTGGGTTGAGTTACTAGTCCTGGAAGCCTTGGTTAGAGAAATGCTCTGGAAGCCCTGGAAGTATTGGATGGAGATCAATCTGTTGATGTTTTTGTGATGTCCAACCGTGAGGTGGAATAATTGTTTGATGGGTTGAGGTGGATAGCCTCTGGAAGCCCTGGATGAGTTTTGATTGATGTGTTCTATGGGATCCCACATTCATGCTTGGAATATGGCACGTGGTTGAAGGGATGAAGAGAGATTTGGCTCATCCATTCTATGGTTGGGTGGAACGTGGAAGTCCCATCCCAAGTTTGGATTTTGCATCATTAATGAAACATTATTTCTCCTTGTATTTCTATGAGCATTTTGATTGATCGTATGTGGTCTATATGGCTGTATTTTCATGAGTATTTTTATCCCTATTATGCTGGTTATGTATGTGTTTTATGATAGCAGCCATGTATGGATTTCCTCATGTTTTTACTTGTAATTGAATGATCAATGTATCTACGACCTAATGGATGGAATGGAAGTTGATGTGTTGAGGCATCAATGGTTCTTAGCGATCTAAGCTAAGTATGAAACCCCTATGCTCATAACTATTAATTACACCTGTATATTACACATTTTTAATATGTTTGACAAAATGCCCGTCATGGCTAATAGGGGTCCAGTCAAGGTCTTGAACAAGTATCTTCTCTAGTACTGTCATTTCCATGTTATTTTACTAATCTGAAGAGATGGTTTAATTCTGGGCAGTGATCTGGGCTCTGGCCTGAAAAAGTGGCTCAAATCCCTGAGTCACTGGCATAACACTGATAGTTTTGGTCTCTAGTCACTAGTAGGCAAGCTTGTGAGAGTGACTTTGAGTTGTTGGTCGCACTCATGCCTATAGCATGGGAGCGACTGAGCCTTAAATTGTCCAAAATCTCAGTGGGACCCCAAGGTAAGCTATCTAAAGGATTGGATTGGTTCCTGAGGCTCCTGTAGATGATAATTAATGTCTGTATGGTGTGTTTCCATCGACTCCACTTCCTTAAGGTGGCTTAGGAGGTCAAATCATATCACAGTGGCCTCTCGTCACATGTTTACCCCGGCTGGAAGTTTGCTTGGGTAGATGTGGGAGGAGGGTGTTACACAGTCGTATCAAAGCATGGTTCACCCCTCAGACTAGATGGGTTATGTGTTGGTCATGCATGCATGTCAGTTGCATGTGTGTCACTCACACTTTCATTCCATGTGCTTATTGCATTTTCATGATGTTGTTCATGGTTGTAGTGATGTCGTCATGTAAAATTTTAGGTGTGCTTGTGGAATGCATCACTGTGAGTGTATGACTGGTTACATGTCGATCTATGTCACTTACATGTATCGTTGTAGTATGTTTGGTTACATTCTTGTATTCTTGGTTCCATGAATCATTCTTGTATATTTGATTTCAAATATTGTTCATTGATGCTTGGTCATATGTGTTTATTCATATGTGTGGATGGTTATGCATCGCTTATGCATGTTCATGTTTGCATGTGGTCAAGTGCATAGTGACATAATGATGGTGGTTATCATGCGTGACATCATGGTGTGTGTTGTTGTTGAGGACATGCACTGATGACTTGACCCTAGCTAGAATGGAAGTTTCATGGTCATATGCTTATGTTTTATGTTTCTATATGTTGTCATGATTATGTTATACATGTATCACGTTGATTTGTTGATCTTGTAGACAAGGTATCCTCCCCGAGATATACTAAGGTACGTTGGTTTATTGTGATTCGGTTTAGCTGACATGATATACCTTGCAGGAAGAAATATCAAATGGCTAGCAAGATGGTTGACTACAAAGACTATCCCTATGAATCAAAAGAGAAGTATGGTGTTGGGAACAATTCCGACTTGGCAGTAACACTGAGAAGTTTAAAGGAAGAAATAAGGAGTTGTAAAGCAGATAATGACAAAATCATACCGGCATAGGAAAAGTTAGCAGAAGTAAATGCAATCATACTTCAGATATTGTCAAAATTGTATCAACAGGGGCCGCTTCGGATCAACCATGAGAAGGAGGATAGAACCAATGGGGCATATGGTAGTAGATCACATGGTGGTCACCGATTAGATAGAGATGACACAATCAAAGATGACAGATTGTTGGACACTCTAGATAGGAAGAGAGATAGAGACATGTATGATTTTAGTTTTGATTCAGATAAGCACTATGATCGTCATCGGTATCATCCTTACAGGAGGAGTGATAAGGAGTATTTTCCAGATGATTTTAAGAAAGCAAATCCACCTACTTTTGATGGAGAGGTAAAGAAGTCACAAGATGCAGAGGCATGGTTTCTAGGCATGAAGAAGTTCTTCAAATTGCATGACCATTCAAAGAACATGAAAGATAAACTGGCTACATTCAATCTCAAAGGAAAGTTAGACATTTGGTGGGAAGACGTGAAGAATGTTAGAGGTATAAATGAGGAAGATTTGACTTGGAGTGAGTTTGAGCGACTAATCAAGAAGAAGTATTTGTCAGAAAGATACTTTGAGTTAAAGATGGGATCCACGACAGATGATGAGTACACAACAGATTTTTGGAGTTGTTGAGGTATGTGCCTTACCTCAAGGAGGAGAAGGCTAAGATTCAGATATTCGTTAGTGGATTACTGGTTGCATTCAAATATAGGATTGAGTTTGACGAGCCTAGATCATTGGAGGAGGCCATCCAAAAATTGAAGCATTGCTATGAACAATCGAAGCGCAAAATTGAGACTAAGCTAGACTGGAAAGGTAATGCAAAGAAAAAAGGAAAATGGGACAAGAAGTGAGTACGACCACATGATACAGGTAACAAGGAGAATGTTGCACCACCTAAGAAGTTCAATACATCAGATAGAGGACAAGGATTCTGATCAAGAGAACATAACAAGGAGACAAGTTGGAAGCCTATAGAGTGTTGGACTTGTGGCAAAGATCATCGCAGGAGAGACTGTCCACCGAATTAGGGTGGTAGACCTCAGATATATAGTGCACAAGAGGCGTAGACCGTTGGGGATGTTGGTCAGAGTGTTCCATGTATCTATGTAGCAGTGGAAAACAAGAAGGCAAAGAATTAGGCATCTATCATTGAGATGGACGGTAAGCTTTGTGATTAAGTTATTTATATTTTGATTGACCTTGGATCTAATTATAGCTATGTTAGTCTTGACTCGCTGGATAAGTGTGGTTTGAGTAAGGAATTGCATGCAGAGTCTTGGTTAGTACAGTTGACTACATGTACGAAGAAATGAGTTCATCATTGGGTAAGAACTTGTGTATTTGACTTGAATGGTATGCTTACTGCACCACATTTGAATGTATTATCATTAGGATCATACAATATGTTGTTGGGCGTGGACTGGTTGTATCTTCATAGAACCAAGGTAGACTGTTATGACAAAGCCATTGAATGTGTTGATGACAATGGAGAACCAAGAGTCTTACAGGGAAAGAAGAAAGCCACATCAGTTAGGATGGTGACAACTATGCAATCAAAGTGTAGTCGTAGGAAAGGGTGTATGTTATTTCAATACACATTTCTAGTGATAAGGGTAAGGAGGTTGAGGATGTAGACGTGTTGAGCAGATACCCAATTCTACAACAATTCAGGGATGTGTTTCCTGAGGACATTTTAGAGTTGCCACCTCACATGGAGGTAGAATTTTCTACTGAGTTAGTGTTAGGGGTAGCTCCAACATCGAAAGCACCTTACAGGATGAGCAGACCTTAGTTGGTTGAGTTAAAATTGCAGCTGAAGGAAATGTTGGACAAGGGATACATTAGACCAAGTGTATCACCTTGGGGCACACTGATCTTGTTTGTGAAGAAGAAATATGGTACTCTCAGATTATGCATTGACTACAAGCAGTTGAACAAAGTGACTATCAAGAACAGGTACCCTTTACCAAGGATTGATGACTTGTTCAATCAGCTAAAGGGAGCAGCAATGTTCTCAAAGATCGATATGAGATCTGGATACCATTGGGTACGAATCAAAGAAGAGGAAATTTACAAGACCGCGTTCATGATCAGGTACAGGCATTATGAGTTTGTTGTTGTTCCAATTGGCTTAACTAATGCTCTAGCAATATTCATGTGTTTGATGAATAGTGTGTTGCGTCCATATTTGGATAAGTTTTTTATTGTGTTCATTGAGGATATACTGGTATATTCTAAAAACGAGGAAGAGCATTCTGAGCATTTAGTAGCAATGTTGAGGTTGTTGAGGGAGCATCAGTTGTATACTAAACTCAACAAGTGTAGTTTCTTTCAGACTGAGGTACACTACTTGGGACATGTTGTCTCCAAGGAAGGTATTGTAGTAGATCCATAAAAGATAAGGGCCATCATGGAGTGGGTATCTCCTAAGAGTGTGGATGAGGTAAGATCTTTCATGGGTATGGAAGGATATTACCAGAGATTCATCAGGAACTTCTCACAGATTGCTTATCCCATTACATCATTGCAGACGAAAGGTAATAAGCTAGAATGGACAGAGGAGTGTGAGGCTAGCTTTGAGCAGCTTAAGAAATTGTTGGCATATGCACCAATGTTACAGATTGTAGATCCAGATAAAGAGTTTGTAGTGTGCACAAATGCTTGCAATAGAGGACTTGGTGGAGTCCTTATGCAAGATGGACAAGTAGTATGCTATGAGTCCTGGAAACTAAACGAGCATGAGCAGAACTACTCAACACATGATTTGGAGTTAGCAACGATCATACATGCATTGAAGATGTGGAGACTATCTTCTTGGTAGGAGATTTGTACTTATGAGTGATCACATTGGGTTGAAGTATTTGTTTGACCAACTGAATCTAAATGGCAGGCAGGCTAGATGGTTGGCCATGATCAACGAGTTTGATTTTGAGATTAGGTATATCAAAGGTAAAGAGAACAGGGTGGCAGATGTTCTCAGTAGACGGGTACTGGTACATTATTTGGCAACCATGAGCTCCTATGGGACAAAATTATAGGATAGGATTTTGCAGGCAGGTCAACAGGATGTTAGGTATATAGATATTGTGCATATATTGCAGCAAGGTATTGGTATAGGTACAAGTACAAGTACAGGTATAGGTCCAGGTGCACAGGGTATGGATTATTGTCTTACAACAGATGGATTGGCTAGGTTCGAGACATGATATATGTACCAGATAACAATGAACTCAAGAAGGTGATATTGAGAGAGTTTCATGTGAAACATTATTCAGGTCACCCAGGTTATCAGAAGACATTGATAATGGTGAAGATATTTTACTATTGGCCAAATTTGAAGAGGGATGTAGCAGAGTTTGTGGCGAGGTGTTTCGACTGTCAACAAGTGAAAGTAGAGTGTAAACATCCAGGTGGATTGCTACAGCCGATTTTGATTCCAGAGTGGAAATGGGAACTTATTTCCATGGACTTCATCACTAGGTTGCCAAAGACAGTGAAACGACATGATTCCATTATGGTCATTGTGGATAGATTAACAAAGGATGCACACTTCATTCCGGTTAAGTCTAAATTCTCAGCTAGTGATGTGGCATAGGTATTCATCAGAGATATGGTTAGACTGCATGGTGTTACAAAGAAGATTATGTCAGACAGGGATGTGAAGTTCACTTCCAAGTTCTGGAAGGAGTTATTTTCAGGTTTGGGCACAGAGTTGCCCTTCAGTACAACTTATCATCCACAGATAGATGGATAGTGAGAGAGGGTCAACAAGATATTAGAGGACATGTTGAGAATGTATGTGATGCATCAACAACTGAAGTGGGAAGAGTATCTCCCTTTGGTAAATTTCACATACAACAATGGCTATCAGGAGTCACCGAGGATGATTCCTTTTGAGGGTTGGTATGGGAGGAGTTGTAACACTCCCATTAGTTGGAGTGATCTGATTAACAGGGTATTAATTGGACCAGATATGTTGGCAGACATGGAACAGGAAATGCAGGTGATCAAGAAGAATATAAAGGCAGCACATGATAGGTAGAAAAGATATGTAGATTGGGATAGGTTGTTCAAGGAGTTACAGGTTGGGGAACAAGTGTACTTGTGCATCAAACTGAAGAGCTCCTTCCGGATTAGATCTTATGCCAAGATGACACCACAGTTTTGTAGACCCTTCAACATTATTGAGGATTGGGCCAGTAGCCTATCGACTTGCACTGCCTCCGACTGTGAAAGTCCATGATGTTTTCCATGTATCATTGCTTAAGAAGTATGTTAAGGATGTTGATCATATGATGCAACTCGTTTGCCCCATGGGCATTGCTTGATCCTATTCTTGGTCGCCGGTCCATCTAGGCCCTAAGCTTTAACACACGATACAAGCTAAAATAAATGAATAAAATGTTCAAAAAAAACTCAAAAATAAAAATTATAATAAAAAAAATAAAAATAAAAATTGAGCTAGCTCACCTAAAGCAAGCTCGAAACCCTTGGTGGGTATTGATTGTTTCTATTGCCGCTTCTTCTTGTTCTTTGTTCTGATAGCTCTCCTCAAAATCGAGGAAATCATCATCGTTGAAATCATCTTCATCGTCATCAACATTAATATTGATATCAAATTTCTCCACCAAGCACCTCCATTGATGAACTTAGAGAACTTATCAAAATTAGGCCATATATCCCTGGCAATCACCCACTGACCTTAAGCCACATGGGGTATTATAAAGTCTAAGATGATAACATCTCCACACATTCTTCTTTTCTGCTAACTCAAAAGAAAATTAAACATTGTGGCCTTCTTGCAGAACTCAAACTTGCAACCAAATAACATTAAACCCAAATGCTAGTATTCTTCCTCTATGCCAAAGTTAAAGGTTCCTTGCTTAAATTTCATTACAAGTAAAGTACCATGACACTTGTATGTTTAATGATCTCAATAGTTCTCCTCCTTATGTTTAACACATTTACTATAGACTTCTCGTGCCCTGTTGTACGACTTGCTTCAATCCCTATAAACCATTGCAGAACAAAAACCCAGAACTAGACCTATTTCTTTTAAAAAAAAAATTACACACGTAAAAAAAACGTTATCTTCATGGATCCTATAAAGCCATAATGAACTTTGTATTCACAAAACATATAAATAAGTTACAAAATATACATAAAAGTGACCAACCAAATACTCTATATCTATAGCCATGTACCATGTGCATTTGGTACCTTTATTTTATAAACATTATATTCTTCGGGCAAATGAATTTGAACTTTTCATCACGAAAAAAAAGGAACGAGATTAAGTGGTTCCACGAAAGGGTTTGAGTTATTTTAATAAATTAAATAATGGGTAATTAAAAAAAAATTAAATTATAATTTTATTTTATTTTAAATAGTTAGTAATTATTGATAAAATAAAAGAAAAATAATTAATTAAATTATAATTTTATTTGAAATGGTTAATCATAAAAAATAATTAATATATGAGTTATATATATATACAGATATTAAGAAAAATAACAAAATTTCTTAATTATAGTGATTCATCGCCATTTTATCATGGAGAATTTTAATATAAAAATAAACTTGGTTACCATAGAGAATTTTAATATAAAAATAAACTTTGTTATCATACTGTAGTTTACTATTACCAAATGCCTAAAAACCATAACTTATCTTCATATGACATTTTTCTAATCAATTTATTTAATTAAAAGAGTAATGACATAACTACTTTTGAGATAAATTTGAATATTTGATTTATAATTACTATTACAAATATTTTTAAATATTCAGGGGAGGTTAAATTACTACCATCCAGTTAATAAATATTGACAACCTTATAAAAAATTTTTTTGTTACATGAATCCACAACTGGAGCAGCCTCGCAACCCCGGTAACACGGGGTACAATTCTGATCGCTACCACTATAACCCCTGGGAACTGCACCCGCCCCTCTACACAGCTTTCGGGCTAGTCGCAAGGATTTGAACTCGTGACCTTCAGTACAGAGCCTGCCTTTCTAAGGAACTTCATCACAATGTGATTACCAACTAGCCTACACCCATGGGGCTGACAACCTTATAAATTAAATTTATTACAACTTTATAAATTAAATGGCTAATAAATGTTGATAGGCATCAATCCATAATAAGCATCCAAAACAATTGCTTCATAATGCATGTCACATTACTAAGATTAAAAAAAGAATAAAAATAAATTAGTTTTAAATTATTATTATTGCGCCAACCCATTTTAAATTATCATTATCGTGGCTATGGTTTCATTGCTTTGTTTTCATGTAACAGTACATTTAAAAATGATAAAATACTATTTATACTAACAAATTAAATATAGTAATAACAAAAGAAATTAATGTTGGCCATAAATAAAATATTTCAATTTCCACCTTAATTTTACATCAATTTTATAAAGAGAAAAAAATATTTTACTTTTTAGTACGAGAGAGATATGTGGTTTTTTCAGTATACTTAATATGCAGTAATTTAATTTAATTTTTTCATATATAATTTATTTTATTTTTAATATGGAGTTTAAATTTTTCATATATTAGAAAAGTTTAATGCCAGTTATAAATAAAATATTTCAATATTCATGTTAACATATAGAGAATGCTTATTCTATTAATAAGTGTTTTCTTATTTTATGAATATTTGCAATTGTTTCAATGTTTAATATAGCTATGATATTTAACATTTAAAAAAATATTAATAATAGAAATAATTAAATATATGCATAAAAGAAAATATATCAATAATAAAAATAATTTAATGTGCATATAGATAGAGAGAGGGGTTTGATATGTAATTAAAAAAAAAAAATATTAATAATAAAATGGCTGAACATATGTATATAAATAGATAAAGTGTAGATCTTAAATACTATATTTTAATGCCAACTATGTATATATTATATAAAACAAATGAAAACAAAATTTGCTTATAGTTAAAACATTTTATGAATGTGTTGCTCAAATCCATCTTAAGTTCTGATTTACCAAGAGCGCAAGTGCAAACATTTCCTCAAGTTTTGCATGAGAAAGAAGTTTGCATTCTGAGAGATTTGATCCCCCTTGGTGCTTAGTAGATCCTGAATTAAGATGGATGTATGCTAATTATATAAATAATTAATATACACATTTAAAAAAACATGTAACAAGATTCTTAACTCTCTAGATTCACCTTCATTTTACCATGGAGATTTTTAACTTGTAAATAAGTTTTCTTATAATACCAAGGATCAATAAGGTAACTACTTAATACCACATGCCTAGAAAACCATAACTCCTTTTATATCACACTTATTTATATAATATTTTTTAATTAATCAATTTAATTAAAAAAATACATAATCAATTAGAAATAATTTTCAACTTTTAACATATACATATTACTAAATGACACAGTTTAATACGAAATAGCCTTTTTTTCATAAGAATTCACCAAAATCGCTTTTTTCATGGAAATTCACCAAAATCAAACAATACAATTTCTTTGATTAAAATTAAATAATTGTAAAAAATACCATTTCGTTTATAAACTAAACTACACCTTATTAAAATTGTTATAATTAGAAATAAGTCTCTACTTTATTAAAATTATTCTAAATTTCATAGAAATTAAATCTTTATCATTCACATCTACATAATAATAAAAATTTTGAAATCCTATTACAAAACAAAAATGACTATTAACCCTATCCCCTATAAATATTAAAATAATTTTTTTTTTTACTTTCCTCTTTCTCCATATTCTACTGGATTAAAACGTTTGCCCTTATAAACCTGCGCGCGATGCTACTTCCATCGAAACTGCCATTTTTTAAACATCCACTCACCTACTACAGGGCGCTGCAAGCCCCGCGAATATCTACATTCCCAGAGTAAACATTTGGCCTGCTCTCGCATCCTGTCAGATTGCCGGCGGTGGCAGCGGACAACGGTGGCCTGCTCTACACACGTCGCCGTTTTCCTACTCCGTCCCCTCGGATATTCCGCCCCCAGCCTTCCAGGTATCTTCAGGAAGATCAGCCAGCTAGTAATGGAGGCAGGGAGAAGAAAGTGTATGGAGGCAGGGAGAAGAAAGTGTAAATGTTGGGTGAGGGAGATGGTTGAGAGGAGGATTAATTGTATCTTACAAGGTGTAATGTTGGAGAAAAATATGAGGATTTCAACCAAGACATTGTACGTGTTGAACCATTACAGTTGCTGTTGAGGCTGCATGCGTGTCATAAGTAGGCCGAGTTATGGCGTCGCTGCACCTGTTTCTCAGGCTTTGTGGACATGCTGATGAAGGTCAGTATCTTTCTATGTTTAGTGTAAGCTAGACTAGTTGTTGTTCAGTGTACGCTAGTCTGTTTGTTGGGGCTTTAGTCTCATCCATTCAAGATCCTTTTTTCTGGAAATTTAACACTCGGAAAAGTTTAAATCTGCAACCTATGAGGTGTATACTAGTTTATGAGGTGTATATTAGTTTGTTTAAGATTGGTAAAGTTTAAATCTGCAGTGTATATTAGTGTATATTAGTTGTTGTTTAGTCTAAATTAGTTGGTTGGTTGGGGTTTAGTCTTGAGGTTGAGGTTGAGGTTGAGGTTGAGGGTGGGAGTCACACTGATAATGCAACAAATGGGGGTAGACTAGTTGTTTTGTTAGGGTTTAGTCTCATCATTTCAAGGTCCCATGGGACAGGGGAGAGATTGAGGGTGGGAGTCACACCTCACTGGTGTAGACCGGGTGTTGTTTAGTGTTCACTAGTTGGTTTGTTTGGGTTTAGTCTAATTATTGGGTAGGGAGACTTATTCTACAGCCCAATATGAGAGGAGAGGATGTGTAAGTTTGTCCGTCTATGGAGTTGTCTATGGAGTGACACGTGTCCCTTAAAAAAATATGTTCTAAATAGATTTGATCCTGGGTCTGTTCAGGATAACTCTCACCAGTTACCGATTATCCTAGATTCAAAAAAAAAAAGAAGAAAGAATGAAAAAATAAGTTTTTATGGTTAAAACATTTGTTTGGTCCCATATATATTTTATATAAAATTCAAAAATACACTTTAAATGATGAGAAATTACACATTGTATTTTCCACTTAAATTTGCATGTGAAGAAATTTGATCCTCTGGGTTCATGTTAGATCTGTACTTAAAACAGATCTATGCTAGTTTTAAAATAAATCTATACTGGTTTTAAGGTTGAAATCTCCCAAAAAAATCTCAGAGAAAAGTTGAGGGTAAGAACCACTAAGGTATTGTTGCATAGAATATCAGATCTGAAAACTCGTCAATATTTACACAGGTCTTGTATAAAAACTGTCCCACGAGTTATCTAAACCTAAACCTGTTCTACGAGGTATCTAGACATGAAAATCATAGTCAATATTTACAAAGTTTTTTAATAAAAAATCTCACACCAGGTATCTAGACATGAAAACTGGTCATGTTCAATACTTACAAATTTTGTATAAAAACTGTCCCACAAGTTATCTAGACCTTCACAGTCAATTTTTTCTAAAATTTTGTATAAAAACTGTCTCAAAACTGTACCACGACGTATCTAGCCCTTAAAACTGATCATGTTCAGTACTGCCACGATTTATTTATTTATTTTTATTATTTGTTTGAAAGCAGTCTTCTAATTACTAAGTGATGGTGTAAACTCGTTGACAAGGACGTGCAATTTCAGATAGCAGTTCGGTCTCACTGTTATATCGGGATTAATACAAAATTTCTTTGTAAGTCACTGTTACTTTACATCTAGAGGCAAATTCAAGGATAGATCTATTCTGGTTGGTTGCTTATTTATTATTTTAGTGTTAAAAGTAATAATGAAGAGATAAAAAGAAATAAAGCGGGCTGAGTAATGCCCATCAATCATGTACAATCTTTTCTTAGAAGTTTAAGAGAAGCATTCGATTGTCATGTCAAGGGTTTTAAGAGCTCTCCAAGCATCACTGTGCCTCATTTTGCCTCAGTTTTAAAGGGGCAGAACTGGTCCTTCTTATCAAGTTGATGGTTTAAGAAGTTCCAGAACACGCTCTTATTCAATCAGTATATCTTACAGGATTTGTGTTAAATTCAATTGAGAGAAAAGATCCAAAGGCCCATCTGTAGAAGTCCTTTAATCTCTGTAGGTTGCCTATCATTATTCTGCTTCTTTACCTTTTCCATGACTAGCATTTTCTAACTTAAAAGCTAAGTTGCATAAATCAATATGACTGACTTACATTTTCCTTTTGACATGCACTCTGGTCAGTGAACTCTTCGATTTACAACTGTTCCTATTTTTTATTTTCAATTTAATGTGAAATAGCATTTTTAGGTAGATAACAGAAACTGCAATAAATTATTCATACATTATCCATGTATATGCTTTTCATGCTATATTTGTTCTGAAAAGCAGTTTTATTTAGTTCTTTTATACTTGTTATAAAAAACAATACTGTAGGGTGTGTGTATGGAGTGGTAATTCTATATTTGCTCAAAAAACAAGATTGTAAGCTGTTATATGGATGATTCTATATTTTCTATAAAAGAGCAATATTGTATACCACAATTTTCCTTATAAACAATATTGCAAGTTGTTATATGGAATGTTCACCTACATTTGTTCTAAAGGAGGCTGATGATATGCACTTGTTTTGTAAATTTTTATTTAGGTGTTTTGTTTTGCAATTGGCGTTCACTTTTCCTGCATTGGTTGAAAAATGACCAATGTAGAGGTCGTATAAATGCCCTATCAGAAAGCTTTTTGATCGGAAAAAGATCAGAAATAAACATAAATGGCATATTACTCAGGTTTAAGAAACAAAATCAACAAAAGAAGAGGTCATGTGAGCCATAGAAGAGGTTATGGAAGAAGAGTTAATGATATTTTTTCTAGAGGAAGAGGTTGTGCCAGAGTAGTTTAAAAAGTTACTGGAGTAGATGAAGTAGGAGGTTGTAATTGTTAGCATGATGATCCCACATTGACCCAGTCAGCTACCTGCCACAAGGAACTTTGAGTTGCCAATGCAAAAGCCAGATAATTAACAAAATAAAAATAAAGATAGGAACCTGGAAGGGAACGCTGCTAGCAAAGAGCCAAAAGGGAAGGACAATGCAATAGAAGGGGAAACAAAAGGAAAAGGATGCTTGGCCTTCCAGCTATCCAGCAGATACCAGCGTTGCCTATATCCTCTTGCACAACAAACTAGAAGTGGTTCCTCAGCTGTGATTTGAAAGGCATGGGCTTTATTCTTGTAAGTGAATTACTAAAGGTTAGGGGAGAGCCAAAATACTGTGTAAGGACTTCTCTAACTAGCTATTAATAAAGATTGAGCATCGACATTCCAAGTTATTTTTCCCAAGTTGGGTTTTGAGGGCAAATCATTGTATTTATTGGTTGTATTTTAATTTTTGGGTATTGTTTCAGTTTTGTGTATTTAGTAATTGCTGTGAGTTTTCTCTCTGAATGCTGGTAGAGTGCCATTGCACAGTCTCTGCTCTAATTTCATTAAGTGGCTACAAATGCCCAAATCGTTGCTATATTAAGTAATAATCAATTGAAGAAATTAAATGCATTGGGTAGAGAGATTGAGGTTTCTGTTTTAATGTATAAGTAGTAGAATCATGTGCCAAAATAGTGCTATTGCCTTGATTGGGGTTAGGTAGCATTGAATGGATGGTTCCTGTGTTCGGAAGAGTGTTCATCACTTTCATTTCTTCCTTCCCCAGCACTGGGACGTTGCTTTATACATACACAAGCAACAAATCCATTTTTACACACACAACAACTCAATTTTTTTAACAAAAATAAAAACGGTTTTTGCACACAACTGTATTGTGATTTGTTTTTATATTGGTTGGAAGCATTCCCAATAATTTTGTTAGGCTTGAGACATTGGCTAACTTACCCACAAATAGATATTCTCTCTTTTATTAGTTTTTTTGTTGGCTTGGTATGATCAACAACTTATGAGTGAAGTTACACTAGTGCAAACAAGCAAACAAACCAAGATTAAGTCTCTGCATAGCAGGTATGTCTATCTCTAACAGGCTTTTTTTTTTGAAGTGTATCGATAGTTTTGTAGCAATGTATATTTTTTCTCTAATTTAGAGTTGTAGTGCATAGTGAAATATTGGAGGGCATAGTGGAATATTTTGTTCTTTGGAGTGGCGATTTCAATTCTGCAGTATGGTGTTTAATTTCAGTTAGAGCTAGAATTCAGAGTGGCTATAGCAGCACATGCACATAGTGGTTTCAAAATGTGTTTCAATACCTGTGATTTAATATGGTGGAGCATATTCCAGTCTAACATTAATTGCAAAAGGCTATAATTTTATTCTACATCAATTAATTTTATTCTAAATTATTAATCCATATTAGTGAATTGTGTGGACTCTTGGTCCCTCAATTAGTAGGTTCCAAAGACTTGGAGAAGGCTTGCATGATAAATATCCATAGTGGGTACCAAAATTGTGGAGAAGCATTGCTATCGTGACTATTGCAGAGTACAAAACCTAGAATGATGGGGATACCACATGAAGAACATGTTAGGGAAGATATAGAAGCTAGAATGATGGGGATACCACATGAAGAACATGTTAGGGAAGATCTAGAAGCTAGGTTTGCTCGACTGGAGCAAAGTATTGTTACATTGACAAAGTTGGTAACATAGTTGTTGGTGAAGAAGGATATGGAAGAAAAATCAACATAGATTGAGCATGAAGAAGAAAATGTAGATTGAGAAGTTTTTAAAGGCAAGAAGCGTGATAATTCAAGTGAAAACAACTATTTTTCTTCATCTCCCAATGTTCCTTTCAAAGTTGAAATGAAGCTTGAGATACCCATGTTTGATGGACAAGTTAATGGTGAATTTTTTAATAGCTTCTTGAAACAAATGGAAGTTTATTTTGCTTTTTATTAAATCCAAGAAACATAGTAGATTTCTTTTGCTTGTTTGAAGATGTTTGAACATGATTTGTTGGGGTGGGAGAGCTATATGAATGCAGCAAGGATAGGGAAAAATCCCACTATTATAAAATGGGAGGACTTCAAGACGTCATTGAAGTCATGATTTTATCATATAGGATATGAAGAGGAGAAACTTATGAAATGGTAGTACCTTTGGCAAGAACAAGGCAAGGGATACAAGAACAAACTTCTTAATTTAACAGGCAAGCCATTAGCTTGGGTATCTCTTTGGAAGAGTTATGATGGTGGTGAAGTACCTTGGAGGACTTTTTAACCATATCTGAAGGTGGTTGCAACATCTTAGTGTGGGAAGCATGGATGAGGTGAGCAAGAAGTCTCTTTATATTGAGTTGGACTCCCTCAAGGGGTGGTTTCACAAGGGCAAAGAAGAAACCATAAATAGAAGACAAAAAGATGGTAACCACAATTGAAAAAAGGAGGGATTCTATAAGAAGATGGTATCCACAACTGAAAAAAGGAGAGATTCTATAAGAAGATGGTAACCACAACTGAAAAATGAAGGGATTCTAATAGTATTGCGATCACAGTGGTGTGGATGAGAACATGGAAGAGAAGCGCTAGAAACTCCATTTGGAATTGCCTACAAAATAGTTCAAGTCCAAGGGGAAAGCAAAGGCAAATACTGAGACAAAAGATTAATTGTTAGAAAGCACCTTTGATTTGGATGAAGCCATAGTTTATGTCATATTGCAGCAACCAAAAGTGAGTGGAGATAAACATGCACTACTTTGAACCAAAGTTCAAGTGAATAACTAGAAGGTAAATTCTTTGTTTGACAATAGCTTGTTGATTTTTAAAACATGATTTGATGAGCTTGGCCTAGAAACTTGTGATCTAGTGCAACCAAGTTTGCTAGCATGGTTACAAGAGAAATTTGTTATGAGAATTGGCCAGGAGATGCAAAATCAAATTTACCATTAATGCTAGCTAAACTGATGAAGTAGAATGTGAATTTGCATCATTAGATGCTTGTGAAGTGATGTTTGGTAGCCAATATATGTGGGATAGGGATGCTACTTTCTATAGGGGAGAAAATAAATATTGTTTTAACAAGGGTAGCAAGGTGTGCTTCATCAAAGCACATAAAGGAAGAGAGAAAATAACTCCTCTAGTAGCAAAATAAGGCATACAAGCAAGCATTGAGCGAGCTTATTCAATGATTCAATGGTGGATATGGAGAAGCAAATGGAGGCTATGTGCTCCCATCTTCTGAATGGTTTAGATTTTGGAGACTAAAGGCCTCCCAATAGAAAGATGTCATTTAGAATGGATTTGAAACAAAGATGACTTAGGTTTAAGAAAAAAATCAATAGAAGAATAAGCTATAGACATTGTTGAAGAGGCTATGGAAGGAGAGATAGTGGCATGTGAAGCTTCAGCTCAAAGAAATTTATACAACTTTTGATCATGGAGCATCGCTCAAGTGGCTTCTACTATAGACATGTTCTTCCTTTCAGCTAGACCATTTTGTTTGGGAGCATATGGCACAATTGTTTTGTTCTTGACACCTTCCTTTTTGTAAAAGTCAATGAATTCATTTGACATGTATTCTCCACCATTATCGGACCTGAATATTTTGATCTTCTTCCCTGTTTAATTTTCAAACAATTCTTTGAACTCCTTAAATGTTTCAAAGGCTTCATCCTTATGCTTCAAAAAGTATATCCATGTCTTCCTTGAAAAGTCATCAATGAATGTGATGTAGTAGAGATATCCACTAATAGAGTGCATGAGCATCGATCCACATATGTCGGAATGAATGAGATGGAGGATGTCAGTGGTCTTGTTTTCACTAGAGGGGAATGGTCCCCTTGTCATTTTTCCACTAGCACATCCCGGACATACTCCATCATGTTGAGCTTGAACCTTTGGAATCCCTGAGACCAAGTTCTCCAATTTTAGAAGAGAATCATAATGAAGATGAGCCAACCTTCGGTGCCATAATTTACTTAGATGATTTGTATTATGAACCAATGCTAATAGTGGCCTTCCAGTGACCTTGTAGAGTCCTTCATATCTTGTTCCCAAAGTGAATGCATCTTTCATAAGTGATCCAACGAGCCAAGTAAGAACTTTTCCCTTGATGAAGGCAACCCTCATCCCTTTGTCTTCCAAAGTGGAGATTGATACCAAATTCTTCTTTAACCCAGGCACATACATTACATCATGTAGTACAATAGATTCCCCATAATTCAAATGAAATTTGATGGATCCAAAACCTTTAACAGGATGAGTGGAGTTGTCTCCAAGAATTATTTTCAAATTTGACTCCCTCTCTACCAAGTTAGAGAGAACTTCTTTGTAACCAGAGAAGTGATGAGTGGCCCCACTATCAACCAACCAACTATCCCACGAATCCGGAGGAGATGAACTAGTAAGAGCAAAAATAAGAATATATTCAGATTGATTCGCAACATTACTTTCATACCTGGAGAATTTTGACTTCTTTTGTGGACGACGATCTTCTTCATGGTCACTTGGAGCATCTCTTCTTCTTCTATCATTTCTCCCATTGCGGTCATTCCTTCAGTCATCTCTCCTTCTTTGATCATTGAACCTGTTGTTGTTGCTTCTAGTATTATAACGTGGTCCATTGTTCTTCTCGGGGAAATATCGAGCATAGTTCCCTTTCTTATGACAATTGTAGCATTCAATGTTCACATATTCCTTTCTTCCACTAGAATTTCAACGATGAGGCTTTCTTGAATTTGATGAACCTCCTTTCCCTTTCTTCTTCTTCTTGTCATGAGCAATGTATGAAACGGGTTCTCCTTCTTCGTGCTTTTGAATCCTTCCTCTTCCTATCATCCTTGACTCTTCTTGAGTGAGCTTTCCAACAATTTCATCAAATGAAGGGAGGACATTTGTGTTGCTTATAGTAGTGATGAATGTTTCCCAAATAGAGGGGAGACCTCTTAGAGTCATGACCACCAGTTCCCTGTCTAGCACAACTTCTCCAACTCTTAGAAATTGATCTCTAACACGAGATCCTCATTATGTAGGATTGTATGGACTCTCCTTTGTTCATCTTGGTGTCTTTGAGTTGATCTTTCAAGGTGAGGATTTCATTCAAATTGTTGATCTCAAACATGTCGACTACCTTATCATACATGTCTTTAGACCTACTCAAGTTTCCAACATATGCAAGTAGATTATCTTGTAAACCATCAGCTATAATTTGTTTTGCTTTCAACTCACCTTTCTTGTGCTTGTTCTTGGCAGCAACAGATGCATTCTCCGGAGGCTTAGGTACCTTTCCTTGAATGTAGTCCAAAACATCATTGTTATCAACAATGATCTCCAACCTAACTTTCCATGCAACAAAATTAGATGAGTCACCCAACTTCTCATCACTCTTGAAGAAGGAAGTCATCTTGACTTTGACTAGATCAGTTCTTTCAACTTTCCAAATATGAGTGCTTCAAGGCTTGTCTCCTTTTGGGCTTGTCCTTCACCTTAGCTCTGATACCATGTTAATTTTTAGATTTTCAATTACTTTAGCCCAATTCCAAACTTCAATTAGCAATATTTCCAATTACAATTAGTTTTTCAATTCATCAATAGTAATTGAAGATAAAACAATGTATGCAATGAAAAAGAAGACAATCAACACATCAACAAGAGACACCAGATTTGGTCAAAGACCACGGAAGAAACCCACAAGGGGGAAAACCCTTTGCAATTCTTGTTTTATTAGATTGCCATAAAATGTTCAGCAGAGAGTACAATGAGCCCAATACAATATGATCAACAATTCAACCCAACAACTTTAGAAACCAGTTTACATTGGTAGAATATATTAGAGACAACTTAATTCAGATGTCATACAGCTTTAGAAAACTCTGGATGATGGTCAAGTGTAGTCAAACCCCTGGATGATCCCTTCAAGTTAGCATGCGAGCGTCTATAGCTTCTTGGACATTGTCTTGCCCATAACATGTGTGCGTTTAGGGACAAAATTTCCTAGTTCTGTGTCAGCGTCTGGAGTAGAAACCCTAATATTGTACGAGCTTCAGATCTGAGACTTCAGACCTCCATATGACCTTTTCCTTCGCCAATGTGCCGAACCAAATCAGATAGAAGAGAAGAATATGCTTGATCTTGTGATGTCCAAATGAGCTTCTAGGTGACTTGTATTTATAGGCTTCTAGGGGTTTCCAAAAATGTCCATTTGATGTTGAGGCCAACTTGTCCAAGTGTGCATGAGGGTGAAGCCGCTCTGATCCAATATCCATGAGTGTGTGCACAAAATCAAAAACCAACTTTTGCTTATCCGAATGAGATGATATTTAGGTCGATTTTGGTTCTATTGAAAAGAGGAACTCAATGCCATCATCATCTCCATTAAATGAGTTGTCCAAAGTGGAATTTGATCGTAGTTGCATAATTTTAACACAACAAGCAATAATGGATTAGTAGAAATTAAGACAAGGTAGAGGATAAAATGTGTAAAGATTATACTCAAGAGTTTAGGAAGAGTGCATTAACATTGGGAATTCCTCTTTATACACAAGAAACTCTTCTGAAGTATATTGGTGGTTTGCATAATTATTTAAGATGTATTATTCTTATGTTTAACCTGACTAATTTTGATGAAGTTTATGTCGAGGCCACTCATATTGAGTCAAGGGGAAAAAATGTCTTGGACAAGTTCTTAATGAATCTGATTTAACTAGTAGAAGGTGAGAACAAAGGAAAAGGTAAGGTGAAAATAATAGCTATAATGAAGGAAGAAGATGAGAATCTCTTTTGTGTTCACATTGTAAAAAGGAAGGACATGTTGCTGCCAGGTTTTGGAAACTTTATCTAGAACTAAAGCCAAAGTGATTCAAGGATAGAGTGATAAGCAAACCACTGCCACAATTCAATAGGATCTTGGATTAGATTTAGATGATGAATTCAAGATCATGGACATGGAAATACACGGTACATCTTCTTCTTTGAGTTTTAGCTCTAATACTCATTCCTTAAAGGCCGAAATGATGCCTAATGAAAGGAAAAGAAGTGAGCTATTTCATATTAGAGTAATTTCAAAACACACAAATATTGATACACTCTTAGATAATGGTTCCCAAGCTAATCTCATTTTTGAAGAAATTTTTAGGACATTAGGATTGGAAACTAAGCTTCATCCAAAAATTTTAAGACATTAGGACTGAAAACTAAGCTTCATCCAAACTTTTTAAGACATTAGGAATGGAAACTAAGCTTCATCCAAAAGCATCCCTCATCATAAACCCTCTCCATTAGGATGGCTATGTGAAGATGCTAAGTGAAAGGTCTCTAGACAATGTAAACTCATATTTGCACTTACATCTTAAGTTCATTGATGAGGTAGAGTCAAATGTTGTACCACTTCAGATTTATGGAATTGTTTTGGGAAGTCCTTATTTGTATGATAGGAAATCTACCTTATACCGGGAGGAGAAAAAGTATCATCTCGAAAAGGATGGGATTGAGTATATTGTAAAAGACCATCATGTGAAGTCTAACTAGTCTCTCGCCACTACAAGACGAATGAAATATTGGTAAATGCTAGCAAGAATGTTGTACTCACGTGTAAAAGCTAAGGATGATGTTAAATCCAAAGCTTTCTTGACTCAAGGCTTGCATGCCAATACTTATAACATGTACCAATTATGTAGTGATTCTTCCTATTTATTCTATTTCTACAATGCACCCTTATACACATGTGGAAATTCCATTAACAAAGGGAAATTGCAAGTCTTTATTGGATGATGTAGTTCAACAAGATGTTGTTGATGAGCTATGCACACTATTGGTCATTGAAAAGGAAGAGGATTCACTAGAAATATGCGATTGATCCATAATCTATTGTGGATATTCGACTGGACAATTTGTCACAACAAATATGATAAATTATACTTACAAATATAAAATCTACACTATGAAGGTTTATTTATCTTTACATTTTTAGATTTGTAAATTATCTTTTATTGCATATGCATGCGAATTATAATTACATAGAAAATATAGAACAATGTAATAAAAACTCACAAACCATGTTTGACACAAGATATATCCTTGGAAATCCTTTTAGGAGAAAACTTGATTGGAAGGTGAAGTCACATTGCTGTCTTTCTCTGAATAGAAAATGGCTACTAAAAAAAACAAGGTCAGTCTATGGTGCATGGGATACTACACTGGAAAAATCCTCTATGTGTGCTATCTCTCTATTCCTCCCATCTATTCTATTTGCCTATAGAACAAAATGTTCTTGAAAGATGGAACCATTTTTCCTCCTAGTGGCTCAGTTATAACACAACGTGATGGCCTACTAGTGGTTAGGTTTGATTCCTTCAACTCTTAACTAAAGTTGCAATATGGACTCTTCTAGAGTCTTCTTCATCATGATCACATCGCTAACTCCTTTTACATGAATAATGAGGGCTGATTTGGCATCCTCTCAAATTATGGTGGCTAAAACAGGAAGGACAACTTTTGAGTAGCATAACTTTTTCATATAGACTCCAATTGAGGCGATTCTTGTGTCGTTGGAAAGGCCTATGCATGTAGAATGTGAAACATAAGGTGTCGTGAAAAAGGTGGAAAAAGTTTACCCATAAAAAATGTTTAATTCCTCAAAATGCTCAGGTAGGTTTCAAACATGAATTTTCCAAACTGGGTCTCCTTGATAAAATTGGTCTTGTGAGTTGATTCCTTCACTTTTTCCACTCTGAAAGATTTGAGATGGATGAAATGATCCAATCTAGATAAGTGATAGTGCTTTAGGTAATTACTTGAATATTTCTTTCAATTATGATAGTGAAACAACTAAAATGTTTGACACTTTTTATGTGCATAATATGACCCATTTTCTATCAACTATTAAGTTGCATTGGTGGCATGCATGCAAGCGGTTTTATAGTGCCATGAAATATTGTTAAGATCTGAAAGTTCTATGCATAAATTTAAAATTTATTTTGTAGAAACTTGAAAGTTTTATGAAAAAAATTGAATGTACTTGCATAAAATTGAATGTACTTCACAAAAAATTGAATGGAATTGAATGTACTTAGCAGAAAGATGAATGTACTTTGCAGAAAACTAAATGTCCATTACAGAAAGTTGAATGTAGTTTGCAGAAAACTGAATGTATTTTGTAGAAAATTGAACGTTTCATGTTGTTACCATTACTTAGAACGCAGATTGCTTCTTCACAATTTTTTAGATCAACAATTGTAGATACAAAATCATCTTAAGGGTCATATGAAGATAACCAAGCACACATATGAGACATTGAGAGTTATGTCCAATGAATAAGGAAAAAACCATAAGGAATGATTCTTCTTTTGTTAGATTTCTTCAATTGTTTAGTAGAGTATAGAGAGAGAATGAATGAATAAAGTCACCAATGTTTGATCAACTTGCAGTTGAAGTGCTCATGCTCTTTGCTTGAATATCTCCTCCTTCTCTTGATTTGATCTTGTCCTTCACACTTTCTCCAACTATTCCCTTGCTCTTACTCTTCACTTGCTCTCACACTTCTCTTGCACACACTCAACACTAACTCTCCTTCACAATGAACATGCTACTATCAACTCTCACTTGCTCTTGCTTAAATAAATGAGAAAGGAGATGAGTTATAAAATGAATTCATGCCTTGGGCCAATAATATGAGAATTGAATTCCATAAGGGAGTATTTACTTGAGGAGAAGTGTAACTCATCCAAATAATAGAGAGTGAGGTACACATGTCTTCAAGAGTTACAATTCAAACTAGGGAGATAGAGAGTTACACTTAGACATGAGAGAATATTTGGTGAGAGTTACAAATCAAATTTAATGAAGGAGTTACAAGTGCATTTAATGAGGAGAAGTTACACTTTTGCCATACATTGAAGTAGTGAGGGAGAGTTGCATTCTCTTAAGTGTGGAGTTACTATTTTGTTCCAAGAGATAGGTTCAATTTAATTTACTTATTTCATGAGAGAATTCATTTTTATTAATCCATTAAAGGTGAATGACTTTAGACTATTTTATAAATAATAATAATAATAATAATAATAAGGATAAAAATATTAATTCTTGACTTGTATAATCATGATTGATTTGATTTTAGAGTGGATTCCATATGTCGAGATCATCCTTGATCATTTAGACATGACTTTCTATTTTTGGAAAGTCACTTCCAAATTGAGATGTGAATTACTATTTTTGGAAAGTCATATTAGATTATTAGAAATGAAATTTTATTATAGGACCTTCAAATAGAATTGAATATATGTTTTTTTCTAGGAGAAATTCATCCTGAGCTGCCAAATTTTAAGAACTATTTTTGGAGTCAGAATGTAGAAAATGAAATTGAGTTCCTAAGGAAACTGATGGGTTTCCTAGCATCCAAGTCCATGATGGAAGAAGAAAATTCTATGTCTAGGTATTATGTTATTCTTGATCTACAATTGTAATTGCTAGACTTAAAAGGAACTATTAGAGAGCATGTGATAGGATTTGTGGTAGCATTGAGAATGTCCTTTGCTTATGAATTGAAGAATAATCTATGTATATTTCCCATTTATAAACATGGTGACAATATTAAGAAGTACATATATTTGAAGAGGATGTTTGTATCATGATGGGTGGATATCAAACATGTTAGAAAGTGATAATGTCACTTGTTTTTGAATGAAATCAATATTTTGGAAGTCCAAAAAATTCTTAGTGGGGAGGATTGATCTATGAAAATTTCCACAACTGATCCCAAATTAATGGTTTCAAATGATGATGAAAATAACTTCATGTCAAAGATCTTGGAAAGAGCTTCCAATGCACTTTGAACTGGTTCAAATGAACATCTTATGCAAGAGTTATGACTTGCGGAACTTGAAGACAAACATGGGGCAATGTTGACATGTGGACCAATGACATGCCGACATGTGGACGAAAGGCATGTTGACATGTGGGCTAATCAGAGGCTAACATGTGGACTATTATGACATTAACATTTGGACCAATCAATAGTTGTCACGTGGATAAATCATAAGGCTCTTAAGTGGCATTTCATATATTGAGGTTGAGATTTTCAAAGGATTTGAAAAAGTAATTTTTATTATCCAACCCATCAAATATTCTAGAAAAGCATGTCTTCATACATGTTGTCATTTTGTCAATGCTTTTAGAAATTATATATTGGGATGTTAGGATATATTATCCCATAAAGTTAGTACTAGGAAAATGTTTTAAATAGCTCATGTCATGATTATATGCCTTCATACATGTTGTCATTTTCTCAATATTTTTATAACACATATATGGGATATTAGGATATATTATACCATAAAGTTAGTACTAGGAAAAGGTTTTAAATATTTCTTACCATGATTATATCCCCTTGTGAAAATGTCTGAGGAGGTTGGTGGGATTTAAACATTGATATCTTCTACCAAACTCCAAAACCTTACCATTAGACTATACACCATTACCTTTCTATATAATAGAGAAAAATTATTTTCAACAATATATAAGATAGACAAAATAAGTTCCTTTTAGCAGGAAGAGGACCAAGAGTGTACCAATGACATTATCTTTCGTGAAGAACTTTAAAGACTCTTTTGCATATTGGAGGCCATTTTTAATGTCAAGAAGAAATTTTGATGTATTTATTTCATCATTTTAATGGATTGGTTCCTCTATTGAAGCAGACCCAAAGACATAACCTAGGTGAACTCCATTAACAACTTTTTAGACTATACACCTTAACCTTGCTATATAGTGGAGAAAATTTATTTTCAACAATACATAAGATAGACAAAATAAGTTCTTTTTAGCAAGAAGAGGACCAAGAGTGTTGTCATACCAATGCCATTATCTTTCGTGAAGAAATTTAAAGACTCTTTCACATATTGGAGGCCATTTTTAATGTTAAGAAGACGTTTTGATGTATTTTTTTTCATCATTTTAATGGACTAGTTCCTTTATTGAAGCGGATCCAAAGACATAGCCTAGGTGAACTCCATTAACAACTTTTGTAAGTATTGTTCTCATCTCAATTACAATAATTTAAATTGCTTGTTTCACTTTATTGAGTCGATTTTTTTAATGAATTTATGAGAAATTGAGAAGTTATGTTTAATAATTCTAGTTAGTGCAATGGAGAAGTTTTCATACTAATTTTGGATCATTCACCTAGTGAAGTACCCACTCATTACAAGGAACTTTGAGTTGCCAATGCGAGAGCCATATAATTAACAAAATATAAATAAAGAGGAGAGCCTTGAAGGGAATGTTGCATGAAAAAACAAAAACCATAACAAAATGTAAATAAAGAGGAGAGCCTTGAAGGGAATGTTGCATGCAAAAAGAAAAAGGAGAAAGATAATGTTTTAGTAGGGAAAAACAAGGGGAATGGATGCTTGGCCTCCTATCAACCCCAATAGATCACATGATTTCCTATATCCTCGTGCACAAAAAACCAGATTATTTCTTGGCTGAGATATGAAATGCATTAGTTTTATTCCTAGAAGAAAATTTCTAAAGGCCAAGGGAGAGCCAAAATATTCTATAAAGACCTTTATAAATTTTTTATTAACAAAAATCGAGTATCACTAGTCTATGTTGGTTTTCCCAAGTTTGGTTTGTAGGGAAAATTCTTGTATTTTGCATATGGTTTCATTTCCATGTGTTTAATAATTGTTGTGGGATTTCTTTTCGAATGCTAAGATAGTCTCATTGTACATTCTTTGTGCTAATTTCAATAATTGGCAACAAGTGCTCAAATCATTGCCTTATTAAGTAATAATCAACTAAAGAAATTTAATGCATTGGTTAGAGAGATTGAGATTTATTTTTGAATGTATCAGTAGTAGACTCATGTGCCAAAATTATGTTATTGACTTAGGTTTTGGTAGCATTTGATATATTTTTCTTATGTTTGGGAGATTTTCCTTCACTCCCATCTCATCCTCCCTAAGCAGTGGGATACTATTATATACACACACATGCATCAAATTTATTTTCACACTCACATTGTAACGAACAAAGTTCATTTATGCAACAAAATACTCAAAAGATTTGAGATATATAAATATCCATGATATGATAATAATATATTTATATAAGAAATCTACAAAAGATATGAGATGATTGTATGTATGTGTATATATATCTATATATATATATATATATATATATATATATATATATATATATATATATATATATATATATATATATATAGATATATATATATAATTCAACTGTGGTTCACGGTCACTGAGTGGCTGCTACATCCACGGGTAATAATCCGGGCAGATCCACTCGAAGGGATCTACCCGCCGGCTTATTTGGTCGGGCCTAACCCCAAGGGCATCGAGGAGATTTGACCCCATGACCTCCCAATTGGCAAGGTACTTAGCAATGGGAACTCGACCAACTGAGCTATTGTTTGGGGTTGATATGAGATGATTGTTACAAATGAGGGCCTGTTGATATACCTAGGCATGTGCCCCTTTATGAATGGTCATGTCCCTAAGGACATTCCTTTTCATTAACTAATCTATTATTATGATTATTATTTATTTATTTATTTATATTATTTTTATATAAATTATATTCATCACATTTCCTTCCTCTTGTTGACAATACATGTCATCTATCTCTTGTCTTGTAATCTGTTTTCATCTTTTATGAATTCTTGGAGTTGTCATCTCCATTGATACAAGATGATAGGATTCTCTGAGTGATAAACAAAATTGTCGCATTGAGAATGGATCTGACCATGCTAAATTAATCTTTTGTGGAATATTGTAGCTACTAGATACTTCGTGTGAATTTTTATCATAAGACTCAATTGCATTGACATTAGTGGTCTTCAGAACATAACTTCGTTGTTTATGTTTTAAGTGATAGATACATGCAAATTGATTGAGTTGTTTTCTCTTGTGATTCAGATGTTGATAAGAAGTTCTTGTGGTTTGATTTTCTCTTATCATGTGTTTGGAAATTTACTGATTTACTTCAAATAATGTTGTTGATGAGTTGGTTACAAAATCTTCATTTGGATTTTTCATCGTCTGAACTGCAACATTGAAATATGTTTTTACTTCAATTGGCTTGTCATCTTCTTGAGTTGTGATATTCCTTTTTTTGTTGGATTTACCCACAATGGTTTTGAATCTTTAATCCCATGATTTATGCAATAGTTTATAACATGTCAATTTCTAATTCAGGTACTCCTCGCAGACTCCTTGAGTTGTGATATTCACTAGATTGGTATTCGTTCCCTTTTCTTCAACTTGAATTTCTACATTTAAGAATTTCAACGCTTCCTTCTCAATAAGCTATCATGCTTTGTTTTCCTACGAATTCTTGTCCTTCTTAAGCATCTTAATTTGCATTAGCAATTTTTCACTATGGTCCTTAAGCCGAGAAACTTCTTCATTTTTGTCTATGGTGATTTTGTCAACTTCCCTTTCCATATTTTGTATCACTTTTTTACTTTCTTGAAAAAATACTTTTGAGATATCTTGTATGTATTCTAGGGTTATTGAATCTGTCTTTAATGTATAATCACGTAGCATTTTTTTTTTTTTTTTGTAGGAAAATGTCAAAAACTTATTTTCATATTTAGGATGAAGGATCCTAGTGATTCCATCTAAGGCGAACCCAGAATTATATCACTATTGTCACAAAACAAGTTTTTAACCGTGAATTGTGAGACAAAATTATACTCTCCAGTGCTTAGTTGTATATTTCTTATGTTATATTGTTTTTAATTCATTGAATCGACTGTTTTGATTATATTTGATTCATGAATCACTAAATGTTTAGCACATTAAATACATACATAATTATTATATTGAGTATAATCAGTAGAGATTATAATATCACTGCCTAGTGCTTAATTGTAGATTTCTTATGTTATATTGTTTTTAATTCATTGAATCGATTGTTTTGATTATATTCGATTCATGAATCACTAAATGGTTAGCACATTCAATACTGACATAATTATTATCTTGAGTAAGATCAATGGAGATTATGATATCCTTTCCCGCAAGTGATCTTTGATTTTAAATAATGCATTAACACTTTTACTATAAGTTTTAGGAAATCTTCCATTATTGGCATCCGTTTCACTTTTCAGGATGAGTTTGAGGGTTTTAAAAGTAACTCCTTTAACTTTTATTAATCCTTCAAACCAATTTTCTTTCCTTTTTCTTCTTTGTAATTTTCTTATAACTTTGTATAATAAAATTTCACTTCAATTTTTTTTATTCCACCTCTTAAAATTCCTTATATATACACTTTCCTTTAGTAATTCTCAACACCTTTATAATGTTTTTTAAATGATTGTTTTTTTTTTAATTTCACTGGGTAACCTTATAGTTTAAATAAAAAATAAAAAATTAGTTTAATGTTTTATAAATATTTTATTAAAATTTTAATACTTCTCTTTCCCTTTACTTATTTTTTCCCAAGGGTACTTTATATTTTGTTTTTATTTTTTTATGACTTTTAGACAAAAAAAAAGGATGGTCACTATGTTCCACTTGGTAATTTGGAGGAGACCAAAGATATTCTCTTGGCAGACACAAAATTATTCTCTACTCTATTCGAAAGCTCCTCAGTAGAGTGGCTTTGTTAGCATTAACACTTGAGCCTCCTTTAGTAGTTGAGGGTGTTGGAAATACTAAGAGGGGGGTGAATCAATATTTATTTTCAATTGTTAATTTTACCAGTTAGATCACTTATATTTAGAACAAAAAATGAAAACTAGAAATAACTGATTTTATTAATATAATCTTTACAATGAATCAAGTACATTATAGGTAGGGCTCCAACCCTTGATGAAGACACCCAGGCTCCAACTTGGGATGTGCCAAGCACCTACTTGGACTTTAGTGAGGCTCTGACCCTATCTTATCCAAGGCACCAACCTTGAGTTTAGGAGCACCAACTCCAAGGACACCAATCCTTTAGCTTTGCTTTGTCAAGATATGTTTGGTTGTACTTCACGGCTCCCCAAGTCTTCTTCACCGAGCCCTTTCAATCTTCAGCTTCACTGTAGTCTCCGCACTACATCATCAATGACAATCTTGGTCTCCGCACTACATCATCAATGACAATCTTGTCAATTAGAAGGTATCGCCACCGCACTTCATTGTACCCAAGCAAAGTCTCCAAATCACCTCATGATGTCTTCAATGCATCATGGTCTTCAAGGGTGCCTTAACAATGCTCTCAAATATCTCCTTAATAGGTTTGCTCCAAGTCCTGCCTTAATATCACACAAGGAATGCTTCACAAATCTCCAAAATCTGAGGTCAAATGGTGTATCAAGGCTTTCCACAAGAGCTCAAGACGACCACTGGAAATAACCCACAGAAGACTGAATTCAGGGACAAGTTTACAGGCCCGAGCTCCTAACGCTGCAACAAAGGTTTTGTTATAAATTCGAGCTTCAGGAAATGATATATTTCATGCCTTCAAAAGATGACTGCTTGTTGTTCCAAGTATGTCCAAGCTACAAGAGTAAGATATTGCTGCACCAATCAATAGTCACAGTGACCTTGTCACAGTATTTAATTACATCAAGAAGGTCTGATCCACCAATGATGACACTGTCCACAGTAAGAAGTATCTGACCCGAGTTCTTCACTATCCAATACACATTTCGAAAAAAGGAACCGAGCTACTGTACCTCAGTCACAGTCGATACTATTGCAATTGCTACAAAGAAGACACTGTAATTTTCCACAGCCACTATAGTCACAGTCCGAGGCACTTTTTTTTATGACACAATCCCAAGTTTAAGAGATTTGTACCTCTGTTTACACAGTACAGCAAGAGATCTGGGGTATTAAGCTTTTTCCAACAAATCTGAAGTATGAAGAGGTCCAAAACAGTGTCACAAACTCAGGTACGAGAGGAGACAAATCTGTGTTAAAAAATATAAGCCCAAACAAAATCAATATTGCTCCTTTAATGCTGTCTGATCATGTGTTCACGAGTTCTGAACCGATCCTCCATTTTTCCTCCTTGTTGACCGAAAATCTGTGTTAGAAATGAGGTCAAATCCATGTATTTATAGTGTTTTTTGCTAGTAAAACCGAAGGGACACGTCTACATAAAGTGGGCCGACATGGATGACAAGTGTAGGTTGGCTAGCCTGTAATTTCATATTTTTGACCTTAAAAAATTCATTATCTCATCAACTGCTGGGCATTTCGGGGAAAGTAAAGGCTCATTGGAAAGAGGAAGAAATACTCTTTAAGATGGTCTAGGTCCCATTGAGAAAATATGCCTTTAAGTTGGAAAAAATTATTTTTCTTTGTGACTTTCCTTAAATTTTATGCATAAAAAGTTTAGGACAGCATAAGTAATGTTTGGGACAACGGGTTCTTCATTGTTATCAATGTATGAGTGTGTCATCATGTAGGAGTGCTGCATCTATGTCATCATGAGTGTATGCAATAATGAGTGTGTCATCTTGTGTCATCATATAATGGTGCAGTGTAATGTTGTAGGCAATATCATAAGGAAAGTCTCTTTCAATCATTAGTCACGTCATCACTTAGTCTTCCAACCCTCATCTAGCACCATCATTAAGTGTGGACATATAAGAGTATAACATCATCACAAGTATTGCTTCATTAAGTGTAGCTCTTCACATCAAGGGATTGTACCTAGGGACTAGATCACCAATCAGACACTTGGCAACTTCTTAGGGCAAAACATCATCATCTGGAACCAGGCTTATCAAGAATATTGACACCTCAGTCAATGCCATAAGGACATCAATGACAATCTAGATTATCAGAGGGTTCCCACGGATTTGTTAGCACTTAGGCAATTTAAAGCCTGTAATGATTAATTAATGGTCACTACTTTGAATGGAAGAGGGTGATGTTTCGATTGTTTCAATATTTTAATTTTCTTTGTGCAATATTCTTGGAGCATTCAATCAATTTGTATAATAAAAATGATAGCAACTAGTAATGTTTATGGACGAAACAACCACAGAAGGGGACAATATGTACTGTGTCATGGTAGCAATGGCTACAACGTCATATATATCGATGGAACGATGACTGAGTAGCGAACTAGTACAAAGAGCGCATGCCACTGTATGGTATGTCGGGCATTGGTGGCTCTGCGTGCAGTGACCCAACGACAATGGCAGAGATGGCTATTGTGAGTGGAGAAGGCAGTTGGGGTGATGGCAATGGAAGGTGGGTGATCTGTTCGATGGTGTGTTGCCATCAAACAACAATGGTTTTTTGTTTTTATATGTATAATTTTTTTTTATTCTTTTAAAGTTTTGTAATATATATATATATATATATATATATATATATATATATATATGCTTTTGATTTTTTCCCCTATAATATATAAATGGCCAAAGCACTAACGGGAGAAATCAAGAAACTCCAAAACTCTGTAGCGAAATGCTTAAATCATGATGACAAAAAAATTGATGATAGGTTGATGGCAAAAGGTTGGGCTAGACTGACTCTATGTAGTAGTTGAGTGGCTAAAGGATCTAGCAACTTTGATACCGATTGTTATGAACAAAGTTCGTTTACGCAACATAATAGTCAGAAGCTCTGAAATATATAAATATCCATGATATGACAATAATATATTTATATAAAAAATGTACAAGGATATGAGATGGTTGTTACAAATAAGGGCTTTGTTATACCTAGGTAGTTGTCCCTTTATGAATGGTCACATCTCCCTTTATGAATGGTCACATCCTTAGGGATATGCCTCTTCATTAACTGATCTATTATTATGATTATTATTTATTTATTTATATTATTGTTATATGAATTATATTCTTAAAACACATCGAGTCATTTTTTTAAACATAGACAACAAATTTGTTTATGTACACATCCATATTATGATTTATTTTTATATTGGTTGGAAGCATTCCTAATGATTGTCTTTAGATTTAGACATTGGCTAACTTAGACATAAATACCATCCACACTTTTGTTGATTTTGTTGTTTCCTCAGGGGGAGGGAGGGTGCTCGGGGATTAATGGGGAAAAATGCAGGTGGAGTTGGGGACAATTAATGGGAAAAATATGAGGGCAGGTACCCCTACATTTATATTTTTTGACAATAATTCCCCCACAACCGCCCTCATACCATTATGTTTTTCCCATTAATTCACCCTAGCCTTGCCCTAATATGATACTATTTTTCCCATTAGTCCACCCAACCTTATCCTCACATGGTATGATCAAGAACAAATGAGTGAAGTTACATTGATGGAAATAGAGCAATATGAAAGTCTTATTAGAGCATCTTTGCTTACCTCTAAAAGCAAGGAATTTTGTTGTGTATTGACAATTTAATATAAAATGTTTTTTATTTTTATTTTTTTCTTTTCAAAATAGAGTTGGAGTGTATGGTGAATAGTTTTCTATTTTGAGTGTTGATTTCAATTCTATAACATTGTATTTAATTTTCCTTATAACTATAATTCATAGTGGTTGTAGCCTGACATACATAGACGGGTGGCAAATGGTGTCTTGATTCTTGCAATTTAATATGGTGGAGTTTATTCCAATCTAATAGTGCTTGTGAAAGATAATGTAATTTTATTCAACTTTAAGAAATTTGTGTTGTTGAATTGTGTGAACACTTAGACCTTCAATTACAAATCATTTTTACATCATAATATATATTTTAAAGGCGATGAAAGTCCCATCAAATTGGGGCATGAAAGCATACTAAAACATACAAAGGGAGTGGTACAAAACCCCACAGAAGTTTAATAGCAAGTATTAGTTGTGTATGGCTCTCCTTATGATATGAATATTGGTAGAATTTTAGAGATTTTAAATATGTATATTGAATGTGAAACACATGATAATTTTCAATAGTACATTTTATCTATATATTGAGTATGTTACTTTTAAGAGATAAATGTTGTTATGAAACTAGCTCACAAAAAGATAGAAAAGATAGATCAACGCCTTAGAATTCAGCCTCTTCGAGGGGGCAACCTCCTTTACATTACACAAATGAATGATTCTCTGATGATTCAAATGACAAAACCTCCTTTCTATATATAGGAGTCTAAGGAGTCACAATATAACCTAGCCGACCTAAAATGTATAATATAAAGGCACAAAAATAACAATAGAGGGATTCTATGGGGCATAGTAATAACAATATGGGGACAATAGGGGCACAACAATATTAATAAGGGATACAACTACAATAGTAATGGGGTAATCACTAGTATTATAGGGACCTAACATGCCCCTGTCATTCAAAAAAGTGTTGTCCTCAACGCTTAAGTAGTTCTGGATGCTTCTGCATAAAATTCTCATCCTCCCATGTGGAATCTTCAGCGGATGAGTTCTTCCACTTGATGAGATACTCTGAAATTGATCGATTTCGTAGCTGTCGAGTTCTTGTTTCTATGACTGCTTCCGATTCCAATATAATTTTTCCTTCCTCGTCAAGTTCTGGCAATATTGTTTGAACTGGGAGCTTGTCGCCTATAACCTTCTTTAAACATGAAACATGGAAAACTGGGTGCACTCGAGAAGCTGCAGGAAGCTCCAATTTGTATGCCATAGTACCAATCTTTTGCAACACCTTGTACGGACCATAATACTTTGGTGATAATTTATTATCCTTCTTAGCTTGCTTGAGGGACATTTGTTTATATGGTTGTAGCCATAGGAATACCCAATCACCTACATCAAAACTTCTTTCGCTGCGATGTTGATCTGCCTGTTGTTTCATTCTATTCTGTGCCAACACGAGGTTATCCTTTAAGAGTTGGAGGACTTGTTGTTGATGCTCGATGTGATGTTCCACTGCTTGAACCTTAGAATTTTCTCTTAAATATGATGTGATGGATGGTGGTTGATATCCATAAAGTGCCATAAATGGGGTCATTTTTGTTGCTGCATGGAAGGAAGTGTTATACCACCATTCAGCCAGAGGCAACCATTTGACCCATTGTGTTTGTTTATCAGATACAAAGCAACGAAGATATCTTTCCAAACATTTGTTTACTATCTCAGTTTGCCCATCAAATTGAGGATGATAAGATGAGCTATGAGCTAATTGAGTACCGAGACAAGAAAATAATTCTGTCCAAAAATTTCCAGTGAAAATGGGATCCCTGTCACTTACAATAATCTTTGGGTTTCCATGTAGATTTTGAATTGTTTCCATAAATGCAGTAGAAACTGTACTGGCTTTAAATGGATGTGATAATGCACAAAAGTGTGCATACTTGGTAAGTCTGTCAACTACCACCATGATGACACTCTTTCCCTCAGACTTGGGTAAACCTGTGATAAAATCCATTGAAACCTCCTCCCAACGTTGGTTTGGAATGGATAAAGGTTGTAATAGACCCGGGGTCTTAATTGTTTCAACTTTATTTTGTTGGCAAACCAAACATTCCGCCACAAACTTTTAAATATCTGATTTAAGGCCATCCCAAAAAAATTCCTTCTTAACCCTGTGGTAAGTTTTTAAAAATCCCGAGTGCCCTCCTAAGGGAGAAGTGTGCAATTCCATAAGAATCTTTTGCTTGAGTTGGGAATTCTTACAGAGGTATAAGCGATCTTTGTACCATAACGAATCATTTTGCCAGCTAAATGTATCAGATGTACTGGAATCTTGTTGTAACTTTCGAATAAGTGCCCACACTTCTTCATCATTCTTCCATTCCTCCCTTGCTTCGTTTATCCAATCTGGTTGGATAATAGAAATGGCGCACAACAATGCTTCCACATCCTCATCCTTTCTTGAGAGTGCATCTGCCACCACATTTTGCTTCCCTTTTTTGTAGATGATTTCAAAGTCATAACCCAACATCTTTGTGACCCACTTTTGTTGCTCTTTAGAGGATAATCTTTGTTCTAAAAAGTATTTAAGGCTATCATGATCCGTTTTTACCTTGAAGTGTCTTCCCATTAGGTAGGGTCGCCATTTCTTAAGTGCATGTAGTATTGCCAACATTTCCTTCTCATAAATAGCTTTGTGTAAAAACTTTCCCTTGATTGGATGACTTTCAAAAGCAATGAGTCTTTCATCTTGCATTAAAACAACACCAATTCCATTTCCTGAAGCATCACATTCCACAATAAAGGTTTTTGTGAAGTCCGGTGTAGCTAAGACCGGTGCTTGGCACATTGCCTCTTTAAGATGTTCAAAGGCCTTTGTTGCTTCTGGAGTCCATGAAAATGCATCTTTCTTCAATAATGTTGTTAGAAGTGCTACTATTCTCCCATAATTCTTAACAAACTTGCGATAATACCTTGTCAACCCGAGAAATCCTCGCAGATGCTTTATGGATGTGGGGATTTTCCATTCCTTAATGGCTTTGATTTTGCTAGGGTCTACCTTAACTCCTTCATGAGATACAATATGACCCAGATATTCCACCTCTTGTACTCCAAAGAAACATTTGGATCTTTTTGCATATAATTGTTTCTCCTCCAATAGTTGTAGCACCCTGTCAACATGTTCAACATGATCCTTCCAAGACTTGCTGTAGATTAGTATATCATCAAAAAATACTAACACAAATTTTCTAAGGAAGGGTTTGAAAATGGAATTCATCAAACCTTGAAATGTAGAGGGTGCATTGATAAGGCCAAAAGGCATGACCAAAAATTCATAATGACCCTCATGAGTTCTAAATGCTATTTTCGGAATGTCTTCAGTCTTCATTCTGATTTGATGATATTCCGAACGAAGATCCAACTTGGTGAAGTAAATTGATCCATGCAATTCATCCAGTAATTCATTAATGACAAGAATGGGAAACTTGTCTTTAATAGTGAGCTTGTTGAGCTCCCTATAATCTGGACACATGCACCATGATCCATCCTTCTTGTGCACCAATACTACTAGAGCAGAGAAAGAACTTTGACTAGGTTGAATTATACCAGCCTCTAGCATTTCTGCAACCATACGTTCAATTTCACTCTTTTGGGCATAGGGATATCTGTACGGCCTGATGTTTGGAGGAACACTTCTTTTAATTAGATGAATAGCATGATCATGATCACGAATAGGTGGGAGACCCTTGGGAGTCTCAAATACCTTGGAATGATTGTCCAAGACTTTTTGGAGATCTGGAGAAATAGATGATTTCGATGTGGAAACATCTAGCGAACATAATTGTGCAATTACACCTCTTTGTTCCTTTTTTAGAAGCTTTGTCATACCATTAGAGCTGATTATCTTTCCTGGTTTCCCTGCAATACCCCTTAATTCAACTTCCTTTCCTTCCGCATAAAATTTCATGAAAAGTTCTTGAAAATTAAAAGCTATTGTACCCAAGGATTGTAGCCATTGGACTCCTAGTACAACATCAGCCTCCCATTGGAATGGAAAGCATTGGGCTAGTCAATACATATTCTCCCATGGATAGCTTGATATTATGGCACTTTCCAGAGAAATTTATTGTTCCTCCATTTGCAACCATCACTTGACACTTTGGTGCTGGATATAAGAAGCAATTCAATTCTTTTGCTACCTTACAATGAATAAAATTGTGGGTACTTCCTGAATCAATCAACACTATTACCTTTTTCTTCTTGATTTGTCCTTCTATCTTGATGGTTTGAGGAGTGGTAATTCCAGCCAATGTATTACAAGATATGGTCAGATTCATTTCTTCTTTATCTAGGCTTTGTTCCTGGAGTATATCCTCTTCTTTTGACCTTTCTTGCTCCTTTTCTTCTTCCTCTTCACAATCTATGTAGAATAATTTCTTCTCAGCACATTTATGACCTTTAGTGTATTTGCTATCACAACTATAACAAAGCCCTTTTGCTATTTTTTCTTCCAATTGTTGTGGTGTCAACCTTATAGGTTGTGGAAAACTAGGGGCAACAATACTTCCATCTTTATAGTTGTGAGTGGTATGCTTCTTGGTTGCCATAATTTTGCTTTCCATTTTTCTTGCTAACCTAAATGCCTTCTCTAATGAATCAGGTTCCCAAAGGCGAACATCATGTTGGATATTATCCTTTAAAGTCCCTATGAACACATCAATCCTATGCTCCTCTGGAATATTTTTTACCCTTATGTTCAATTTTTGGAACTCCTCAATGTGCTCCATTATTGAACCCTTTTGTTTGAGACTTATCAATTGGCTAAAAAAAGTGTTGCTTTTTGTATCCTCATAATGTGTTGTCAATTCTTCCGTAAAAATTTCCCAAGTGATAATTTGTTTACGAGAGCAAAGCCATTGATACCATACAAACTGATTTGGTTCCAAATATAAAGTTGCAATACGTACCTTTTGTGTGTTTTGCACATTATTGAGATCGAAAAATTGCTCCATTTGTAATATCCATGTTGCGGGATCCTTGCCATCAAACTTCCTCATATCGATTTTTGGAATATGGTGCATCTTCGATCCAACATTAGAGTCTATGAAATCATGATTAACATTTCTTTTGTTCGCATCATGAATTTCCTTTACTACCCTTTCACCATTAGTAAGTATTTCTTGTAGAAAATTTGTCAAATCTATCTTCAAATCGTCAATCTTAGCTTCCACACCATTCATCTTAGCTTCCATGCCCTTTATCTTAGATTCCACACCATCTATCTTAGCTTCTGTTAGCTTTTGTGATAGTGAAATTTGTTGCACTTGGTCTTGTAATTTTGATATATCATGTAGCATTTCTTCCTCTTCTTCATGAGTCATGCTAGAGCTTTCAGGTTTCTTACTAGGTGTTTGCATTTTCTTTCCTCGGGGCATCAGTTACCGATAATAATTCTCTACTATGCCCTTTGAATTCCTTCAAAATGATTTTTCAAACCAAGCTTAAGCAAAAATTTAAAAAATTCTACACACATTTTTTCACTTTGTAGGAGCTCGATATTGCCTCTGATGTATCTCTGTAATTTCAGATCATCCAATTCTAAAATTGCGACCTGTAGTAGCCCTCTGTGTCCTCTTTCCAATGCCACCAGTCTGATCCCAATTGGATTCTCCAAGGAAGAGTTATGCCAAATCTCCCACAGTGACCTGATTATAGACTAGTTCAGTAGAGCGAAATTGTACGACGTGCCACGTGTCCCTGTTTCGACTTTTGGCTCTGAAAAATATATACAAGAAACTACAGTCCGTTCTCTTTCTGTACCTTCTTACGAAATTTCAATCCGATGCTCAGAGAGAAAGTTATGATGATTTTCCTAGGTCACCTATTTGGAATGTAATTCAGGAGTCTGCAAAAAGACCAACTTCCTCAGATTATATCTCCGCAAATATAGCGCAAAAAGCTCTGAAATTCAGACTCGAGCTTCAGTACGATCTCCTCTCAAATGGGTTTTTTTTTTAGCTTCTGAAACGTCGCAGAAAATAAGTTACAGCAAAAATTCCACGATGACCTATTTGGAGCAGCGAAACCCTAGAATCCAAAGCTCTGATACCAAATGTTATGAAACCAGCTCACAAAAAGATAGAAAAGATAGATCAACGCCTTAGAATTCAGCCTCTTCGAGGGGGCAACCTCCTTTACATTACACAAATGAATGATTCTCTGATGATTCAAATGACAAAACCTCCTTTCTATATATAGGAGTCTAAGGAGTCACAATATAACCCAGCCGACCTAACAATAATAATATAAGGACACAAAAATAACAATAGAGGGATTCTATGGGGCACAATAATAACAATATGGGGACAATAGGGGCACAACAATATTACTAAGGGATACAACTACAATAGTAATGGGGTAATCACTAGTATTATAGGGACCTAACAAATGTCAATACATATATTTCATATGCTAAATGCATTTACAATATTGTTATGCAATTTATGTCACAAAAACTAATTATACTAATAGGTATAATTACATTTTAAGTTTTTTATAACTTTAGACTAAGAAATAAATCAATTGATGAGATTTAATTGATCATTATGTAGGCCTTTAGACCACATATCTAGTTATGTAAACACAAAAGATGTAGGCCATTTAGGCTACCTATGTTGCAATGAAAATACAAAAAAACTTAAACTCTCGGACTTGGAAAAAAAACAAAAACATTCTAGAAATAGGAAAAATGGGAGGTTTCAAATGATATAAAAAATTCAGTTATAACATTACGTTTTACATCATAAAGAGATTGAATGCAAAACGAAGAAAATATTATTCATGCAAAATACTTGATACATCACAATGACTATCCATTTTTTGAATCCTTACTCATTTTACTTTGTGATAGACTATTTCCTTGTTTTAGTGGAACAAATAAAATGCCAACAAGGAAAGGAAACACAATAAAAATAAATTTCCCTAGCTCTAGTCAATCTCTAAAACTCCATTTGAATCATTTCATGTTTATCAAGCTGAGGTTTCGAAAAGGAGATGAGGATAATTGAAAATATCATGATTATCCATCAGTTTCTAATTTCAAGGAAATATGGAGATTGAGATCCATTTTTTATAGTAAAACGTCTATCGGTGTAATAAAATATATGTTGCTTTAGATATTCACCTTTACAGTCATAAGTGAAATTACTCAAACTTATACTATGAACTTATTGCAACTCTTATTTGTTCATTTCAAATGGTTCAAATTATGTAATAGGTAAAGAGTACAAGTTGAAAAAATATGTGAAACAAAAAAAAATGGAATATTTTTGTTCCACATGGTTCAATTTATGTGGCAAATGGAAGGGACAAATTAAAAGTGAAATGAAATATATAGACAGACAATGCAAGAAGTTACTGGTTTTTGTTGTAGTGATTTTGTTGATGATCTAGCAAGTGGATTTATGAAGTAACGTACATTTTATTACGTCGATAGGTGTTCTACTATTAAAAATGGACCTTGATCTCCATATTTCCTTAAAACATGTAGTTAGTTGATGGTCATAGTGTTTTCAATCGTCATCGCCTCGTTATTGACAATAAGTTTGATGAACATGAAAATGATTGAAATGAAATTTTAGAAAGGTTTGAGCTCGTTATTTCTATTGTGCTCTCATTCCTTGTTGGCATTTTATTCATTTGAATGAAAGTGGGAAATCATCAATGGTTAAGGGGTCCAATTAGGGATTCATTAGGTCAATGTCTATCACAATGTTTAGAATGTGTTCCATTCAATCCCTTAACATTGTGTATGTTGTAAGGCTTTCCCTTTTAGGTTGAGTTTCTTTATCATTTGAAGCCTGTCCATTTTCTCCCCATATATATAATATTTTTATTTTACCTTTTTAGGGGTTAAGAGTTTATATTATTTGTATTCTTATCTTAGGAGATGAGAGATTAACGACCAAATTTATTCATTTAAACCATAGTTCAACTACATCCTTTAGGCATTTTATAGTAGTATGGAGGGAAACCTGGAATCCCCAATGAAAATGATTTCTTTTACAGATAAGGGGTGCATTTTTTTATTGCAATGTATATATAGGTGGCATGGCTATAAGGAGCATAATCTCAGTTTTGGTATTCTATTTTCGCATGGCTTTTTGGCAAAATAGCATAAACATGCTCATGTATGCTAATTGATGTATATCAAATACATTGTAATCAAAACTAATAACCTATGCAAACTATACATAACATCTACATTGGTATTCTATTTTCGCACACTCAGTTTTTTAGCACAATAGCATAAAAGTGCTCATGTATGCTAAAATATATATATCAAATGCATTGTAATCAACACTAAGAACCTATACAAACTATACATAACATCTGCATCATACTTTTATTATACATAAGTCCACATGGATTGATGTTTGGAAAGATAAACCCACATCAGTTGATGCTGGGAAAGATAACATACAAACATTCACACGTATAATATGATCAAGCATAATTTCTAAAGATTAAAATTTGGGGTACTACATTTAGGTGGGGCATCTATGTAAAATTTTGTAACCACCTATCTAGGGTTTTAGAGCTTTTATAATCTTAAGTGAATTTCCTCATCCATACCCTTTTTTCATTCACACAGCATTATGCTTGTATGCTTTACATGAAAATTTGAGGTTTGTTATCCTATCTAGTTAAAAAAAAAAAACTATATCCTAAATTGTTAGATGCATTCTTAGTTTCATTTATGATAACCTTGGAAATTCTTATGAGACAATAGAAGATGCACCAAACTCAATCTAACAACTTTCAAGAATGGAAGGGTTAGAAGAGTAATGGGAGGCAACACATCTCTTTATGGGATCCATGCCTATAAAAAGAATGTAGAGGTTGTGTAAAAATACCACAATATAAATTATTATGTATTGCATGTACTTATCTATGTGACCTTTAAATGAAAGGAAATTATCAATAATTATATGTATATGGGATGTAGAATATGTGAATTCTTACTATGTATATTATAAATTTTTATTGAACACACCACATTATGCATATGATGTAGAAGCATTAATGCTAGCCAACCAACATTTTCTCCTAGGCCCAAAGGGGGTCGCAAAATATTCAAAAGAAAAAATATTTCCCAAGTTTGTATAAAATTATGTAAATTGATGTGAACATAGGTGTCCACATTCTTCTTGAATTTGGGTGGTTAGTTTGTTTCGCTGCGCTATTTTATTGGCCAAATGGGTTTTTGTAATAATGCCAAGTGCCAACCTCAGGTGTTAGGAAGTTTTTGAATTGTTAGGATAGGTGTCCATTTGTGTTGTTTTTGGTAGGATATTTTCCTTGTTAGTAGGGGACTTACGTGTATAGTAGAGTTAAATGGTTGGACTCTATCTTGATAGTTTTCTGGAAGGAGAGACTTCAAGGAAATTAAATAGGTATAAGTCAAGTAATACTCAAAGTGAGTGAGCCATTTTAACGACCTTGCAAATACCTTCTTCTTAAGGAAAATATAATTGTATTTTTATGTGTAATAATTTTCTTGAGTTGTGATTGTATTTCATATTTTGTAAGAAGATGTAGAAGGGAATTACTGGTTCGAGAGCACTCAAATGATAATTTTCTTGAAGTTCAACAGAGGGGAGAGACTACGTAGAGATCCACTGTGATTTTCTACAAATACCTTGTCCTGAATAATAATAGAATTGATTTTTCTTTCTGTTATCTCTTATGTTTCATTCCAAGGATTGTTTTAGTTATCTCCAGTATTAAGTCACTTGGTGTTTGTGAAAATATCCTAATTGGGGTTAGATAATCATATGTTCTTGAGAGAGACCTTATTCTCAGTATCTGGAGTCATGAGCATTTGAGCGTTAGCTGAAACCTTTACAACCTTTAAGCATAGAAATAAAAAATGGCGTACAAGTTGAATTGTAGATCTAACGTTGAATTTGTAAGATTGGATTCAAGAGGGTGATGTTTTTCCCATCATGGGGAGAGGGTCAAATGCTTTCTACCTATTTAGAGTGAAGCTGCATGACAAGGGTCACTCTCGTTGAGGGCTTAATCACTTAAGTGAGAAAGACACAAAGGGACACAAGCATAAATTAGACTAAAGTCGTGAAGTCTACTAATAAACTATTGGTGGGTATGTAGACGGGAGGTCTGGAGTCGGCCTTTGTTGCCTATTTGTGTGTGAAAAAAAAAGAAGCTTTGAGTACATCAAGTCCTAACCTAGTGTGGGCCCATTCAACCAAGCCAAGTTCGGGTTAGTGGAGACTTGATCATAGTCTATGAATCGGGGTAGTACCTAGTCGAGGTGGTGTTAGTCGAGCCTCGAACAAGTTGAACATGTCGACCCCATGACCAAATTTCACTTGGCCGAGTTTTCAACATTCGAGGTTTAATTATTATTATTATTATATTTTGTTCAAATACGTTTTCCAATGCAAAAGTTTGATTTGTTCTTTGGGCAGTTAAATATGACTCATCCACGTTGAACTAAAACTTTACGGTTTAATTGGAGGCTTTGTTTGAGGTTTTATACAAGTGAGACTCGATGAAAGAAGGAATTTTTCGCCTTCACTGCATTTGAAGGTGCTATTGGCTCAGAATGCATCCCAACTTCATCAAAAGGTGTCAAAGAATCCAATGATAGTCATTTAGTTTGCGTCATGTGGTATCAAAGCTTTAGTAACGCTATTTTGGGAGGAGTTGACAAATGTTTGTGTTGTAGGGTGTTCATAACGAGTGAATGATTGAGAAAGTTAGGGTGATGACAAGGAGATTTCTGTCAGAGAACCTAAGGAATTTCAAGCAAGGGGACCAAAACACATGTAGAGAAGACTGCTCAAGAAGGAAATAGCAGAACTAAGAGTAGGAGAATCAAAACGAAAGAAAGGAGGAGGTAAACTTGGTATTTTATTATTTTATATATATTTGATAAGTAGTTTGTAGCAGTCATTATAGTTAGAAAATTGTGATAAAATGAGAAGAGCGTGTGGAGCTCTTAGGGGAGAAAGAGAAGCTAATAGAATAGGAACCCTCATAGTAGGAGAAGTTTTGATAGTTTTTGAAGGAAAGAGAACCAATTATGTTCTCAAAGGTTATGGCAGAAGGAACTCTTGCAACATTTGAATAATTCCAGCTGAGGTTGGAAAGGAGAGGACAAGGAATTCCTTGAGGGAGGAGAACCATAGATATTCTTGAAAGTGAATAGTAGGTGAAACAATCAAATAGGAGCAATGAGTTCTCAAGAGGTTCGAGAGGAGGAAGCCAGAAGAATACCAATAGTTAGGTGTGGTGAGGTTTTCAGATAGCGAGTAAGGTGAGGCTCGTTAGAAGCTAGGTTGCATCTCACGATGAGAAAAGAGAAGCTCATGAGGAAGGTAGAAGAAATGACCATTTCAAGTCATGATAAAATTTTAAGTGAGGGCCACAGTTGAGGGGGGAAGATGCCGAGATAGATGACATGAAGAGAAGAATGAGTCAAGAAGAGTATGATAGAGAGTTTGTTGATTTAAAAGAAAGGTCAACATAATAATGCAACTTCTACAAGAAAGGGAAGGATATCAAAATGATGGTTGGGTGTTGAGGAAAAAGAAGGTGAAATGACATCTATTGCAAAAGAGCCTGAAGAACAATCTAAATGTTTCGCAAGAACTTAGATTTGTTGAGTATTAAGGGAAGGATATTCAATTTTGTAAACTAGAGAAATGATCAATCATTGGTAAAGATGATGGAGACGGGGAGAGGAGATTGGCTAAAAGTATCATGAACTAGGAGGAAGACCCAAATTAGCATGGAGATCCGACAGCAAATACCTTGAATTGGGCTAGAATGCCTTATATTTTTCATTATGATACTTTGTGTATCGTTACAAGTTATGAGAGTAATAGAGATGGACAACCATTTGCAGTTGTCATAATAATGGAGGAGTATGAGATAGTATCTCTGCAAAGTGCTGAAGAGGGGCAACAACTGCAATAAGTCATAGAAGAAGAGGAGACAATATTGCCTCATGAAGGTAACCAAAAAGAATACCATACACCACAAGGGGAATGTGAAGATGAAACTTCCCCAATTAAGGAAGCAAAGAATGCAAGAGCCTATGAACAAATGCAAAAAAAATGTTGTTGTAACAATTAGAACCAATATGACCTGTGTAAACAACCATGAAAAGGGTAAAGGAAATATTTGACAAGTTTTCTGAAGGCTAGTTCATAAATCCAAGGTCGGAAGAAGACCGCGTGGAGGGTATTGTAAACATTTTTGTGATAACCCTCAACTATCAAATGAAACCTATATAGAAAAGATTGGAGCCCAGTATGTAGGTAAGTAAAAGGAAGCGGAATGTATGATGAAGGCAGCAAGAGAGGTTAGATGGCTTCATGATTTTAAAACTAAGAAGTTGTATGAAAATGTAGGTCAGGAGAAAGGATAGTTCTTACAAACTGTTATGTAGAAGGAATTTGCATAATTGTCTTTAGAGGACAAAGGAAACAATAGAGTTTCAAAGGGAGCATATGAAATGGATCCAGGAAAGAATTCAAGTGCAAGGTTCATAGAGCATAATTCAGAGATGGAGCTAATGGATTAATGATAGCTGATTAACAAGAGATCTCTTAAGAGTCTCTTGGATTACTTGAAGGATAGAAATCAACATGATATGGTGAAGACATCAAATAAAGCAATAGGAAATTGTTATTTTAAGACTGATAATTTGTGCATAATTGCATATTTTGTAGGTACTAAATAGCCATTTAAATTTTTTACAAGTACAAAGGATAGTGAGGGAATGTCCTTTCAAGACATTGAAGCAAGACAAAGTTTGATATTTGTCATGGGTATGGAGGAACAAAATTAAAACTCCCTTATGAGGAGGGAGTGAACTAGTATGTCTTACTTGGGAAATCAAGGTGAAGACCACATATAGTCAAAGCATGAAATTCCAAGGAAATTGTTTCCAAAACTTATCGCTGAAGTAAGCAAGGAAAAATTGACTCATGGAGATGATCTCGATAAGACTAAAGGAACTGAAAAACAACACTTAAGTGAACAAATCCTGCAAAGTGATGACACCTTAAACTTGCTAATGTAATTAAACTTCTTAGAGGAGAGATTAATAAACTAGATGATGAATATTCTTTGTATAAAACTGGAGCTGGAAGGAGATGATAACAATTTTCAATCCAAAGAAAGGCTAGAAGATGAAATTAATATGTGGATATTGATGCAAAGGGTGTCCATGGGAATATACAAAAAAGAGAGGAGGACAATCAGTAGCAAGATACCCATGACTGTGCTAGACTACGTTAAACATGCATAGAGGGAATTGCAAAACCAAATTTGGGATCCTAAAACATTGAGGTCGACCATGGAGTGGAAAATCAATTCAATGCATGGAAAACAATAACATTTTGTATGGGGTTATTGAGGAGTGAACTAATTGAACACTCATGATAAGAGGTCAAGGAAAATTTTAAACTGGGGATTCTAATGCATGAGCATTAACGCCATCCAACCAACATTTTTTCCTAAGCCCAAAAGGGGTCGCAAAACCTTCAAATCTAAAAATATTTCCCTAGTTTTGTATAAAATTATGTAAAGTGATGTAAAAATAGGTGTTCGCATTCTTCTAGAAGCTTGGTGGTTATTATTTTTTGTTGAGATGGTTTATTGGTATTTGTAATAATGCCAAGTGTCATCCTCTAGTTTAGGATGTTTTTGAATTGTTACGACAAGGGGCCATCTGTGTTGGTTTTGTTAGGATATTCTCCTCGTTGGTAGGGAACTTATGTGTGCAATAGAATTAAATGGTTGAAATCTATCTTGATAGTAGTGTGAAAGGAGAGCCCTCGAGGAAATTAAATAGCTATGAGTCAAGAATACTGAAAGTAAGTGAGCCATTATAACGTACCTATAAATACCTTATGCTTAAGGAAAGTATAATTGTATTTTTATGTGTATGCATTTATTGAGTTGCAAATGTATTTCATTTTCGATAAGTATATGTAGTAGAGAATCCCTTTCTAGAGTGCTTAGATGATAGTTCTGTAGAAGTTCAATAGAGGGAGAGAGATTGGTTAGAGAGCCATTGTAATTTTCTGTGAATACCTTGTCCTGAATAATAATAGAACGAATTGTTCTTTATGATATCTCGTGTTTCATTCCAAGGTTTGTTTCAGTTATCTCCAGTGTTAAGTCCTTGGGTGTTTGTGAAATTATCCTAATTGAGGGTAGATAATCACATGTTCTTGAGATGGACTTTAATGGCAGTAGACAGAGTTGCAAACATTTGCACATTAGATTGAATCCTTGTAACCAATAAGCATAGAAAGAAATAAGGGTCTGCAAGTTGAATTTTAGATCCAGTGTCGAAGTTGTAAGATTGGGTTCGAGAGGGTGACATAGTTCCCATTATTGGGAGATGGCCAAATGATTTCTACTTCTCTACACTGAAGTTGCATGACGAGAGTCAATCTTATTGAGGGCTTAATTTCTTCAGTGAGAAACCCGAAAAGGGCCACAAGCATAAACTAGAGTAAAGTTGTGAATTCTACCATTAGAATATTGGTGGGGACATAAACGAGAGGTCAGGAGTTGGCCTTTGTAACCTATTCATGTGTAAACAAAAACATCTCTCCGAGTACATCGAGTCTCAACCTGGTGTGGTCCTATTCAACCAAGCCAAGGTCGAGTTAGTGGGGATTTGATCATAGTAGGTGAGTTAGGGCAGTACCTAGTCGAGGTAGTATTGGTCGAGAATGGAACGAGTGGAGCATGATATGAGAATCCCAACCCCCTGACCAACTTTCACTTGGCTTTTTTGTTGCGCAACATTCGAGGTTTAAAATTGTTTTATTATATTTTCTTCAAATAGGGTTTTCCATTGCAAAGGTGTGACTTATTTGTTGAGAAATTAAATTTGACTCATCCTTAATGAACTAGAATTGTAGGGTTTAATTGGAGGCTTTTCTCGGGATTTTATACAAGTGAGACTCAAGGAAGGAAGGAATCTTTTGCCTCCACTACATTGAACACGTTCCAACTGTGTCAAAAGGTTTCAAAGAATCCAATCATAGTCATTTAGGTTGTGTCAATATATTATAAATGTTTTTCAAATACAATATTTATTAGACACAAACTTTCATACAAAATTGATATGATATACCATTTATAAATGTCATATAATAACTTAAGTGGTACTATTGTTCTCAAATATAGTTTAGAAAAATTGTTTTCTTATTTGATATAATTTTGTATTCATAGAATAATATGCATGCATTTTTTATTTTGTAGTTAATAATACACAATTGCTTGTCCCTCATGATTGTTCATACCTTCCTAGACCCAACAAAAGTTGGTTTATGAAGAGCCTCAACCAAAAACCGTCTCACAAGTAGAGAACATGCTATAAGTAGGTTTTGAACCCAAATGTAGAGGATACCGTTGTTTCTCTTAACCACTCAATTTGGATCTAGTTGACATTTATATTTGAAGAGCATGGTGGTGGCTTTTGATTCACTTATGTGCACATTAGTTATGAGATCATTCAATATGACCTATTTATGCACAACAAAAAATTCAACCACTACATCAAGTGATTCCATGGTTTCAAAAAGGACTTTCATGGGAATTGAACCTAAGTCATTTGTGCAAAACTCTTTGCTCCTCACTGAATGATCTAAACCCTTTATGCCTAAAATTTGAAATATGAGGGTTGGATTTGATGCATTTATGTTTGTATGGTTCAGAATACTATTCAATACAATTTCTTTGGGCACACTCATAAGTTTGACTACTTCCTCAAGAGGCACCCATGGCTCTAGGTCCTAACAATAACCCTCATGGGTATTGAACATTTCCCTTTGGTGAGTATACACAACTTTATAGCTGAAAGATTCCTAGTCACAATATTACACTAAACATGATGCTTGTTCCTTGTATTATTATACAATTCTCTATATCTGTAGCCCATGCACCATAAATTGGTATATTTTCTTTGTACTAGTATGTATATTGTTCCTTCTTGTAATTTTTTTTTGTTGATATTTGAGCAATCAATGCTCAACATGCCATTTGATGAACCTTGACTCAACGATGTTCTATCCTAGAGTGTATGCATTCTCATTCATGTTAAATACAAGTCCCTAAACAATCACAAAATGTGAGATCACCTATGGATGAGTCATCATCCTTACCTATTGATGAGTTGTCAGTGTGTTGACACTCTTAAGTTCAAGAGGTGATTACATCCATTATTATCTATTTATATCATTGGATGAATGTAATATTGATATGACTAAAGTGTTTTCTACCAATTCTTGTGTCATGTTGGTTTCTTTATAGTTTAACATGGTGTCGAAGCTCTTATTGTCTCAAGGGCTTTGTAGATCCATGCTAGTGAGTTAGTGTTCCATGGGAGGCCATGAAAGAGGCAATGATGAAGTGATGCTATGAAATGGATCCATGGTAGTTATCCACGATAGAGAGGACATGTTGTTAAGTCAACATTATGTATATCTATACCCCTTTAAACATGCAATGGAGAATATGATAAATGGTCATTAATCATAATAGATATGGTAAACTTTTAATTTACATTTTTCTTTTTCCGAGAATTGTAAGTGTCTTGGAACATGCTTCATGAGATTTGTATGACAATGCCTTTTTCAAGGAGCTAGTGTGAGAGTTGAGCTAAATAGTATGAATTGTTGGTGTGAAATTATTCCAAAAATATTTAGTAGTTAGATTTGTTTTCCTTAAGAAAATATTGATAGAGATTTGATTGCTTTATGTTATAAATCTCCATCTAATCTCCTCCACCGCTTCAAATCACTCCTTCAATTGGTATGTTGAATCTAGTTTTAATTTCTAAATGTGAATTCATGAATTTGTATAACCATCTATGCTATTCACCTTTATTATTTCTTCTTCAAGGAATAAAGTGGAATAATGTGATGAAAATCCTCATTTGCTTTCAAATTAAATTTGAAATATTTGTAGATTTATTTTTGGCACAAATTTGCTTTTGTCTTATTGCAACTAAAACCAAATCCACCTTTATTATTTCTTCTTCAAGGAAGAAAGTGCAATAATGTGATGCAAATCCTCATTAGCTTTCAAATTAAAAATGCGAAAGATTTGTAGATTTGTTTTTGGCACAAATTTTCCTTTGGCTCATTGCAACTGAAACCAAATACATGAGAACAATATGCACTATATGAAGAAATGCACAACCCTATAATGGTAATTTAAATGTAGATCATACTTAGATCTATTTAGTTATTGCACTTCATTGTGATAAGAGGATGAAAAATGGTAATTTAAATCTATAGCATACTTAGATATATTTAGAGTATTGTGATTGCAACTCAATGTGATAAGTGGATAAAAAATCAGCCACACTAATTATATAACCCACTCTAGGATTCACCAATCATATTACTACAAACAAGGTGATTCCAATCATTTTAGTTCAATGAAGTTAAATGAATAAGTGCCTAGTTGGTGGAAAATCATAATAGTGATCCATTCTAGGATTCACCCATCATATTACTACAAACAAGATTAATATTCCAGTCATTTTTGTTTAATGAAGTTAAATGAACAAGTGCTTAGTTGGTGGAAAATCATAATATTATCCATGTGTGGTTATAAATTAGAATTGTGGGCAACACTATTTTGAGGCAAAACCAAATTTTATTTGAAACAAAATGGGAAACTTGGTTACTTTAATAGCATAATTGGTAGTCTCCAATAGTCAGAAAATAAATAAATAAATATATATATATATATGTTCGACACCATTCAATTCATTGTAACCCTACAATTGTCAACTCTTTTTTCAAGGAAAGATGATGCATGAGAGGGGATGCAAACTTGTGCCTAGTTTGTGGATCATCATAATAGTGATCCATGTGTTGTTGTGAACTAGAATTTGGTGGCCAACACTATTTCAAGGCAAAAAAAAAATAAAAAATTCAAACCAAAATGGGAGACTTGTTATTTTAATGGTACTATTGGTGGTCTCCAATAGTTGAAAAAGTCCTCTCTTTTTTTAAAAAAAATTCCATCCCTATTCATTGTAACCCCACACTTGTTAACACTTTTCTTAAGTTAAGAAAAAATTATGCACGACAAGGGATGAAAAAGATGCAGAATAACATTTGGAAGGGAAAATATTCAATAATAATATCAATAACGAAAGCACAATCATGATTCAAATCCTAATTTGGCTTCAAATTCAAATTTTGAAATATTTGTATATTTATTTTTGGCACAAATTAGCTTTTGGCCTATTGCAACCAACACTATATATACACAAGAAAAATATGCACTATATGAAGAATGCACAACCCTATAATGATAATTTAAATCTAGATCATACTTAGATCTAGTTAGTATTGTGATTGCAATTCAATGTGATAAGAAGATAAAATATATGTCACACTAAATCATGCAACCACCTCTAGGATTCACTTGTCATATCATTACGAACAAGACCAAGTTTCCAACCATTTTCATTCAACAAATTTGATGATTGTGTGTTATTGCAAACAAATTCGATTCATACACTAAAGAAAAGAGTAGGTTAAGCAGTCTCTAGATCACTAAAAAAAAATAAAAAAATAAAGTATTTGTGTAATGACCATCGTGTAGGTTTATTTCCCTCAAATGTGAAACAACGTATTTACCTTTGTCACAATGATCATTCTCTATATCAAAAAGTGTTCTCCTTATTTACTAAAGCACAAGAGATAAATGAACAAGTGCCTTGTTGGTTGTCAACTAGAATGAGGGGTTGGCATTATTTTGAGGCAAAACCAAATTTTATTTGAAACAAAATGGGATACTTGGTTACTTTAATATCATAATTGGTACTCTGCAATAGTTGAAATAAAATCCTTTCTTCTTCTAAAAAAATTCCACACCCTTCTACTCATTGTAACCCCACATTCCTTAACTATTTTCTTAAGTTAAGGAAAGATGATGCATGAGAGGGAATGCAAAAGAGGTCCAATATGATTCAGTATGATTCAGTGTTTTGAAATTTTGAAATCATATTTTTAATTTGTAAAAGGCATAAGAAATTTGACCATTCCAAAAAAAGTGAATTTGATGAGAGGCTAATAGTTTTGGACGTTTTTATTTTCTTTGAATTAAGAGTTGGTTGGTTAGTTGAATTTTAAAAATGGAAAGAGGATGTCATGTAATATAATTCATTGAATTGTATTGTGAAAAATTATGAAAACAACTTTCTTGAGATTGAATATGAAGGTCATTATCATCAAAGAAATATCATTGTAAAATTCACACTTTTGGGGTGCTGGTTGGTATAATTTAACATCATAAGGCTGGAAAGAAGTTTAAGAAAGTGAATGCACGTGAGCATGACATAATTAGAAATAGTAAATACAAAATGGGTAAAGAAGGAAACCATTTGTAAAACATAAATAAACAAATTAAAGAGTTATAGGACCCTTACGTGGTTGGGATGATTTGGTTCTTAATTTTCACAAGAAAATTGATTGGAAGGATAAATTGATTAACACATGTCAATTTAATTGAACTGAAAATGAGAAACACGTTGAGAATAGTAGGATCATTATCAATGGTTAATTTTCCACCAAAACCATCATCTATAACGATGAAAGAGCTATTCAAAAAGAGAATTGTCCAATGCTCAAGCCTAGATCCCTTCGACATACTTTTCACCTTGTACTTGACAAATGAGAATTCATGATGAAAATCAAGGTTCAAGTTTCAATGCCCCATCAATCAAAAATTGAAAATTCCAGCATGGAAATTGGTCTCCTTAACAAGATAAATAAAATTCAATCAACTTCAACCAATCTTGTCAAATCAACATATTTGGAGGATCTAGCACGAAACACATAATCATGTCATTGCTCTTGAATTTTCATTAGGATGTTGTTTGACACCTAATTCTATCTCAATTCAGAGAATGCTTTTGTGATCCTATTTAAGCAATGGTTGCAAAATCATAATCCAATTTGTTCATCAATTTAGCAGGAGAATCTTCGTACATGGCAACTATTCACTTCCATAATTTGTACTCTCATACTAAGTTCATTTATGATGAACCATTCAACATCCATTCTAGCATATTTTTAGGCATATCTTCATTGAAGCTTGGTTCAAAAGTTTTAGATTAAAGATTGAAATGGTATTGGGTTTTTGCTATAATTCATGTTTGCCTTATTGGTGCAATTATTTAAAATTGTGATTGAAAGAGGGAACGTTAGCATGCGAATTTTCAAAGAATAACAAAGTACAAGATCACCTCTTCATGACTTAGTGTGTTAGCACTCTTCAGTGTACAAGATGATTACATCCATTGCTATTTGATATTGTTAGTGTGATAGCACTCTTCAGTGTAGAAGGTGATTACATCCATGTGCTATTTGATATCATTGGATGAATACAATGATGAAAGGGACAAAGCCCTTTTTGCAATTCTTATTTCATATTGTTTCCTCTATAGTTTAAAAATCCAAGTTTATTCTTGATTGTCAACCTTGCTAATTCCTTTTCCTTATCAACAACACAAAACAAAATTTCTCTTTAATGTCCACATCATCACCCATTTCCTCTATGTGACATGTAGTGATATTAAGTATTCCAAATATTAAATTATCACTATGTTCTTCTAATTAGATTTCGCTCTAGAAATTCCTCACACTTTAATACTAACTTCAGACCTAGATTCCATAATGAAAACCATGCACTGATTCCAAATTTTATATTTCCACTTGTGTGAATTCCACTTAATTTGATTGCCATATTTCGAGTGCAACATAATGTACAATATTTCTTAAAGTCCTTAAAAGGTAAAATGGAAATCTAATTCAACACAAAAGCCATCACTTAATCCTAACTTTTTTTTTGCCTTACATGAAACCACCAAACGACCATCCCACATAATAAATGGATGTCAACATTTTTAGTTCCATTAGTTCACAATGGTTGTATTTGATCCAGGTGGTTTCAAAATTGCTCAAAATCTAGAAAAGGCTCAAAAATAAAAGTTCTCAGATTTCAACCAAACTAGGACCAGATCGTAGTGTTCGTCGTCCTGATTCCAATGGTGTGAACGACACTCAAATCCGAGTTTGTATGCTCAATATATTCGTGGTCAAAGTTCGAGTCAAACTAGGCCAAGTGGTAGTCACTAACGAGGAAACAATTTGGCGAAGGGATGATGCACAAAAAATCATAGTCGCAAAGGGAGAATTTGTCGCCTTTCAATTTTGCTAGTAAACCCCAAAAACCAATCGAAATTTTTGCGTTAATCTATTATTAAAAGAAAAAATATATATTAAAGGGACAACGGGCTGCCACCCCCACTACCCTCACCCAACGGCCAACACATATATTATATATGGTGGTGGGTGGTCAAACCCCACCACCACATGAAAATCATTACCATATTTTATTTCAGTGCTGATAGGTGTTGAATCCATGCTGGCTGGTGGGCTAGCTCACCGACGACGACCTCACTCCAATAAACAAAAAGTGTTCAGAAATGCCAACGCACCACATCATTCACTGCCAGTGGAACACGCTAAAGTTTCATAACCGCGCCAATTTAATATATGTCAATGGTTAAATAAAATGACTTGGGTTGCCACTAAAACAACCCATGACCCATGGGGGGGTCCAACGCCCCAATTCCAACGAGCTAACCAACACGTCAGGCAAATAGGGCTTGTAATGTCAGTTGCCCAAAATTTATTTAAACCCTAAATTCACCATTCAGTGGGGAATGAAGTTGAGGTTGAGAGAGCGGAACCAGGTGCAGCGTGGAACCACTCCCAACCAACATGAATTTTGAGGCAGGTATATTCCATGGGAATATTCCCAAGGATATTCCATGCAACAGTGAGGAATCTAAAAGATTCCCTCGAGGGTGATTTTTGGCTGTGATGGAATCATGTGAACTTTATACTCAAAAGAGCCACAATTTCATAGGGAAGGTGATTGTATGGTTCGTTTCCCCATCTGAGCATAAAAAAATCAGGCAACTAACAGCAGGGAATCTTTGTATAATCTTATAGAATCTAAAAGAGTCCCTTGGAGGTTGATTTTTGACAGAGGCAGAATCTCGTCGACTTTATAGTCATTTTCACAAAATTTCGTGAGTGCGGTGGTGTGCTTAGAATTTTCATCCGAGTAGTGGATTTTTTGGCCATTTGCAAGAAGGAATATTTGAGGGAATCTTCAAGATTCCCGAGGGTCAAAATTTTGACGGTGTTAGAAAGGGACCAAGTTTATAATCGTTTGACACGTTTTTGCGCCGCAAATTCATTGGTGCAGTCCATTTCGTCCGCCGAGCTTTGCATTTTTAGTCCATCCCCGAAAATGGAGGTAAACGGTGTAACGATGCCATGTCTTTCTTCTGATTCGCTGGCATAATGTTTTGTTATTGAGATCCTTGTTACGATTATGTTTAGGGACATTAGTATGCCATGTCATGTGAGAATTTATTAGCTTGTCATGCTGAAGGAGGGCCCATTTGTGTGAGAGTTCCTATAGGGATAACGTCTCATGGAGAGACATGCCACTGTGGTTGAGGGAATATATCCTTGTAATGACAAAGAATATGCCATGTACATCATCATCATTTTGAAACATTTAATGAAGCAGTCTCCCCACACTTGACACTAGGCCTAGAGACGCAACCCACACTGGGTGAACTCCATTATCAATATGTGTGTGCGCTTTGATTTGATTGTTGTTATTATGTTTCCTCTTTCTTACAATATACACATGTGGATTTTCATACTCTTTCATATGCAAATTTTCTAACATCATAGAAGTAAAAGATCTTGGTTAATTCTAGTAGTTGAAGAGATTAGGATCAAGTTTGGTATCAGAGCAGCCTTCTTGCTGATGTGAATTGCGAGTGTGAATGATTGAATGTGAAATAAGAAGGGAAACGGAGAACAACGGAAATCTCTACGAGGACCTCCTCAAGATGGCACACATGGTGGACATGATGTATGAAAAGTATGAGAAGAAAATGGAAAAAGAGGAACAAGAGAAAGAAAGAGTAGAGGATGATGCTTCATCTCCATCTTCTAATGATTACTCATCATCATCGTATTCTCATCATTTAAATGAAGAGATCAATCAGATCCTTCAAGTAGAGAATGCTGAATTGAGGAGACTTCTATGAGAAGAAAAGGAGAATAAGTCGAGACTGTAACTTCAGTTATGAGCCATGGAATAGGTCTTGGAAGAATTGAAGTGCACAAAGTCTTAGCAAAGCCATCATCACCTATTTCAGAATCAACAACTGAGGTAAATAGTTTCACTTTCACGGGATGTTATTTCTGTTGGAAACATGAAGGTACCCATTTTAGGAACTAGCATGAGACTCCTTACCAAGATGGGGTATATGGGAGGAGGACTTGGTGTTAATGGCCAAGGAATGACTCATCCATTGGAGGTTGTACAAAGACCTCGATTTTCAGGTTTGGAGTACACTGAAGGAGAGTGCTCAAAGGTAGAATAAGCTTCCAAGACATTGTCGAAGCCATCAGAGAAAGCAGATGATTGGAACACATCAAAATCCTCCCATGATAGTGCACATTGCAGAGGAAGAGCTAAGGCAAGCTCTCATCGCTAGGATTTCACCAGATACAGTCAAGAGAGGTATAAAATGTCCCAGTGTTCTAGAGTTCATTTTGATTACAAACATATTGTTAATGATGAGAAAAGATCATGGTGTAGAAGACCATGTAGTTTTTGTGGTTTGCATAACCATGTGGTTGCTAGGTGCTAGAAGAGAATGACAACAAGAAAGAGGGCGAGACATGAAATACGTTCTCCACATTAGGGAAAGAAGAAGGTTAAGTAGATCTTGAGGAAGGACACTTTTTGCAATCATTGCAACAGAGGTGGAGATCAAAGAGCCACGTGTTGGAGGCTCCATCTGGAGCAATGTTTCAAGGACAAAGTGCCCGTGCAGGAACCAACTGGTGAAGTTTTTTGAAAAGAGAATCCACCACAGGGAGATAATGATCCATTCTCTGATGAGTGAGAGATGGTTTTACTAGATATGGTAGCTTGTCATGGCCGCATTTTGTAAATCATGTGTTGCGATATAAATGTAGAAGTGATGATGTGTTTTCCATCGCTTGTTAAAACAACGATGATGTTTTTGGCCTTTTATTGATAGTTTGGGTATTTGTTTATATTTTGATGTACACTTGACCAAAGAATGTGTGTTATAAACTCTTGGAAAGAATGGGGATGCTTGGATCATGATTGGTTATGTAATTGAACATGTAAGTTTGCAAAGATTGTACTATAGGTTTGCAGAGGATGCAGGTGTTGGTTCATCACTTATGGCTTCGAAGAACAAGGGTGAAGGAGAAGGAAGTGTGACCTGTCAGGATGTTTGTGGTGCAGGCAATGTAACACAACAATTTCGGATTATGTTCATGCTTTTGGATCACCAAAAGCTCCTCAATGGGGAGGAATGATCTAGGTGGCTCCAAAAATGCTCAAAATCTAGAAAAGGCTAAAAAATAAAAGTTCTCAGATTTTACCCAAACTAGGACCATATTGTAGTGTTTGTTGTCCTAATTCCAATGGCATGAATGACACTCAAATCTGAGTTTGCATGCTAAATATATTTGCGGTCAAAGTTCAAGTCAAACCAGGCCAAGTGGCAGTTGCTAACGAGACAACCATTTGGCGAAGGGATGACGCACAGAAAACAACGATGAAAAGGGAGAATTTTTCACGGGCTGCTACCCCTACCAGCCCCGCCTAATGACCAACACATATATTATATATGGTGGAAGGTGGTAAAACCCCACCACCACATGATAGCTGTTGCCATTTTGTATTTCAGGGCTGACGGGTGTCGAACCTGCACCGACCAGTGGTGGCCCCACTCCAACAAACAACATACATTAACAAATGCCAACACACCACATCATTAACTGCTAGCAGAACACGCGAAAGTTTCATAACCACATCATTTTAATATATCCCAATGGTTAAATAAAACAACACCGAAAGGACTTGCCACTAAAACCTCGCAAATAGGTTTGAACCCGTGACTCGCTGGCGAGTCTGTAGGTTTTAACCCTGTACAGAAATTACCTGCATACGAATTCTAAAACATAGAAAATAAACAATATGAGAGCATAACACATAAAACACATATACACAGAGATTTTCCCCTGGATCCAAAAACCAGGACTACCAGCTTGATTTTTCATTTTTTCTTTCAATGTTAAAATACATATTTATACATGCCGAAGCATCCAATACCATGGACCGAAAACCATCGCGTCCAAAAAACATGTGCGAAAATCATGCACAAAACCATAGGTGGGTCCACCCAACCTAACATAGGGTCCAAAACCAAAATTTCCCGGGGCGCTGCCCCGGACCCCATAAAGTGGGGTTATGGGTACACCTCAAACCCCCTGCACCCCTACACAATTGGCGCAATGAAGGGGGTGCTTCACCCCCCCTTAACCCCCCGGTTAACTACGTGGATTGGTCATGGAAAGAATATAATACAACCCAACATGGTATAACACCCCAATTCCAGTGGGCTAACAGACATGCTAGGCAGGAAAGACTTGTGATGTTTGCCAAACATAGGGAATGAAGTGGAGGCAGAGAGAGAGAAGAACCAAGTGTGGCATGGAATCGCACTTGGTCAGCACGAGTTTTGAGGTAGGTATATTCTATGGGAATATTTCCTAGAATATTCCATGCAATACTGAGGAATATAAAAGATTCCCTAGAGGGTGATTTTTTTACAGTGACAAAATCATGTCAAATTTATACTCAAAAGAACCAGAATTTTGCAGGGAATGTGATGGTGCTGTCTGTTTCCCCATTTGAGCAGTAGAAACTCAAGAAGCCAACAACAAGGAATCTTTGTAGAATCTTTTGGAATCTAAAAGATTTCCTTGGAGGACGATTTTTGAGAGAGGTAGAATTTTGTCGACTTTATAGTCATTTTTCACAAAATTTTGCAATGAGCGCAGTGGTGTGCTCAAAATTTTCATCTAAGCCGCGAATTTTTTTCCCATCTCTAGGAAGGAATCTTTGAGGGTCTAGAATTTGATGGTGTTAGAAAGGGGCAAATTTTATAGTTGTTTGACACAATTTCGCGCCACGAATTCAATGGTGCAGTCCATTTCGTCAGCTAAGCATGGATTTTAGAAAAATAACAATGTACTGAGTAAATTCAATCATTGTATGAATTAGACATTTAACCATTTAGTTTAGGATCATCATCATCTTGAAATGGATTTTGAAAACATCCATTAACACTATTAATTGACAATTCTGTTCTAAGAAAATGAATGACAAAACAGTAAGAAAGCTAAGCAAATGTGTATTCTTATTACTTCAATCTTAATTCAGTTTGGAAACAAGGTCGCTTTTCTCCACGAAATATCTTAGAAGAACAAGGCTGCACAGTTGTGATTTTATCATTATGCTATTGATTAAAAACTAAAATGAAGTATCATCCTAATTTAGAAGACATATTTGCTGAAAATAGAGTAATGGAAATTAAACAAAAAACAGCAAATGAAAAACCTCCTTCAGTGTAGGGGCCCTCTACAACTGATGTGGCTAGAATGCTAGCACTTAAGGATGCACTTTAAACAATCATTGGCAACATGAAGTTTGTATTAAGAACAAAATGAAGTCTTAATACAAAGTTATAAGCAAAAATCCCAAACTTAACGTAATTCCTTCTAACTTCTAACTACTTCTTGGTTCCTTGCAACAGATATTTATAGGAAAATAAAATAATTGTTTATGAGATAAACTTGCTATAGGTGGCTAATTCAAATTAAATCTAACATGATTGTTTATGAGAAAAACTTGCTACAGGTGGCTAATTCGAATTGCAATAGGAATTTTTAAACTTTTGATCAACTACAAGTGGCTAATTCGAATTAAATTTGCAACAGAACTATTAGACCCTTGATTAGCTATGAAATAGAAAATCAAGAGTCCTACTGCTTCCAAACAACATACTTTGACTCCATTTTTGACCATGACCTTAGGCTTGCTTTTCCATCGATATGAACTGAGTGAATAGGATAGAATCCATGTGGAGATGATTCTAGAAATGCCCATGTGGTCCAATTCTTCATTTGACACTTGGAACCTGCCAAACCATGAGAATATCTACAGAATCCACAGTTAGCTACAAAATAGGCTATGTTTTGTAGCTAATTTACAAAAATATATTCAAATAGCAAGAACATGAAAATATAATATGGCGATCATTTTAATGCTTTATTTAAGATAAAACCTAGCATTTATCATTGATTGGGTCTGTCATCTTATGAGAAAGTGAGAGAAAAATGTGAGAAAAAATGTCAAGGAGAGGGTAATTCTGAGGTTCAACACATGCTCCCCCTGAACATGTAATGGCGTTGCAAAACATTTGTCCATTTTTTTGTACATGCTATCTGATGTTGCAAATGCCTCTTTGTCACACACAAGAGGTTGTTCCTCATAGACCAATACTTCAACTAGCTTTGACCCAATGACATAGAATGAGTTACAGGCTTTATAAGCATAATACATTGCTACAAGAATGATATAACATGGTTTTACAATGCCTGTAAATAACCAACATATGCTGAAACATTACTCATATTTCATGCATGATTAGCAGTCATATGACTCAACCAATGGCCCATAAAAATTACATGATAGTACATGGCTACATGATGACTGCAAAATCCCATATATGGCTGAAACACATAACATATATCACCCCAAACATGGCCATAATAGCTCTCATCTTTCAAACATGACTCACTCAACACATGCATGACATGACCCATGACTCTATCTCTTGAATCTAGGACCAATCCGCCAATAACCAGATGCTCTTGACTCTAGGACCAATCTTCCAATAACCATATGATGAAACGACATATTACAAAGCTCCATACGAGAGTATATGGATGAAAATGATGATGTACAATATAAAACATGTGGTTGTTACAACATGCTCAAAATTCTCTCGAATACATGACCAAAACTCAACTCTCTCCAAGCCATGGACCACTCAACCAATGCAACAATACATGAGTGATTATATGGTTGATTTTGCACACATGAGTGCATACATGACAATAATATATGTACACTAATATGCATGCCAATGAAGACTTCAACCATACATGACTTCTCTACAATTCATACTTGACACAATGACCACATAACAACAACTTAGTGATAAATACATGAATGATACATGGCTTATCACATGCACATAAAGGTACTTTGCATGGTTGTTACAGCAATCAAGCTCCTCTCTGCATTGTTGGATCAATGATCTTCTTCTATGTATGTTTGTACATAAACTTTTAAGCAATTGTCATGAGAACCATGAGCATATATATGGCTGAAAAAGTACTCTTTCACTCATGAAAGCATGTGTAAAGTAGCTACAAATAACAGAGTGAAATTAATGAAGAAAATAACAAGAAAAAACATGCATAGCTCCCCTGGACTCATTATATCTCCAATCAGCAGGTTGATATTGTGGATATGAATGTGTAGTGAGTCTCATGAGCATACCATGCTACTACTACTCATCTCCACCAACTAATCATGATGCCATATGTTGCTACCATACGCTCCCCCTGAGGCTATGCACCTCCCATAGACTTCTGCAGTCTTCTATGAATATGCATGAGATAACCATGGATTGCAGAGAGGGTTGATATATCTACTTCACGAGATGTTTCTCCTTCTTTCTCCACATGGTCTTAGGCTGCTTATTTTCATTCTTCTCTAGTTTTTCATTAGCTCCTCTCTAAATTTGTTGTTTCCTTTGCCAGATTTGCCTTGAAGAACTAGGAAACATGTAGTATCTCACCATATGGCCAAAGTTATGACATGTATAACACTCCACATGCCTGAGATATGAAGCAAGAGGATCAAATCTCCTACTTCACATGCTAGATGTATACTTCACATGAAATGTGCCTCTCCTCCATGGGCTAGATTTGCACAACTGCCATGTAGCCAAACAGGTTACATGAGAAACAAAATCCATTAAACACATAATTATACCTAGTGGTTGATCTCATTGGTTTCTCATAATGTTGCAATCTCTGACGATTGGATCTGTACACTCTACTCCTACAATTTGTTGCAACATGTCTAAACTTGTGGCAGCTGTAACATTCTACCTTGTCCATCAAAGGAATAGAGGGGATTTGATTCCTTTGAAAATCAATAGAACTACCACGATCCTTTCTTGGATCAAAATATCTTCTAGTGGTAGATGTTCCTTGAGGTCTTCTTCTCCGTTTTGTTGGTTTTGCTATTTGTTTCCTTGGTTAGAGCCATCCTTGTTGTTGCTAGTGTTTTCGACAAGCCTTTTGGGATCTTAATTGTTGTTATTGCTTGCATGTGAATTGGACTCTCTCTTTTTAAAACCAATATTAGATCTATTCGATGGGAATATTTAGTTTTCTAGCAAACTGTCCAAGGCTATGGTCATCTTCTCCATCTTCAACTGCTTCCTCAACATAATAAATTCATCTTCAAGATTTACAATTTGGTCTTCTTTTTCTTTCATCTAACTGGCCATAACATCCTCAATCCTTTTGGCTTCTTGAATTTGGATCTTCAAACTAAGAAGCTCTTGTCTCAACTCATTTTATTTTTCATAAAAAATCTATATCAACTTATCATGCTCCCTACATGCAATTGTTAGTCTACTAACTTCAAGAGATAATTTTTCAATAACATTTAGGTCTGACTCGTATTCTACTTGAAGTAGCATTAGTTTATCACAATCATCATCAACATATATCTCAGCATGGTGTATGTAGAATCAAACTACTAATTGTAATTTACTAAAACAATATACTTGATTCTACTCTACTCATCAGTAGAAATAATTAATCGATCGAGAAATCATGAAGCATACAATATAAAGAAGTCAATCAACACATTACACAATTATTTCCTAGGGAAAGCCACAACTAAAAACCCCTGCTATGTGTATATTGCATTATTCAGAAAATATGAGAAGATTACAATGCTTTTCTCAATCCCGAGCAATCTCTGCATTATTTCTATCTATCTCACAACTTACTAGACAAGCCTAGGCCAACACTTAACCAAATTTTGGCTTTCCTAAGTCCCTATTTCCCTGCGTTGTTTCCTTTGGAATTAACCCCCTATTAATTAGGGAAATTCCTCAAAATGAATTGCATAATCCTCATATGCCTTCCTCTCACTGCATGCACCACCTGTACAATTCAGATGATTACACAACTGATATTACACTACCCTTGAACTCCAATATCAACTAGGTAACTCTCAGATATGACATGCATGGGTTATTTAAGAGTGAATCATCAGTTAACTGGTTGAACACATGAAGCAACATCCCAATGTCTGACCTCCTACTAGTTCCTCCATTAGTTGGAACTAGTTTAATTGACTTTAACTCAGTTGAATTGAATTAATTAATTATGAATCAAAATAAACTCAACTAAGGCTCCTATAATGTGGGAGACACTGTGCATAACTCAAGTTATACCCTCAACTTGAATTAATGGAACCAACTAAGTGTAATTAACTTAGTTAACTCATACATGTTGTCTTGTGATGTGGAATTACAATTTTATTCCTAATTTAATTCAAGGACATAATTAAATTAGGATTTTCTTGCTATATTTTCAACACTCTCTCTCAACAAGAAAGGTTTTATCAGATACCCCAATCCTACCTCTATGGAACTCAAATTTTCCTCTTGACAGTGCCTTAGTCAAGATGTTTGCATCCTGTTCCTTTGTAGGAATGTACTCCAGCAACATGATTCTCCTCTGCACATAATATCATAGATGGTGATACTGGATGTTGATATTCTTAGACCAATCATGAAAAAATTGATTCTTAGAGAGTTTGATACAACTCTGATTGTCACAGTAAATCATGGTAGGATCTATCTGCTGACAAAATAACCCAACAAGGATATTCCTCATCTAGATATCTTCACAAGTTGCTTGACTAGCATCCATGTACTCTGCTTTTACCAAAATGAGCGCAACTGATCTCTGCTTCCTATTGTACCAAGAAACTATTGCTACCCCAATATTGAAGATTCCCCCTGATGCTCTCTTCCTGTCGGATGGACTCCCTACCCAATATGCATTTGTGAAGCCTTGCAGCTTCACTCCCTCTATCCGTCTGTACCAAAGACCAAACTGAGTGGTGCCTCTGAGGTATCTCAACACATGTTTAGCTACCTTCCAATAGAGTTTGGTTGGCTTAAACATTGCTTGACTAATTTGGTTAACTGCAAAACATATGTTTGGTCGTGTGTTCACTAAAAACATTAGTGAACCCACAAGCTACATGTAAATATTAGCCTCCACTACTTCACCTGAAGTAGCATCTTCCTTCCTCCAATTCCTTGCTAGAGGAGTCTCCATGGGTTTGTTGCTCTCCATGTGGAACTTCTTCAGTATCTCATTGGCATACTTGCCCTGAGAGACAAACAATTCCTCATCTCCTTGCCATACTTCCATACCAAGGAAATAATGCATGAGCCCTAGGTCCTTCATCTTGAATTCTCTTACAAGATCCTCTTTGCAAGATTTGACCAACTTCTCATCACCTGTTAGAATTAAATCATTGACATATAATACTATAATCAACAATTTACCTTGAACCACAATATGGTAAAGGTTCGCATTTGCTTCACTTTTCGTGAAGCCCAACCTGGTGAAATAACTGCCGATCCTGGTGTACCAAGCATGTGATGCTTGTTTCAATCCATACATCACTCACTTGAGTCTGCACACATGTGACTCTCTATTTAGGTCTAAAATCCTTCTGGACTCTCAATGTACACCTCTTCCTCAATCACTCCGTTGAGGAATGTTGTCTTCACATCCATCTAATATATCTTCCATCCCATCTGCGCTGAAAGTGCTAGAATAGATCTGATTGAAGAGTACCTTGCTACTGGAGAATTGGTATCCTCGTAATAAATTCCCTCCACCTGAGAGAACCTTTTGGCCATAAATCTGGCCTTATGTTTCTCCACACTCCCATTTGCTTCTTGCTTTACCTTGTAAATCCATATGGAACTCACCACTGACTTGTTTGCTGGTCTTGGGACCACTTCCCAAACATTTTTTCTGATAATGGAGTCATACTCCTCTACCATGGCATCAACCCATACTAGTTGTTGCATTGTGTCGTCGAATGAGGATGGCTCAATCTCTACACTCTCACTCATCAGAGACATGTAGCCAATGTACTGATCTCATGACCTCCTCTACTTGTGTTGTGATGTGGGTGCTTCCACATTCTCTCTAGCATCATGCATCAATCTGTCAGCTTCTTTAGTGTGCTTCCTTCCATCTCTGGAAGTATCTGCATGAGTGGGTGCTTCCACTCTCTGCTCCTCTGCATGTGGCTGCTCCACATCATCTTGAGGTTCTTCCTTTGGAGCTAAAATCTCCTCATCTCCATGCAACTAAAGCTCCCTCTCAAGGGAACATCTCATGGCCTTCTCTTCATTGAACTTCACATCTCTACGAACCATTGTCATCCTGTGAGATGGAAGGTACACTTGATAATTGTGAGGTGTATCAGTGTACCCCAAAAATATGCCCAACTCAGTTGTTGGCTCTAGCTTTTTCCTTGCATCCTTGGTAACATGACAGTAAACTAATGAACCAAAGATCCTAAAGTGTGCCACATTTAGTTTCTTACCTGAAAAAGCTTCTTCTGGTGTACTCATCCCAAGAATCCGATGATGAATCCTGTTATGCACATATACAATTGTGTTGTATGCTTCAATCCACAAGTGCAACGATAGGCCCTGATCATGTAACATTACCTGTGCAATTTCCACAATAATTTTGTTCTTCCTTTCAGCCATCCCATTCTATTGTAGGTTATGGGGTGCTATTAAATCCCTTCGAATGCCTTCTGATGAACATAAGTTGTTGAATTTATTCGACACATATTTCCACTGTTATTGCTCCTGAGAGCCTTCACTTTCATGCTAGTGTATTTCTCAACAAGTGATTTAAATTCACAAAATTTAGAGAACATATGATCTTTCTTCTACATGAATAAAATCCAGCACTTATGTGAGAAATCATCTACACATATTACATAATAACTGTGCTTGGTCATGGATGCTATTGAGAATGGTCCACACACATCTGAGTAAATCTTTCAAGGATCGCTTGCGCTCTATTGTCCTTATCATGAAAGGTTTCTTTGGTGTACTTCCCCAATGTACACCCTTTGCATGTATCTCTATGCTCTAGTGTACCCTTGGGAAGTCCTGTAGAAATCTGTTGCACGATCTTCAAAGATCCATGGTGTAAGTGGCCCAATCTTCTATGCCACAATTCACCCATGTCTTGGCTCTCCACCTTCTCTGTTTTTGTGCTCAAAGCAACACTATATTCTATGTCCAATTTGTAGAGTTTCATTCACCTGAACCCCAATCCGCTTCACTTGTCCTTAGGCTATGTGACGAAGGAAAACCTTTCCTTTGCTAAATATCACATCGTAGCCATGGTCCTCCAACATAGAAAATGAAACCGAATTATTCTTCAGACCCGGAACATACATGCCATCTTTTAATGTGAGAGGAGAACCAAACTCCCTCTGAAAAGTAACAGTACCAATTTCGATTGTGCTATACCTTCCATCATCTCCCATTTCAATGAGCATTTGGAGGTTCTTTTCCTTCAAGTCACTGAAGAATTCTTTATTTTCGGTCATATGGAGTGATGCTCCACTATCTAGATACCACACACTACCCATCATTGATGTCACCATGCAAGAAATGAGGGTGAAATCCAACTCAAATTGTGAAGCAAGAGCTTCACTTGCCGCTCCTCCCGAGGGCTTGTTGTCGGTCTTCCTATGCGAACATTTAATCTTTGACAAGTCCTTCTTCTTGTCGCCTTGACTGGAATCTCCTTTGGGTTGGAATTTCTTTCCTTTCCCTTTCTTCACCTTTCCACCTAAGGCATAGTTCTACTCATCATCATGCTTGGATGAGGTTCCATCTCTGGTCTTTCGCCTTATCTCTTCTTGCACCAAGTCATACCACAAACACTTCCACTTTGGTAGATGCTCCCTCCCATTTATCGAATCCTGATAGCTGTGCTAGCTCTTGGGAATGCATAAAAGTGATAGGTTGACTAGATCATCTTAAGAAAATGTAATACCAATGGTCCCAAGCTCATCCTAACATTGCGTGTATCTGCTCAAGTATTGTGGCATTGTGTTGCCCTTCTCCATCTTTATCTTCTGAGGTTTGTCCTTCAAAGTCAGCTTCTTGTGGTCACTTCTGTTCTGAAACAAGTCACCAAGGCTTTCCACATTGCATGTGGTGTATCCTTCCCGTGGAGGTTCGAGACATTGTGATCTTGAGCTCCTTTTAGTATGATTCTTCTCGCTTTTGCAACACATTTTCTCCACTTTGCTAGATCTTGAACATCTGTTGTTGGAGGCTTAGGAATATATTTGTTTATGAATTCCTTCAGCTTGTTGTTTTCCAACAATGCCTCCATCATGTTCTTCCAAGCAATATAGTTCAAACTACCCTCAAGGTCATATTTAGGTCTCAATCTGTAGAATGACATCCTATTGGCTCTAAAGAATGATACTGCAAATTGTGCAAAATAAAAACTCGTATTCTCGTCTTCTAGAGTGATTTTTGCTCTGATACCATGTAGAAATTCCTTATAGATTCAAATTACTAATTGTAATTTACTAAAACAATAGACTTGAATCTACTCTACTCATCATCGGAAACAATTAATTGATAAACGCATTAAGAGAAAGAATTCAATCAACACATTACACAATGATTTCCTAGGGAAAGCCAAATCTAGAAACCCCTAATATATGTATATTCCATTAGTCATAAAATTGAGAAGATTACAATTCTTTGCTCAAGCCCAAGCAATCTTTGCACTATCTCTATTCGTCTCAGAACTTCCTATACAAGCCTAAGCCAACACTTAACCAAATTTTGGCTTGCCCAAGTCCCTATTTCCTTCCGTTGTTTCCTTGGGAATTATCCCCCTATTAATTAGGGAATTTCCTCAATATGAATTGTGCAATCCTCATGGGCCTTCCTTTGACTGCATGCACCACCTATACAATTTAGATGATTATACAACTGATAGTACACATCCCTTGAACTCCAATATCAATTGGGTAACTCTCAGATCTGATATGCATGAGTTATTTATGAGTGAATCATCAGTTGACTGGTTGAACACATGAAGCAAGACACCAATGTCCAACCTCCTACTAGCTTATCCATCAGTTGGAACTATTTGAACTGAATTTAACTCAGTTAAACTAAATTAACTAATTATAACTCAAAATTAACTCAACTAGGGCTCCTATAATGTAGGAGACACTCTACATGACTGAAGTTAGACCCTCAACTCAAATTAACTGAGCCAACTAAGTAAAATTAACTTAGTTAACTCATATAAGTTGTCTTGTGACATGGAATTACAATTTTATTCCTAATTTAATTCAAGGACAATATTAAGTTTTCTTGTTGCATTTTCAACACATGGCTATCATCAGATCTAACTCAATCATAACTCAAAATTAATTCTTATATGTTTATACCTCCCATCTACTACATGGGAGCACACTCGATTTTGTTGGAGCTTCATTTACTAACTTCTTAGGTGTCCCATTTGTACTAGGAGGACTAATCTTCTTGGGCTGAGATTCTTACTTTTGAGAAACTTTATTTTTTTTGCCTCTTCTTTCTCTTCTTCTCAACCTCTCCATTGTTGCTTCTATCACCTCCAAACATGATCTCAAGTCTATCCCACATCTCTTTAGCATATTTTAGATCTGTATTGTGGAGATTCTCATAAATTATGCATCTAGTTTGAGCATCCTGATGCAATACTTTAGGAGAAAGTGGATCCTTGCCATGTCCTTCACATACCAACCTCCAAATGTTAGATCCACAAGACAATATTTAAGACTTAACTTTATCATGCCATATCTTGAAATTTACAGTGATGAAGACAAAAACTCTCGGAGGATTCATTATGAAAAAAATCCAAAATTTTCACTCAAAATTCTTGGATATACTCTCCAATGATTAAGCTGCTATTGAGAGCCCCTCTCTGATACCACTTGTTTGAAACCTTGACCAATATTGGGTGGAGGGGGGGTGAATCAATATTGTGCTTTATGATCAACTTGTACCAAAATTTTCCTTTATTTACACAATCATTGAATCATCATTCATTATGCAACAACACATTAAACCTTAACAGATCATAACATTTGAATCATATGAGGAGAAACCAAACAACCATAAGAGCAACAATGCAAATAAATATGAGTAGCAACAATCAAACACATCAATCATACACATGAGGACACAATATATAATGTGGAAACCCAAAGGGTAAAAACCATTGTCAGTTGATAATGATCATCTTCTTCTTTTAATAATCTACAATTTTTCTTTTACATCTAATCATTGGCCACCACCAGTGTGCAAGCCACAACTTGCCTATCATGTGAGCCACCATTCGCTCTAGGCCACAACCTGTATGAACTTTGTAGGTCACCATTTGCAGGAAGCCACCACTCCCTTGACTACAAGCCACCACTTGCTGGTCCACCACTCCCAATAAGTCTTGCCCAACCACCACTGGATGGAAGCCACCACTCCCACGTTCTCAGGCCACTACCTAAAGGATGTTGCTACACCCTATCATAGCAAGCCACTACTGGCCTCACTGAAGACCCCAAACTTCATGCTCGTTTGTGGACCATGTTTTAGAATATTTGACACTAGATCCATGATATTTTCATACAAGCACTTGTGAAACACATTTCGTCCATTTTCATACTGGACTCAGAATATCCTTTATGCCCATCAATTGAATACAATCTGCACAATGGAAGACAAAATCTGCAAAAAGATCAGTGTTTCTCAAACAATCTTCTCATCAAAACAATAACACAATAGTAGCATACAATAACAATCTGATCCTCACACTCAACAATCAAAATATCAATCAACGATACAAAACTCAAGCACCGAACCGAAGTGACAAAAAAAAACACTCTCTAATAAAACCTCTACAACATAGACACATTAGCTATTTGATCTCTAATATGAAGTCTATACCGCAACATCTACAAAAATATCTCTCCTCTCCATATCAACAACAACTGGGAGCCGCAATTTGTAACACAAATATGTTAAACATAAATAAGATCTATTGCAGCTCCATTGTCCTTTGAAATATGCTTCAAGTCTAAGCTTTGATCTACACTCTAAGTGTACAAAACTATATCTAACATTCTCTCTCAATCTTACTCTATCTAACCCCCTTCTAATTCACACTTTGGCATTTTATAATTGATGGAGGATGAAATTAATACACATCATTAATCATCATCATCTTTGACTTGATCACCTTCTAGATGATGATTAACTCAATTCAACGTTCTCCATCAAAATCCATGAGAAAAAACCAAAGTATATGCCCCTTAAAATCACAGGAATCTGCACAAAATCTGGAAAATTGACTCTAGAATGGGTAACATAGGTAGCCCCTTCAGGAATTGCACTACTTACTCTAGTAATGCATTGAGAACCTACATTAACTTGGTGTACAACACTAGTTATCCACTGGAAACCTTCATTACCCTGTTTACAACCCAAAAACGCAAGCAAACTACTTCCAACTCCTCCTGAAAGTGATCCTCTATACCTTCTAACATCTCCCAAGATTATAGATCCTCTACAACCTCATGTCAAGTATTTGAACATCATGTCAAGGCTTCCAAACCTAATCAACTGATCATTATGTCAAGGCCTCCAACCTTGTTGACATCAAGGCCTACACAATCAACTCCTCAACTAACTCATGTCGACACCTAGGTTGACATCCTAAGTTGAATGCCATCAACGATTGACTCCACAAATGAGTCCATATCGAAACACCTATGTAAAACAACTGGATCATGAGAGCCACCACTACTAGGTTGACATCAAGGAAACAATGTGAGACTCTGTGAACCAATAGGATCATGAGGGCCACCACTATGAGGTTGAAATCAATGCCAAAACCACGAGACAACATGTCCAAAAAACATATTTCCTAGTCAAGGATGGGAAGTCCTAGCTCATAAATGCGCAGGAGGGAAGGTCAAAGATCCCACTAGTAAGTGCCAACCAAGCCAATAAGTTGATTATTTCTTGTAAGAAAAATTTTGTACTTTTCTTAAGAGAAGATAAGTTAGATTATGAGTTGATAAGAGTAAAGTTATGCGTAGAGGGGTGTACTAAAATGTGGAAACATCAACTAGAAGAGTTCCAACAAACATATAGAAAGGGATACCACCTAAGAAAGAAGTGAAACAAAATATAAAATTATTGATAGACTCTTAGTTATCAAATATTCGGTTATATAGATAGTTTGTCCTAGAAGTAGATGAAGTGAAGTAGTTGCAACAACTACCAGAGTATGGAGTGATTTGACCAAGTACGTCACCTTGTGAGTCACGTATTATCATTGTGCCTAAGAAGGATCAAACTTGGAGAATATGTATCGAATATGTGGATTTAAATAATATTACACTAAAGAATCACCACCCTTTACCCATTATCGATGATTTGTTGGACTAGTTGTAGCATTCGAACTACTTCACCCAACTAGATTTGAGATCAAGATACCACTATGTTCAAGTTAAAGAAGAAGATACCTAGAAGACTACATTCAATACGAGGAAATTTTTGTACGAATGATCAATGTATTAGTTTTTTTGGTAGCATGAGACAAGTGTTATAGTCTCTATGGTGTTTACGAGGCAAAGGAACAAATTTTCTCCAATATCTAGAAAATGTTTCACAAGAAACACCTCAATTAGATTAATTAGCCAATTATTAACTATTTTCCTAAGTATAACTTAGAAAATCTAGTTAATTAAATCAGATTAATTGAGGAAAATTGATTTTGCTCTAGAAACTTCAAAAAAAGTCATTTGATGGGGTCAAGATGATCTTATCCATTGATTAAGATTAGATCATGGTCACTGGTTGCTCAATAAGAGATTATAAGAGCAAGTTGTTGGGACATTGGAGATAACTCAAGCAGTTCAACTTACCCAATGTGGTGATTAGGAAGGGTGTATTTGAAGCACAGGGAGACACCGATAATGAGGGTTTCAATAGGAATAATTGAGAAGTGATTGTTGGAGGAATAATTCAATAGATTCCAACATTTTGAGAGCAAAGAGGGTGCACTAGCCAATGTGAATTAGCTAGTGCATAGAGCTAGGCAACAGGTTGATTTTTAGTTACCAGAGATAGGTTCCAGAAGAAATGTGAGTTGCAAATTGACAAAGAAGTTGTAGGAATGATTTTTCCGAGGTAGTGCGAATTCCAGTGGGTCATATGCACTTCTAGATTTTTCCAGTGCGAGTTGTAGGAAGGAGGCCCCAATTTGATTTTGCAAAGGAAAAATTTTGTTTCTAGATTATTTTTCCAATGGAGAAATTTACCTGAGCTTGCTAGTGTCAGTCAATCATTTGATGTACTCTTTAATTTTCGGAAGAATTAAAAATAAAATCCTCATATGAAGATGGTTTTCCCATATTGGGGATTATTGTTTAGAAATGTTAGTGTCAAAATTTTGTGTTTGTGTGCATTATTTCTCAGTTCCTGTATTCTATTTGTGAAGATTGCAATAGTGAATTAACCATTATTTTCCATAATCAAATATGAAGACAAATAAATTGCATAAGTTAGAAGATTGATTTTCAGTTGCTACAATTAATTAAAAAATGACATGGTATCAGATTATATCTAGGCACAGAGGGTTTGCATAAATCAATGTAGGGCACAAGAAGAGAAAACAAGGGTTTTTAACTCGATTTAATTTCTTTAGTAATTTATCTAGTTTATTTGAGTTTCATATATTTCTAAAGATGACCACAACAATATTGAGAGATCATGACAAGTTGGATGGAGCCTCAAATTTTGGCGTGTGGAAGGCCATAATGTCATTCCTTTTAGATGAGTATGGCCTGAAGGAATATGTGGAAAATTTAGTTGTACCAATAGATTCTTAGCAGTTGGCTACCTATAAAAGGGGAATGCCAAAATGAAGAGGATGATCCTTGATGGATTCAAGGACCATATCATTCAACATATCATAGAGAAAGGGACAATGAAGGAAATGTGTGTTGTCATCATAAAATTGTACCAAGATCCTTAGGAAAACGTAAAATTTATTCTCAAAGAAAGGTTGAGGACCATTAAGATGCATAAAGGTGAAGACATGACTTCTTATCGCACCAGAGTTTGACTTGTTAGGGATGAATTGGCTGTAGTAAGGGGACAATCCAAGTGACGATGAGCTAGTGTGTATAACACTCAATGGGTTCTCAAAGGAGTGTAGTATGTTTGTCCAAGTTATTTATGGGTGAAAAAAAATTCCATAATGGGATCTACCTATGGAGTGATTTCACTCAGAAGGAGCTTAAGCTCATCTTGGTCAATGGAAACAGTAGCAACAGAAAGGTACCAAAGGTGGAAAATGAGTAGGAGAATGTCACCCTAGCAGGAAAGGGAAAAGCAAAGAAGGGTTCCAATAAGGGACAAGGCTTGAAAGGACAGAAGAATAAGAAGGACCTATCAAAGGTCAAGTGTTTTGGTTGTGGTCAACATGGTCACTATCCTAGCCAATGTCTTAATTGGAAGAATGATAAGAAGGGGACTCTAGACAAAAACTTTAGTGGACATTGAGGATTTGTCTTCTAGGTTAGAAGATGAATTCGCCCTCATAGCTTACCTCTCTAGCTCCACGACCACAATTGTCTGGTACATAGAAAATGGAGTGTAAATACATATGACGGGGGTTAGAGACTACTTCTCCTATTACAAGGAGGAGGAGATGGACTACCAGATTCAGATGGGAAACAAGACAAAGTCTACACTAGTTGAGAGAGGCACCATCAGCATTTAGAGGCAGTTAGGAAAGAACACCAGTGTTAAATATGTGTTGCATGTGAAAGGTTTAGGCATGAACTCGATTTCCATATATGCACTACAGGATAAGGGGTACAATGTTTACTTCATGGGGCATAAGGTGTTCATAAAGCACTAGATTTGGAAGAAGGTCAAACAGATTGGGGTTCAAAGAAACATGTTATAAAAGTTGTAGTTCAATTCTCCAAAGGAAATTATCAACAACAGTAGAAGTGGAAGATATTTAGGAGAGTTGTGGCATAGGAGGTTGGGCCACTTACATCATGGATCACTCAGGCTTCTCAGGGATATAGTGACAGGTGTTGAGAAATTGATCGCGAAACAGGATGACATGCGCAAGGGGTGCATACTTGGGAAGTTCACAAAGGAAACATTCCCAAGGAGTGATAGTAGATCCAATGGTGTGTTGTAGTTATTACACTTATACATTTGTGTCCCGATGTCCACCAAATCTTTGAGGGGTTATGAGTACTTTGTGAACATCATAGTTGACTTCTCCAAGAAAACCTAGATCTATTTTTTGAAGACAAATGACGAGGTCTTCAGATGCTTCCAAGAGTTCAAGGCTCTTGTTGAGAACATGATAAGAAAAAGGATCAAGGTGATTCATACATAAAATGGAGGCGTGTATACAAATAAGGAATCCATAGGGTCCTATGTGAAGGAGGGAATCAAGATAGAGTGGACAACTCCATACAATTCTCAACATAATGGAGTTGCAAAGCAGAAGAACTAAACGATTTTTGGGGTAGAAAAGGCAATGTGTTATGCAACCAACTCACAAAACAAAAGAAAATATGGATCAACGAATTAAAAATTATCCTATTCGAGGGGGAAACCTCATTTACATTACATAAATGAAAAATTCTTGGATGATTCAAATGATAAGACCTCCTTAGAACTTGTGGATCAAGAAACTGCTCTGCAACCCTAATGGTCAGGCGACCATGAGTTAGGCGGTGCGGGGAAAAACCACAGACTGTAGCAAGCGACAAACACAGAAACCAAGAACCAGAAGAAATGACAGAGGAGGAGAGGAGGGGAGAGATCCCCTCCTATCGAGATACGACGACAGGAGAAGGCTAGAACACCAGCAACCAGGCAGAAGAAACAAGAAAACCGGGACCAGTCCTTGGAGCACGATGGCAGGCAGGCAGCAGAGGCAAGTGTTTACCATGTGTGACGGAGAAACCAAGATTTATAATCTTGATGAACAAAATGGAGCGATATAGAAGCTACATGAAAGACCATGCGCTCATTTGCAAGTTCATCGGAGTATGGCTAAAAGAAAAGGACCTCACCATATGGATCCAACAAAAATGGCAACCCCGGGGTCACATCAAGCTAAAGTTGGGAGCAAGAGGCTTCTTCACGGTAATCTTGTCGAACCTAAAAGATAAAGTAAATGTGTTTGAAAATGGTCCTTACTTTCATTATAATGTTGGACTATTCATGAGATACTGGGAAGAATGTTATAACCTTGATAAGGAAAAATTCTTGGCAGCCCCAGTATGGGTTAGGTTATTCGGGCTACCAATGGACTTTTGGGATCTGGAGATCCTAGAGGGAATAGGAAACACAATAGGCAGTTTTGTTAAAATAGCAGAAATTACAAAAAAGGAAGATACACCTCATATGCTAGAATTTGTGTTTACATGAATATAGTTGGCCCCATTCCAGATACAGTCGAGCTAGAGTATCACGAGGAGATATGGCAGCAAACCCTCGACTACGAGAATATTCCATTCAGATGTAGAAGATGTCATGAGTATGAACATCTATTTAAGGAATGCCCATTCAACACAGAAGAAGAGGAGTGCAGGAACAAGCAACAGAGAAAAAACCAAGAATACGAGGAAGGGGTTCAAGAAGTAAAAAGAAAACGAAGACACACAAGAGAGGACCCCAATGAAGGAAGGAAAGAAAAAAAAACCCAACCAAGTAATACCAACAACTTTGAAATCCTACAAGAAGAAGAAGAAGATAACAATGAGACCCAAACAATGGACTATCAGGGAGAAAAAGGAAAGGAAAGTAGCACAAGCCAAGGAAAATCACATACCAAGAGGAAGGCACAAAGTGAACCAACAGAGAAGGAGGAAAAGGAAGCGAGGGAGAAGATGGACAACACAATAATGGAAATTGACACAAGCAGAGGAGAATAACTAAGCTCATAAGAAGAAGTATTGCGGAAACTACTAAATGAATGGAGACACCTGGATGAAAGATTCATTCCGGAAGAGGAAAAAATATTATACAGAGAAAATTTTCAACAGTACCAAGCAAAACAGGGACAGGGAAAAATGGAAATGGTAGAACAACTAAGCCTACAATAGGATAATACTCAAGACCATCAAAGAAAAGCAAAAGGCGGAAATAAAAGAGGTTGAAGAAATCTACAGGAATCAATACAGATCATGGGAGAAATGTTAGTGAACATCGGGAGAGTAGAACCGCTATCAGTGGTATTCCACAAGACAAGCCAAGCACTCCAATGATAATTATATCTTGGAATATAAGAGGCCGTAATAGTAAAGGCAAACAGAGACACTTAGCAGAAAGGCTAAGAAAAGAAAAACCCCAACTAATTTTGTTACAAGAAACAAAATTCTCAAGAAGGAAAATGGAGGAAATCCTAAATAAAATAAAACTGAAATATGAATGCATGACCATAGATGCGAAAGGCAGTGTGGGAGGCATAGCAATACTATGGAACCCTGCAGAAATCACAACAGATTACTGGATAGGCATGAAAAGAATACTCACAGGGAAGTTCCAGTTAATCAGAAACAGAGAATGGCTCCTAGTTTTGGCAGTATATGGCCCTGATACTCCTGCGGAAAGAGGAAGCTTTCTCCTCCAACTTCAACATCTTGGAAATCTTCATGAAGAAAAACTATGGATGATAGCAAGAGACTTTAACATGGAAACATCAAAAGATCAGAAGAAAGGTGGATTGCAAAGAGAAGAGCCAAAGATGGAGAGGTTCAGGGATCTTCAAGCAGAGCTGAAAATGGTAGATATCCCAACCATAAATGGAAAATATACGTGGAACAATCGAAGACGAGGGAGCAGACAAATAGAATCCAGGTTAGACAGATTCCTAGCAACATAAGACTTCATTAGAAAAGATATCTTCTATGAAGCAACAATCCTTCCGTGCTTAGGGTTGGATCACTAACCCATTAAATTAGACATAGCTATGAATAAGAAAAGCCAAAATAGACCCTTTAGGTTTGAGGTATTTTGGTTAATATAACCCACCTTCATAGATAAAATGAAGAATTGGTGAAAGGAGACTAAGACTAGGATGGAAGGAAGAAACAAAATGCATACCCTCCAAATCAGATTAAAGACTTAAAAGGAAGTATAAAGAAGTGGAACAAAGAAGAATTTGGAAACATTTAAAAGGAACAAGAAACACTCCAGATAAATATGAAACGAATACAACAAAAAATCATAGATGAAGGAAGAAATGAAGAGCTGGCAGAAGAAGAAGGATTGGTGCTAAATAAACTAGAAGAAAGAAGAAAACAAGAGGAAATCTTATGGAAACAAAAATCGAGAATAAAATGGCTAAAAGAAGGATAAAGAAACACAAAATTCTTCGATAAGGCAATGGTACAACATTGACAACAAAATAGAATATTCTCCCTAAGAGACCACCAAGGCAACAGGCTAACACAGAAAGCTAAAATGGAGAATTTGCTGGTAAAACATTTTAAAGAGCTCCTGACAGAACCCGATATCAGAAGGGAGGACGACATCGGTAAAATTAGTCAACATGTCCCTAAAATAGTGACTAGAGATCAGAACTTGGGTCTTCTAAGGGTCATAACGAAAGCGGAGGTGGAGGAGGTAATCAAAAAGATGGAAAAGAATAAAGCACCTGGGCCTGATGGATTCACTTCAGAATTTTATCAAGCTATGTGGAACTTCATGAGCCAAGACATAGTGAATGCAGTAGAAGAATCCAGGTGCACCAAAAGAATGCATCCGGCCTTAAATGCTACATTCCTAGCCCAGATACCAAAGACGAAGAACTTAGAATAACCACAAGGATTTTGACCTATAGCGCTCTGCATGGTTATATACAAAATACTAGCTACAATTATGGTGAATAGACTAAAACCAATATTACTAGAGTTGATATCCCAGGAGCAGATGGGGTTTGTCAAATGTAAACGAATAACAGATGGCATAGTGGTAGCACAAGAAGCAATTCACTCACTGAAAAATTCAAAAACCAAGGGGATGCTTGATAAAATTAGACTTAGCCAAAGCTTATGATAGACTGAATTGGGGATACCTCCAAAAAATCTTAAATGCATACGGCTTTGACAACAGGTCGATAAACTGGGTAATTTCAATGATAACTATGCTAGTTATGTTAGTACTACTAAATGGGTCACGTACAAAAGCTTTCAATCCATCCAGGGGGTTTAGGCAGGGTGACCCAATATCCCCGTTCAGGTTTATCCTTGCAGCAGATGGACTAGGAAGACTGATAAAAGCTAAAGTTAATAGCCAACAACTAAAGGGCTTAAGACTTTGGGGAAATGACCTACCTCTAACCCACCAACAATTTGTCGATGACGTTATGCTATATGGACAGGCAACATTCAAAGAAGCAAAAAAATAATGGAAATTCTCACAGATTTCACAAGGGCCACTGGGACAAAGATAAGGAAAGAGAAATCGAAAATTTATTTCTTCAATACCCAAGATTCCTCCCAAGCCTTCCTGGTAAGAACCATGGGATTTAGAATTGGGAATTTCCCTACTAAGTACTTAGGCATCCTGTTAAATGACAAGCAAAACAAAGTAGCCACTTGGAGTACCCTGATGGGAAAAATTCAATGGAGAATGAAAAACTGGACATTCAGGGCGTTGAATTTCCCGAGCCGCATCATTCTATTAAAATCGGTGCTCCAATCCATCCCGATCTATCATCTTACCAGCCAAGCCACACCTAAAAAAATCTGCCAGAAAATGGTAGATATGTTTAAAAAATTCCTATGGTAAGGGTCTAGTAAGACAAAAAAATGGGTGCTTCTATCCTGGAGTTGGCTAAGTAAATCCCTAAAAGAAGGAGGATTAGGTCTGAGAGACCCATACATCCTAAACCAGGTAATGGGGGCAAAGTTGTGGTGGCGATGGACACAGGGAGGGGAAGACCTATGGAAAAAACTATGGGAGAGAAAATATGAGATGCCCAGGTCTCCAGAAGGAAAGCTGAGAAGTCAAACTGAGAAGAAAGGCTATGAAATCTGGAATTTGGCAAGTGCCAACAGGGATCTGATCAGGGAGCACAGCTTTTGGGAAGTCAAAGGAGGGGATAAAGCCAACTTCTGGGAAGAAGCGTGGCAACAAAGAGAAAAACTTAACAATCAACCGCAACTCAAAGAGATCCACCAATTCACTAGCCTAAATGAGGGCGACACAATATGAAACTACTAGTGCCTAGAATCTGATGGATATTGGAAAAAGTGGAAACAAAAGGAAAACTGGCCAGAAGCGCCTGCAACAACCCAATGGGAAATCTATGAAAAGGAAATGGCAACAAGGAAAGTAGCGATCAAAGAAGGGACAGACACTCTAAGATGGGGACATAGAATCAAAGGTATGTTCACAATAACAGAATGATACCATCTAAAAGCAGGATACAACGGACATCTAGAAACAAAAAATTGGGAAAGCATATGGAAAACAGAAATATGGCTAAAGGTAGCATTCTTTACTTGGATCTTGAGCCACGAGAGAGCACTAACATGGGACTAACTGAGGAAAAAAGGAACGCAAGGCCCGTTGAGATGTGCCCTCTGTAGAGAACAGGAAGAGACCATGGAGCATTTAAAAAATGCCTACAAAGCTAGTGTAAACATGTGGAAACAACATCAACAACTTTTTGAAATTAGTGACAGAGATATAAACAGCATGAAAACAATGATAGAGAACTAGAGGAAAAAAACTTACTAGAATATGATCCTGAACAGGGCATGGAGACTCTCGATAGGAATTGTTCTATGGAATATCTGGAAAGAGCAGAACTGCCTGATATTCAAGGAGATTGGTAGAGCAAATACAGGGATATGGAACCAAATAATACAAAATATCAGAGAGACCATTCTTACTGAGAGGTGGTACGAGGAGGATTAGAAAACTGACCCAACATAAATAATAATAATGATACGCCTGAAACTAAAGTCAAGTATGACGCACAAGACAATAAGGATACACCAAAATAACGAGGTGGAGGAGGTCAATCACTACAAAAATCCTCAACAGGGGTTTATTAAGTTGAATTTTGATGGGGCGGTGAAAGGAAACCTAGGCAAGGAAGGGACTAACGGAGTATTCAGAGACTACAGGGGAAGGACTCTCAGAATCTACACGATGGACTGTGGTAACACTACAAACAATGAAGCAGAGCTCCATTCACTAAAAAAATGGCTGGAAATTTCCATAAGGGAGGGATACCAAAATCTATAGTTTGAAGGAGACTTGAAAATGGTAGTTGATATAGTCAAACAACTACAACAAGGAACCTAAGCAGAGAAAATCAGTCGTATCTAGAGAACCGCCTGGTGGTGCAGGAGATAAGAAAACTCATAAGACAGGTAGCCTACATCCTTCCCACCCATGTGAGAAGGAAAGACAATGAACTAGTAGGAAAACTTGAAAAACTGGGGGTGCAGATATGGTGGAAGAACTCTGGATGAAAGCGAGGTAGAGCTAGTCCAGATGGAGGAGATGACAAACTTAGTACAACTCCTCGCATAAGAGAAAAGAGGAGAGAGGAACCCCAAATCAGGGAACATCATAGGAAATCTAGAGAGACCGGGGAGACGCGGCTGGGAAGGGGGAGGAAGAGGACAGGTGGGGGAAAGGACAAATGCAGAGAATGAAGTGAGTAGACAGGTAATCTGGTAGGTGACGAAGTAGGGCAGAGAAGGTACAACTCCCAAGAGGACGAGGGCGATGACGGAAGAGAATGACAGAGAGGAGGGTAGGGTAGAGAGCAGGAGGGCAGGCAGAAGAATGATAACAAGTGGTAGGACAAGGACAGTAGGTACATGGCAAGAAAAGCTGGGAGAAAGTGCAGATTAATGAGAGGAGATGGCAGTAAGGACAGAGGGGCAGCATCCCAAGAGGAGGTTGTAGGGATCTGTGCAGGTAATAATGCCAGACAGGTGGCAGTAAAGGCAAGGGACTAGAGGGAGAAAGGAATAAAACTTAGCGAAAATCAGAATACAAAAAAACACATGCAGACGAAGGTGAGAAGCACTGGTGAGAGGGAAGGTGGCTGAAGAGTGAAGAATCAGATGACGAAGGAAAGAGGCAACCGATTGGCAAGTTGGTATATAGTCCTTATGCTCTCCATCCATGCTAGGCTCGGGATTATTTTTAGTAGGAAAATAGGAAATTTGAAATGGAACATGCATAAGTCTGTAAAAAAGTATAACAGAACCTCCTGCGACACTGTTAAAACCAATTTCGCAGTGCATTTGAATTTCCAGGGCAGGGAGATTGGAGGGAGGGTCTCGTGCCCAGGAAGGGAGAGGGCCACCCTGTGATAGAAGCCTATAGTATTCCCTGACAGAACATGACCCTAGCCAGCCATGTAGGAATTGATGGGAGAGAGCCAGTAGGAAAAATGGAAGAAACCAGGGGGAAGAAAAACCCAAGGATTATAGTGAACGAGGAAATGAAGCAACCTTGGGGGGAGGGATGTAGAGCTGGCTCTAGGAGGAAACCTGTTGACAAGCCAGGGAGATCCTAGGAAAGGTGGAACAAAAAACTGACCTCATCTGGGGAGGAACCCATGAGGATGACCAAAATGGAAAGGTCGGGCATAGACTGTTGCCACTGAGGGAAAATGGGAAGAAACCAAAGCAAAGACCAAACCCTTACCCAAAAAAGGACTGGCTCTAAACCCATTGTGACAAAAACCCTGAAGGTAACAAACCATGGAAAGGGAAAGAAAACGAACAAATGGGAAATAGTTTTGATTCAAAATTATAACTCTGATAAATGAAATGGCTTTGTGATAGGTATCTTAACATATAAGGGAAAGTACAGTGAGGAGAACAGAGAACATCAGGAAGAAGAAATTTGTAGATAGGCAAGGAGTAATATGGCCCCTAGGAGAGGCAAGAGAGAAAACAAGATGGAAGAAGGAACAAGTGGGCTGACCAGAAAAAGAGGAAGGAAGCCAGGTAGTGAACATATGAAGACAATTATTGATGCTTACATGGCAAGGAATCCATCGGACATTAGAGCCTAAATTGCAAGTTGGGAGAGGGAACTGAACGAAATTATCAAGCACCGAGACATCCCCATGGAGGAGTGGGAAAGCATGGTGCCTTATCCAGGGAATTCTCATGGAAGGCATTCACTATTCAGGAAAACCATACAACAGTACTAGGTAATGAAGAACATGGTGGCATGGGCCATGAACCTGCATCACGAGAAAACAACGAGTGATGGAGTAGAGGCATAGGAGAAAAACAAGGAAAAGGACCCAGTCAGGGCGGAATTACTCAGGGAGATAGTGACAATTCAGATACAGACCTACAGAAATAACCTGGCCCTGGGAAGAATTGAATAGACTCTAACAGAGTTGAAGTGGAGAATTGAGCAGAGGAGCCAGATGCTAGGCTCCAGTGCTAAGGTGCCAACCCCAGTAATACCCTCGGATGAGGATTGACGTAATGATCCAGTTTGAATTCAATTTGTTTTTTATGAAATGCATTTACTTGTTGAATTTTCTTTCTAGAAACAGTAGTATAGAGAGTCAAAACAATGATTCTAGATGGATAGCAATAAACCTCTTTAAATTTTGGACAGGGTTTAATGCTGACAGGTGGTTATCTGGTTTCCTTCAGGCAAGTAAGCCACCTGGAGCAGATGGAAGTTAAAGATTTTGAAAAAGTAATATAAATAGAGGAAGTACTGCCAAGTTTACAAAAAAAATGATAAGACCTTGGTATATATAGGAGTCTAAGGGGCCACGATATAATTAAAGCCTACATAACAATAATAATATAAGGGAAAAATAATAACAATAGTGCGCTTCTATGGGGCACAACAATGACCACATGGGGGATACGTGGGCACAATAATAACAATAGGGGGCTACACTAACAATAAAAATAATGCAGATGCACTAATATTATAGGGACCTAACATGCCCCTATCCTTCAAAAAAGAGTTGTCCTCAACGCTTGAGTAGTTATGGATGCTTCTGTATAAAATTCTCATCCTCCCATGTGGAATCTTCAGCGGGTAAGTTCTTCCACTTAATGAGATACTCTGAAATTAATCGATTCTGTAGCTGTCAGGTTCTTGTTTCCATGACTACTTCAGGCTCAAATAAGTTTTTTTCTTCTTCATCAAGTTCTGGAAACACTGTTTAAACTAGGATGTAGCCACCGATAACCTTCTTTAAGCATGAAACATGGAAAACTGGGTGTACTCGGGAAGATGTAGGCAACTCCAATTTGTATGCCATAGTATCAATCTTTTTCAACACCTTGTAAGGACCATAGTACTTGGGTGATCATTTATTATCCTTCTTAGATTGTTTGAGGGACATTTGTTTGTATGGTTGTAGCTGTAAAAATACCCAGTGGCCTACATCAAAACTTCTTTCACCGCGATATTGATTTGCTTGTTGTTTCATTCGATTTTGCACCAGAGTGAGTTTATCATTTAAGAGTTGGAGAACTTGTTGTCAATGTTCGATGTGATCTTCCACTACTTGAACCTTAGAATTTTCTCTTAAATATGATGTGATGGATGGTGGATGATATCCATAAAGTGCCATAAATTGGGTCATTTTTGCTGCAGTATGGAAGGAAGTGTTATACCACCATTTAGCTAGAGGTAACCAATTGACCCATTGTGTTTGTTTATCAAATACAAAGAAATGTATATATTCCAAACATTTGTTCACTATCTCAGTTTGCTCGTCAGATTGAGGATGATAAGATGAGCTATGAGCTAATTGAGTACCAAGACAAAAAATAATCATGTCCAAAAATTTCCTATGAAAATGGGATCTCTGTCACTTACAATAATCTTTGGGCTTCCATGTATCTTTTGAATTGTTTCCATAAATGTAGTAGCAATTGTATTGGCTTTAAAAGGATGAGATAATGTGAAAAAATGTGCATACTTGGTAAGTCTATTAACTACCACCATGATGACACTCTTTCCTTAATGGCTTTAATTTTGTTAGGGTCTACCATAACACCCTCATGAGATATAATATGACCCAAATATTCCACCCCATGTACTTTGAAGAAACATTTGGAGGTTTTTACATATAATTGTTTCTCCTCCAATAGTTTGAGCACCCTGTCAACATGTTGAACATGATCATTCCAAGACTTGTTGTAGATTAGTATATCATCAAAAAGTACAAACACAAATTTTCTAAGGAAGGATTTGAAAATTGAATTCATCAAACCTTGAAATGTGGATGGTGCATTAGTAAGGCCAAAAGGCATGACCAAAAATTCATAATGACCCTCATGAGTTCTGAATGTTGTTTTTGAGATGTCTTCAGTCTTCACTCTAATTTGATGGTATCTTAAATGAAGATCCATCTTGGTGAAGTAAATTTCTCCATGTAGTTCATCCAACAATTCATTAATGAAATGAATAGCATGATCATGATCATGAATAGGCGAGAGGCCTTTGGGAGTCTCAAATACCTTGGAATGATTGTCCAAGACTTTTTGGAGATATGTAGAAATAGATGATTTCGATGTTTGAAGCTCTAGTGAGCATAATTGTGTAGTTACACCATGTTGTTATTTCTTTAGAAGCTTTCTCATGCCATTATAGTTGATTATATTTCCTGGTTTCCCTGCGATACCCCTTAATTCAACTTCCTTCCCTTCCCAAAAACAATTCAAGAAAAGTTCTTGAAAATTAAAAGCTATTGTCCCCAAAGATTGTAACCATTTTACTCCTAGTACAACATCAACACCACCCATTGGAATAAAAAGCATTGGACTATTCAATACATATTCCCCCATGCTTATCTTGATATTATGGCACTTTCCAGAGAAATTTATACTTCCTCCATTTGCAACCATCACTTGACACTCTGGTGTTGGATATATGAACCAATTCGATTCCTTGGCTATCTTACAATGAGTTAAATTATGGGTACTACCTGAATCAATCAACACTATTACCTTTTTCTTCCTAATATATCCTTCTATCTTGAGAGTTTGAGGAGTGGTAATTACTTCCAATGCATTACAGGATATGGTCGGATTCATTTCTTCTTTCTCTTCATTTGGTTCCTAGTGTATATGCTCCTCTTTGGATGTTTCTTTTTTGGTTTTCTTCCTCCTCTTCACAATCTATATAGAATAATTTATTCTCAGCACACTTATGACCTATAGTGTACTTGCTATCACAACTGTAACAAAGCCCTTTTGCTCTTTTTTCCTCCAATTTTTGTGGTGTCAACCTTTTAGGTTGTGAAAGGCTGGGAGCAACAACACTTCCATCTCTATAGTTGTGAGTGGTAGACTTACTTGTTGCCATAATTTTTCTTTCAACTTTTCTTGCCACCCTGAATGCCTTCTCTAATGAATGAGGTTCCCAAAGACAAACCTCATGTTGGATGTTATCATTTAAAGTACCTATGAATACATCAATCTTATACTCCTCTGGAATATTAGTTACCCTGATATTCAACTTTTGGAATTCCTCAATGTGCTCCACCATTGAACTCTTTTGTTTGAGATTTATCAATTGGATAAAGACGATGTTGCTCTTTGTATCCTCATAATGTGCTATCATTTCATCCATAAAATGTGACCAAGTGACAAGTGGTTTACGAGAACAAAGCCATCGATACCATACAAACTGATTAGTTTATAAATATAAGGATGTGATGCGTACCTTTTTTGTGTGTTTCACATCATGGAGATCAAAATATTGCTCCATCTGTAGTATCCAAGTTACCAGATACTTGCCATCAAACTTTCTCATATCGATCTTTGGAATGTGGTGGTCCTTGAACCCGACATTGGAGTTTCTAAAATCATAATTCATATTCCTTTTGTCCTCATCATGATTTTCATGGATTACCTTGTCACCACTCGAAAGTATTTCTTCTAGAAACTTTCCCAAACCTTCCTTCAACTCTTCCATCTTGACATTCATCATTGCTTCCACGTATGCTTTCAAACCATTCATGTCCCTTTTTATTTTTATTTCTAAACCATCCATCTTAACATTCATTGCTTCCAATTCATTTTTGGTTACTCTTTGCGAGAGAAAAATTTGTTTGTTACACTTGTTCTCGTAATTTAGATATATCATGTTGTATTTCTTCCTCTTTTTCACACGTCATAGAAGAAATTTATGGTTTCTTACTATGTGTGTCCATTTTTTACTTCAAGGCATTTTAGAATCAAACAATGATATCTATGCTTAACTATGTTGTTTAAATCACTTCAAACTGATTTTTGAAACAAAAGTTATGCAAATTGTTTTAAAAGATACCCACCTTTTCCTTCCTTTTTAGGAGCTCAATATTGAAACTATTTTAGCTTTGTAATTTTGGCTCTTCAAGTTTTGAAATTCAGCCCTGTGGTATCCCTCTGAGTCTTCTTTACAATTCCACAAGTCATATCAAAATTGGATTTTTCAAGTTAAAGTTATGTCCAATCTCCCACGATAACCTAATTATCCACTGGTTTAGTAGAGCGAACTTGTATTGAGTGCCACGTGTCACTGTTTTGACCTTAGGCCCTGAAAATAATATATGAAAATCTGAATTTTGTAAATTTTTAGTCACCGTTTACAAAATTCAAATTTGATGCTTGAAGAGAAAGTTATGATAATTTTCCCTAGGTCACCTGTTTGAGATTGAATTATGGAGCCTGCAAAAATCCTGACTTCCTCGGATCATATCACCAAAAATATAGTGAACCAAGATATGAAATTTGTAAATGAAGTTCACCAATATCCCGACTCCAAATCATTGCAATTTCATCTTCTGAATCCTCATAGAAAAAAAATTATAGCGAAAATTCCAAGATGATCTGTTTGAAGAAGAGAAACCCTAGAATCCAAAGCTCTGAAACCAAATGTTATGCAACCAACTCACAAAACAGAAGAAAAGATAGATCAATGACTTACAAAAATATCCTCTTCAAGGGGGAAACCTCTTTTGCATTACATAAATGAACAATTATAGGATGATTCAAATGATAAGACCTCCTTACTATATATAGGAGTCTAAGGGGTCACAATAATTAGAGCCTACATAAGAATAATAATGTAAGGGCAGAACAATAAAAAAAGTGAGTTTCTATGGGGTACAAAAATAATGACATTGGGGATACATGGGCACAAAAAAAACAATAGGGGGCTACACTAACAATAAAAATAAGGGGGATGCACTAGCATTATAGGGACCTAACACAATGTTATATGACCAGGATATGCCAAAGTTTTTATGGGCAGAGGCATGTAGCACGACAATGTACATACAAAACATGGTTCCTTACAAAGTGTTCTGGAAGATAACACCAGAGGAGGTCTTCACAGGGAAGAAACTAAAGGCCATGCACTTTAGGATCTTAGGTAGCATAACACACTATCATGTGCCAGATGATAAATGCCCAAAAATTGATCAAACTACAGAGAAGGGATATTTAGTTGGTTATAGTGAAACATCCAAGACATATAGGATCTATATTCCTGGAAGTAGTAGGATCATCATGAGATGCGACGTGAAGTTATAGGAGGAGAAAACCTTTAGTACATCTTATGAGTTTCTAGCAAATGATCAGAGTGGGCTAGCAAAAGCTTCGGGGGTTGAGTAGTAGTCAAGAGACCAACACGAGTGCTAGCACAAGTGTAAGAGGTACTGCGAGTTCACAGACAATCCAACCATCACTAGTATAATAAGTGGAGAGGTGCTTTAGATGTTGAGATATGCACAAGAGTTTGTGGGAGCTCCTAGATTGAGCACTAGAAAGTGCAGAGAACCAAATAGGTACAAGGAATTGGTGATAGAGGTCGTCGATAGAAATCCTTCCAGTTATCAGGAAGTTGCATAAAATCAAGTATGGTAGGATGCCATGGTATAGGATTACAACTCCATCAAGATTAATGATGTATGTAAAGTCATGCCTAAACCTGTGGATAGGATATTTTTCGGCTCTCGATATATTTACAAGATTAAGTATGCCGCAGATGGAAACAAGGAGAATTACAAGGCTAGGTTCATGGCGAAGGGGTATGTGTAGAAGGAAGGTATAGATTATAAGGAGACCTTCACACCAATGGCCAAATATATCTCTATTCAAGCAATGATCTTATTGTCAATACAAAAGGGATGACAAATTCACTAGATGGATGTCAAGACTGTATTCTTGAATGGGGTGATAGATGAGGTGTATATCAAACAACTAGAGGGTTTTGAGACACATAAGAGAGGCACACATGTGTGTAGAATAAAGAGGGCATTATACATGCTCAAACAAGCTCCCAGGGCATGGCATGGTTGGATAGACAACTACTTGTAGCAAATGGGATTCGTGAAGAGCGAAGAAGATTCCAACCTCTACTATCTAATGGTAGGAGGTAGGCCACTCATACTAGTTTTATAATGGGATGATCTCTTCATGATAGGGTCATCATATCTCATAGAGTACTATAAGAAGGACTTGGAAGCAGAGTTTGAGATGAAGGATTTGGGATTGATGCATTACTTTGTAGGAATGGAGGTATGGCAGATGAACAAGAAGGTATTGATTGGGAAAGGGAGATATACTATGGATATCCTGAAGAGGTTCAGGATGTAGGAATATAAACCCATGTCCACGCCTATGATTATCATTTGGAGGAAGATAGATGCATCACAGGACACAGATGTTGACCCATCCTTGTATAGGAAGCTCATTGGGTCTCCTGTATCTGGTCAACAAAAGGTTGGATATTTGTTTCGTGGTCAACGCTCTAACTAAGTTTATGGTGGAACCAAAGAGGGTACATTAGTCAATAACAAGACACGTTTTGAGGTATTTTTCACAACACAATAGAGTATGGTTTGTGAATTATTCAAGGTGACGGTGTCAATTTGTGTGGATACAAAAATGCAGACTAGGCAGGCAATTTAGAGTATTAGAAAATCACTTCGGGGTGTTGTTTTAATATTGTATCAAGGGTTGTCTCTTACTGCAACAGGAAGTAGAAGTCAATGGAATTGAGTTTTGCAGAGGAAAAATACATGGTATTTATCATGGATACATGCGAAGTTATTTGGCTTCGGAAGCTGCTAGTGGGTTTTCTTGGTCAGTAGATGGATTTGACCAATATCTACTATGATAATCATAGTTGCATTAGGCTCTCTGAGAATCCAATATTTCGTGATAAGTCAAAGCATATCGACATCGGATACCATTTCATGAAAGATTGTGTGTAGCATAGATCAATTCGACTACAACATGTTCCCACACATCACTGAGTTGCAAATATTTTCACTAAGGCCTTGGGTAAGGAAATTTTTGTCTACTTCAGGGACAAGTTGGGAGTAGTGGAGAACACCTTCCTCGCTAAGAGGGAGTGTTAGTTTTTTTGGTAGCATCAGGCATGTGTTCTAGTATCTATGGCGTCTATGAGGTTAAGGAACACATTTTCTGCAATACCTAGAAAAGGTTTCACAAGAAACACCTCAATTAGATTAATTAGCTAATTAATTATTTTCATAAGTCTAAATTAGAAAAACTAGTTAATTAAACAAGATTAATTGAGAAAAATCGATTTTTCTCTAGATACTTTTGGAAAATTCGTTTGATGGGTTCAAGATGATCTTAGCCATCAATTGAGATTAGATCATGCTTGTTGGTTTCTAAATGAGAGGTTATAAGAGCAAGTCGATGGGACATTGGAGATAACTCAAGTAGTTCGACTTACCTAGTCACAATGATTATCAAGGGTGGAATTGACGTAGAGGGACACACCAACAATAAAGGTTTCAATAGGAAGGATTGAAGAGTGATTTCCAAGAGGAATTATTCACAAGATTCCAACATTCCGAGAGAAATAAATAGAGGCCAAATTATTTTGCAAAGAAGGTGCACTAGCTAGTGAACAGGGCTGGGCAACAAATCAATTTCCAATTATAGGAGACAGGTGCCAGAGGAAGTGAAAATTGTCTAGTGCGAGTTCTAGGAGGACAAAGGGGTTGCAAGAATGATTTTCCTAAGGTAGTGCGAATTCTAGTGGGATGTATGCACTTCTAGATTTTTCTAGTGTGATTTGCATGCAAGAGGCCGATTTGAGTTTGCGGAGGAAACTTTGTGTTTCCATATTATTCTTCCAGTGGATAAATTTACCAGATATTTTCTAGTGTTAGTCAAGCAGTTGATGTACTCTTTGATTTACTGAAGAATTAATAATAAAACCCTCTTCTGCAGACTGGTTTTCCCCACATTAGAGTTTTTCCAAGGACTATTGTCCAAAAATACTAGTGTCAATATTTTGTGTTTGTGTGCATTATTTCTTAGTTCTTTTATTTTATTTGTGAAGATTGCAATAACGAATTAATCGATATTTTCCATAATAATTTTTTAAGACAAATAAGCTACATAAGTTAGAAGATTAAGTTCCAGTTGTTTTAATGAAGGAAATTGTGCATAGTCATGTCGTTTGGGTTATGTAATGTTCTAACCGCATTTATGATACTATTAAATGATGTATTATACCCATCTCTAGATTCATTTTTTATGGTTTATTTGGATGATATACTATTATATAATGCTACCTACGAGGATTATATCTCACATCTTATGTAGATTCTAAAGACTTTGAAAAAGCATCAACTATAGGGTAATCTCAGGAAATGTGAGTTTTTCCAATAGTATTTTGTGTATTTGGGGTATGTGATTAGTGGAGGGGAGCTTAAGATAGATCCCACAAAGATGGAGGCCATCATGAAGTAGTCGATTCCTACACATGTCTATGAAATTAGGAGCTTTGTTTGGGCAACACAATACCTATGAAAGTTCATAGCTTCACTTTTAGTAGTAGATGTACTACTCCTCGCCATCATAGTGAGTGACAAGAGTTTCCAATGGGGGGATAATCAACAAAAGGCTTTTAATGAGTTAAAAAGAAAGATTATTTAAGAACCATTTTTTGCTTTACTGGACTTGTAGAAGCCTTTGAAAATAGATATAGATGCAAGTGGGTATGTCAATTGAGTAATTTTAATGTAAGAAGGAAGGATTTTAAGCTATCATTTTGAAATATGTCATAAGGAAGTTTTCAACTACCCTACTTTTGACAAGGAGCTTTATTCCTTAGTATAAGTTATTAAAAGGTGGAAGCACTATTTGATGGGAAATGAAACCACCATCCACATAGATCACTAACCATTATGATATTTGTAGGCGTATAATAAATGGTATAGTATACTGGACATTACAAGTGGATGGGGATTTCGCAATAGTTTCATCTAGTCACCAAGTGCACGAAAGTGAACATAAATAGGTTAGCATACATGCTTTAAAGGCCGCCCACATCCAAAATTACAAATTTGGGAATGTTACCCACTAAAAATGTGGGTAACTCATAGGAGATAACTTTTATCCTCTTTGGACAACCAACAACTAGTAGCCCTATATGATCAACACATGGCACAATGCGAGGATATTTCACTAGTTCTTGCTCTCGTCAGTTTTCTCTCTTCCATCTAACATTTCCTCTTGAAGGAAGGTGGGTGATCCATTGACGACTTAACCATTTTGTAATCATGTTCTTTCACTTAAGATTTTAGGCATACTAACATGGATCAAGTGGTGATATGGATGATTGATCGATATTGGTCGTATTCTTATTCCTTCACTTCACTTTGGGGGTTAGTATTTGACTCTAGTCTAGTGGGACCTCCTCTGAGGCCTTAGGATTTTAGGAAGGATACTATTGGGGATGCTCTGATTGAAGTAGCATGTCCATGGTATTCCATACTCACCACTTTCCATACCTCTTGTTATTCCGTTTCCATTCTTCGGGTTGGTGGTTATTGTTCATGGGGATTGGCACCCTCTCATCCTCATCCTTGAATCTAGTTAGGAAAATTTTTCCCTAGAGATTGATATAACTAAAATAAAGTTAAAAGCATAATAAATCCATGATGATGAAAAAAGAAAAAATGTAAAATATGGCTAGGATATTTGATTAACAAGTGGGAAAAATCATAGCATGAGCTCTACCTATCTCATTAGCCATCACTTGGGTCCTCAAGCACATGATGCTCCATGTATAAAAGGAATTGTTGTATTGTCCCAAACCTAAAAAGCGATAAACTAACTCATCATTCAGGGGTATTAAATGGTGATTTTAAGAAAACATGCTTGGGATCTTGAGCTATGCACCCAAATGAAAGAAAAATATAATGTAGTAAAAGGTGCACTAGAGGGGTGGAAAAACCAAGTCAAGGAAACATGTTAGTCATTCCTCCATGATTTCTCTCCCCTTACATCTATACACTCAGTATGTTGGACAACTCTTAGCTGGTCACTTGGCTATGACACCCTACCTTGAAGTCATTACCACTCTATTTCCATGCTTTTCATACATACTTATGGATTTATGGGCTAACTTGGGACCTATCACTCACCCTTTGGGGATGGAAACACCTAATAGGGTATCCATCTAGCCATCCGTAACAAAAGGAGGTGACTTGTTTACAAGACACGATCTAGTTAGGTATTTGAAGCTGAGATTTGTGTGAAGTATTATTGTGCCCCTAGTATTAAGTATGGTCCATTATGATGCATATATGGTTATTGTAGTTAATGATTGTTGATTTTAACTTGATCTTGATAAGGTTTTGTTGGGTGGTTTTCATCACAATAATAGAGGGCCTCTTGAAATGATTTCCCTACTTTCTCAACAACATTGCAAAGGTAATTTTACCCATTGTAGAGAGAGTATATGACCTTGTTGATGCAACATTTTCTATCCAGAGCAGAGGGTTGGGATACTTGATGACCCCACATGATTCTTGACACTTGGAGGTACACCCATTTGTTGAAACGTTGAGCCCATGAATATTGGTGTTGGAGATATTAATGATATGCGTAGTGGACCCAAGATGCTCCAAGTTGACCTTGACATATTTGATGGGCATCACTTGTTCTAAAGCTCGGATGATGATGGTCATCCTTGTGATAATAGAGGAGGACATGCAATTCAATTTTGATCCCCAATGCTTGAGTGAAAGAGTGCCACATCATCCCTCTTGCCCTTTTGGAGGGTGATGTTTGGCACCATGGAGATGCCATCTTGATATGGACAAATCTTGGAGGCATGACCATGATATAAGAGCTACATCTTGGAGTATGGAACACTTATTAGCCAACAAGACACTATTTGTAGCGTTTATAGCTCATTCGATGGATGATATCATGCTTGAGGATGATTTTCTCCCACACATGTGAGAATTTATGGCATTTTTGTTATTTTTTTGATCTATGAGGTTAGCTTGTAACCTTTATCTTGTGGAACAAATAAAGTAAACTTATCAATAGGGATTTTTTATTTGTATTATTGTAAAAAGGAGTGGGATAGGTCTCATATAAATAGAGACTCCCCTCATTTCATTTGTTCATCAGCACACATTATTTTCATTTTCCCTTTAAGAGAGTACAAACTAGTTTTTTTTCATTACGATGAAAAAGGTGTGATATTTTTGTGGTTAGTTTGTCGTGGATGAGATTTTTCATGGAGACATTTTAATGGGATTGAAAGAATTTCCTTTTGTGTTGAATTCTATAATTTTATATGTCTTATCATTGATATATTACATCTTGAATGTTTAAAGTAGGTTTTTTATTATGCCATGACTAATGCTTAATTATTGTTGAAATATTGCTTCGTTATTGAAACTCAAATTGTTCTCTCTAAGGCTTATAGGGATACTCTTAATATTCAAAGCCTATATTTCATTTCTCCTCTTGCAAGAACAACAACTAGGGTTTTAAAAGTGGACGCCCTAAGCATTCCCCTTTACTCTATTGATTTCCTTCCCCTGTAGACTCCATCAGTAAACCTTAGTAGGATAAGGTGCTAATATTGAGTGATTTGATCATCCATAAAATCAATGGAAATTTGTCTCCTTTTCTCTCTTTAGACAACTAGAGAAACTGCTAGGGTTTCTAGTGAAAATTTATGCATAATAGTGAAGTTTGAGTTGGTTTTTTGTGGCTCATATTTTAGGAATTACTTTTATAAATTGTCTAAGGAAAAATGTAGCACAATGCATGGTATGTTCCTCTTAAATATGGCTAAATTCACTCTCTTTATTATTGTTATGCATACCTAACAGACTTAGAAATAATTCCCTAGTATAAACCTATTTTACATTGCAATATCCTGGTCCATTGTTGTTGAATGCCATTCTAGGGTCTTTCCTTGGGCTACTATATGACATTGAATATGTTAGGTCCCTAAAATATTAGTGATTCCCCCATTATTATTGTGATTGTATCCCTTATTGTTATTGATGTGCCCCTATTGTGTTAGAAAATTATATATTACGAAGCAATGGAACACATAAAATATTGCAGAAATATAAACACAGAAAACGCACAAAATAAGAGAGACACAGATATACGTGGTTCACCCAGTTTGGGCTACGTCCACCCCGAACAGCTAGTCCTTCCTTTCAATTATCCAGCAAAATGAAGAGACACAACCTACAACAAATCCACTGTAATATCCTCTGTTTTCTCTCACAGTCTCACCTCTCTATTTCTTTCTCACAGAATACACATCTATATCTCAGCCTCCAATACAATGCCCTCATACAAAGAGAGGGGTTGCCTTCTAGGGCAGAAAACCCTAAACTAAACATAAGTTCTACCATCAGATCATCTACCTAATGAACGACCCAGATTGACTAGAAATTACTATACTTTTACAAGGCAATTTTACGTTTGTTTTTAGCTTTGGGGGTGCTGCCCCCGAGCCCCCGCCGGGGGACCGCTGGCCCCTGGACCCCCTAGCCGGGGGGGGATCGACCCCCCCCCGGACCCCCGCGTGGGGGACAAGTCCCCCCCACACCCCCCAGCATGGAGGGGTGTACAAACTTCCTGGGGTATACATCCGGATGAAACAAAGACCTTTGAACAATCATGCTCCACACACAACATATTGTCCCCATATTGTTATTATTGTGCCCCATAGAAACCCACTATTGTTATTTTTGTGCCTTTATATTATTATTGTTAGGTCGGCTTGGTTATATTGTGTCCCCTTAGACTCCTATATATAGAAAGGAGTTTTTGTCATTTGAATCATCCAAGAATTGTTCATTTGTGTAATGTAAAAGGAGGTTTCCCCCTCGAAGAGGCTGAATTGTTGATCTATCTTTTTATCTTTTCGTAAGCTGGTTTACTAACATTTGGTATCAAAGCTTTGGATTCTAGGGTTTCGCTGCTCCAAATAGGTCGTCGTGGAATTTTCACTATAACTTTTTTCTGTGACGTTTCAGAAGTGAAAAGAAAACCCACTTGAGACAAAATCTCGTGGAACCTCGGGTCCGAATTTTAGAGCTTGTCTTGCTATATTTTTGGAGATATGATATGAGGAAGTTAGGGTTTTTCCAATTTTCGGAATTTAAGCTAAAACAGGTCGTCGTGGGATTTTCGCTATGACTCTTTCACTATGAAGTTTCAGAAGCTAAAACAAAAACCCATTTGAGAAGAAAGCGGTTTGAACCTTGGCTCCGAATTTCAAATCCTGGCTCACTAAATTTTCGGAGATATAGTCTAAGGAAGTTAGGGTTTTTGCAGACCCCCAAATTACATTCCAAACAGGTCACTGTGGGAAAAGTGTCATAACTGTCTCTCTGAGCATCAGATTGAAATTTTGTAAGAAGTTACAGAAAGAGGATAGACTGTAGTTTCTTGTATATATTTTGCAGATCTAAAGGTCAAAAAAGTGACACGTGGCACTTCATACAAGTTCACTCTTCTGAAAAGGTATATAATCAGGTCATCTTGGGAGATTGTACATAAATATTTCTTAGAGAATCCAATTTCATTCAGACTAGTGGCATTGGAAAGAGGACACAGAGGGCTACCACAAATCGCGATTTTAGAACTGGTAGAGCTGAAATTACTAAAATAGATCGGATTCAATATCAGGATCCTACAAAGTGAAAAAAAGGGTGTGTAGGTTTTTTTCAATTTTTGCTTAGTTTGAAGGAATTGAAAGGGAATAGTGAAGCATTATTATCAGTAATTGATGCCCAAAAGAAAGAAAATGGAAACACCTAGTAAGAAACCTGAAAGATCTAGCATGACTCATGAAGAAGAGGAAGAAATGCAACATGATATATCAAAATTACAAGACCAAGTACAACAAATGTCACTCACACAAAAAGTAACAGAAGCCAAGATGGGTGATTTAAAGAAAGATGTAGAAGCTAAGATGGATGGTTTAAAGAAAGGTGTGGAAGCTAAGATGGATGGTTTAAGGAAAGGCATGGAAGCTAAGATGGATGGTTTAAAGAAAGGCGTGGGAGCTAAGGTGAATGGCGTGGAAGCTAAGATGGATGGTTTAAAGAAAGACATAGAAGTGAAGATGAATAGCGTGGAAGCGAAGATGGACAACGTGGAAGCTAAGATGGATGGCATGGAAACTAAGATGGATGATTTGAAGATAGATTTGAAAATAGGCATGGAAGATTTGAAGACATATTTGACAATGTTTCTACAAGAAATGCTTACTAATGGAGAAAGGGTAGTAAAGGAAACTCATGATGAGAACCAAATAAATGTTAATCATGATTTCATAGACTCTAATGTTGGATTGAAGAACCACCATGTTCCAAAGATCGATATGAGGAAGTTTGATGGCAAGGATCCCAGGACATGGATACTACAGATGGAGCAATTTTTCGATCTCCATAACGTGCAAAACACACAAAAGGTATGCATTGCAACTTTATATTTGGAACCAAATCACTTTGTATGGTATCGATGGCTTTTCTCTCATAAAAGAATTGTCACTTGGGCTATTTTTATAGATGAAATGATAGCACATTATGAGGATACAAAAAGCAACACATTTTTTAGCCAATTGATAAATCTCAAACAAAAAGGTTCAATGATGGAGCACATTGAGGACTTCCAAAAATTGAATATAAGGGTAAAAGATATTCCATAGGAGCATAGGATTGATATGTTCATAGGGACTTTAAAAGATAACATCCAACATGAGGTTTGCCTTTGGGAACCAGATTCATTGGAGAAGGCATTCAGGTTGGCAAGAAAATGGAAATCAAAATTATGGCAACAAGGAAGCCTACCACTCACAATCATAAATATGGAAGTGTTGTTGCCCCTAGCCATCCACAACCTACGAGGTTGACACCACAACAATTGGAATAAAAAAGAGCAAAAGGGCTTTGTTACATTTGTGATAGCAAATACACTAAAGGTCATAAGTGTGTCGAGAATAAATTATTTTACATGGATTGTGAAGAGGAGGAAGAAAAGGAACAAGAAATGTCAAAAGAAGAGGATATACACCAGGAACAAACCCTAGAACAAGAAGAAATGAATCCGACCATATCTTGTAATGCATTGGCTAGAATTACCACTCCTCAAACTATCAAGATAGAAGGGCATATCAAGAAGAAAAAGGTAATAGTGTTGATTGATTCAGGAAGTACCCATAATTTTATTCATTATAAGATAGCCAAAGAATTGAATTGCTTCCTATATTCAGCACCAGAGTGTCAAGTAATGGTTGCAAGTGAAGGAACCATAAATTCCTTAGGAAAGAGCCATAATATCAAGCTATCAATGGGAGAATATGTATTGAATAGCCCAATGCTTTCCATTCCAATGGGTGGTGCTGATGTTGTACTATGAGTCTAATGGCTAAAATCCTTGGGTACAATAGCTTTTAATTTTCAAGAAATTTTCATGATATTCTCTTTAGAAGGAAAGGAAGTTGAATTAAGGGGTATTGCAGGGAAACTAGGAAAGATAATCAGTTCTCATGGAATGACAAAGCTTCTAAAGAAATAACAATGAGGTATAATTGCACAATTATGTTCACTAGAGGTTCCCACATCGAAATCATCCATTTCTCCAGATCTCAAAAAAGTCTTGGACAATCATTCCAAGGTATTTGAGACTCCCAAAGGCCTCCCACCTATTCATGATCATGATCATGCTATCAATTTTATTCCAGGAAGTGTTCCTCCAAACATCAGGCCTTACAGATATACCTATGTCCAAAAGAGTGAAATTGAATGTATGGTTGCAGAAATGCTAGAGGCTGGTATAATTAAACCTATTCAAAGTTTTTTCTTTGCTCCAGTAGTATTGGTTCACAAGAAGGATGGATAATGGCGCATGTGTCCAGATTATAGGGAGCTCAACAAGCTGACTATTAAAGATAAATTTCCCATTCCTGTCATTGATGAATTGCATGGATCAATTTACTTCACCAAGTTGGATCTTCGTTCAGGATATCATCAAATCAGAATGAAGGCTGAAGACATTCCAAAAACAACATCTAGAACTCATGAGGGTCATTATGACTTTTTGGTCATGCCTTTTGGCCTTACTAATGCACCTTCTACATTTCAAGGTTTTATGAATTCCATTTTCAAACCCTTCCTTAGAAAATTTGTGTTAGTATTTTTTGATGATATACCAATCTATAGCAAGTCTTGGAAGGATCATGTCCAACATGCTGACATGGTGCTCAAACTATTGGAGGAGAAACAATTATATGCAAAAATGTCCAAATGTTTCTTTGGAGTACAAGAGGTGGAATATTTGGGTCATATTGTATCTCATGAAGGTGTTAAGGTAGACCCTAGCAAAATTAAAACCATTAAGGAATGGAAAATCCCCACATCCATAAAGCACCTACGAGGATTTCTCGGGTTAACAGGGTATTATCGCGAGTTTGTTAAGAATTATGGGAGAATAGCAACACATATAACAACATTATTGAAGAAAGATGCATTCTCATGGACGCCAGAAGCAACGAAGGCCTTTTAACATCTTAAAGAGGAAATGTGCCAAGCACTAGTCTTAACTACACTAGACTTCACAAAAACCTTTATTGTGGAATGTGATGCCTCAGGAAATGGAATTGGTGCTATTTTAATGCAAGATAAAAGACCCATTACTTTCGAAAATCATCCAATCAAAGGAAAATATTTACACAAAGCTATTTATGAGAAGGAAATGCTGGTGATACTACATGCACTTAAGAAATGGTGACCCTACCTAATGGGAAGACACTTCAAGGTAAAAACAGATCATGATAGTCTTAAATACTTTTTGGAACAAAGATTATCTTCAGAAGAGCAGCAAAAATGGGTCACAAAGATGTTGGGCTATGACTTTGAAATCATCTACAAAAAGGGAAGAAAAATGTTGTGGTAGATGCACTCTCAAGAAAGGATGAGGATGTGGAAGCATTTCTTTGCGCCATTTCTATTATCCAACCAGATTGGATAAATGAAGCAAGGGATGAATGGAAGAATGACAAGGGAGTGTGGGAACTCATTCGAAAGATACAACAAGATCCCAGTACATCTGATACATTTAACTGGAAAAATGATCCGTTATGATACAAGGATCGGTTATACCTATGTAATAATTCCCAACTCAAACAAAAGATTCTTAGGGAATTGCACACCTCTCCCTTAGGAGGGCACTCGGGATTTCTAAAAACCTACCACATGGTTAAGAAGGATTTTTTTTGGGATGCCCTTAAATCGGATATTCAAAAGTTTGTGGCGAAATGTTTGGTTTGCCAACAAAATAAAGTTGAAACAATTAAGACCCCAGGACTATTATAACCCTTATCCATTCCAAGCCAATGTTGGGAAGAGGCTTCAATGGATTTTATCACACGTTTACTCAAGTCTGAAGGAAAGAGTGTTATCATGGTGGTAGTTGATAGACTTACCAAGTATGCTTTTGTGCATTATCTCATCCATTTAAAGCGAGTACAGTTTCTACTGCATTTATGGAAACAATTCAAAAGATACATGGAAACCCAAAGATTATTGTCAGCGACAGAGATCCCATTTTCACCAGAAATTTTTGGACAAAATTATTTTCTTGTCTTGGGACTCAGTTAACTCATAGCTCATCTTATCATCCTCAATCTGATGGGAAAACTGAGATAGTAAACAAATGTTTGGAAGGATATCTTTGTTGCTTTGTATCTGATAAACATACACAATGGGTCAAATGGTTGCCTCTGGCTGAATGGTGGTATAACACTTCCTTCCATATTGCAACAAAAATGACACCATTTACGACATTTTATGGATATCATCCACCATCCATCACATCATATTTAAGAGAAAATTATAAGGTTCAAGCAGTGGAAAATCACATCGAGCATCAGCAACAAGTTCTCCAACTCTTAAAGGATAACCTTACCTTGGCGCAGAATAGAATGAAACAGCAGGCAAATCAACATCGCAGCGAAAGAAGTTTTGATGTAGGTGATTGGGTATTCCTACAGCTACAACCATATAAAAAAATGTCCCTCAAGCAAGCTAAGAAGGATAATAAATTATCACCAAAGTATTATGGTCTGTACAAGGTGTTGCAAAAGATAGGTACTATGGCATACAAATTGGAACTTCCTGCAGCTTCTCGAGTGCACCTAGTTTTCCATGTTTCATGCTTAAAGAAGGTTATAGGTGACAAGATTCCAGTTCAAACAATATTTCCAGAACTTGATGAGGAAGGAAAAATCATATTGGAACCTAAAGCAGTCAAAGAAAAAAGAACTCGACAGCTATGAAATCGATCAATTTCAGAGTATCTCATCAAGTGGAAGAACTTACCCGTTGAAGATTCCACATGGGAGGATGAGAATTTTATACAGAAGCACCCAAAACTACTCAAGCGTTGAGGACAACACTTTTTTGAAGGAGAGGGGCATGTTAGGTCCCTATAATACTAGTGATTCCCCCATTACTATTGTCATTGTATCCCTTATTGTTATTGTTGTGCCCCTATTGTCCCCATATTGTTATTATTGTGCCCCATAGAAACCCACTATTGTTATTTTTATGCCTTTATATTATTATTGTTAGGTCGGCTTGGTTATATTGTGTCCCCTTAGAATCCTATATATAGAAAGGAGGTTTTTTCATTTGAATCATCCAAGAATTGTTCATTTGTGTAATGTAAAGGAGGTTGCCCCCTCGAAGAGGCTGAATTCTAAGGCGTTGATATATCTTTTTATCTTTTTGTGAGTTGGTTTCCTAACAGAATACTCACAATTGCATATCTTCCAAGACCTAACCTATAACAACTTACCTTTGGGTCTAGGCATAGGATATTTGTACCCTATCCTAAGACACCATGTTAGGCCTTATCGGTACTCTATCCAACAATAGGCCTTTTACTCATCACCTTGACCCATAATTCTAGAGCATCCTTCCAGGTGATATAAGGAAGCTTCCCTCATGATTTAAATCCACTAAAGTACATGAGAAAGGTTGATAAGGTGAAATCGACAACCATTTCTCTTGTTTCCATAAAGTTCGGCCCCACCTAGTGAGGCTTTGGACAAATCCTGCAAGATTTTGCGGTAGTATGGAACTTTTATGAACATGTAGCCTTCCACCCATGATGAACATATAAGGGAATATATAGAAGATGGGGAGACTTTAAGGAGGTTTTTAGCTATAAGGCCAAAGTCAAGTAGAATATGGTGACAACAAACTGGATTATCATCCCCAAAATGGATTACTCAACATGTTGGAGAAGCTTTGTGTTCCTAAAGATGAGTGAATATAACTTATCAATGAGGTTCACACCCCCACGGTTGCAGGGAATTTTGGTGATGGGAAGAAAGTTTCCAAATTACAAAGGTATGTATGTTAGCCTAGAATGAAAGAATATTGTAGTGGCCCAATTGTCAAGGTTAAACATATATAGAATACATAAAAAAATTCAAACCACTAATTAAACATAAAAAATATTTCATTAATAACTACATAATCCACAAGTGAAGTTAGTGGTGAGAAACTTACCTATGAGGTGAAGAACTGACTTACTTATATATCTCGTCATTCCAGAATCATTGTGCTACAATCCTTGATTCGATTAAGCTACAACTAATGTGTGGGGGGATGACTCTCCACCTGATCAAGACTCTAAGGAAAAATAACTAAGAGCCCCTAAGCCCTCAATCGACTACTTTTACCAATGTCTAATCCTTACTTCTCAATAATTCCCCAAGAAAAAGATGTCTCTAATCCTTCCTTCTCAATAATTCCCCAAGAAAAAGATGTCTCTAATCCTTCTCCTCGTCCTTTAAATAAAATAATTTTGTTCCAAAATGAAAGGAAAACCTTTATTCACATAAGCCACTTGTCATCATTTATTTTTATTTTTGTCTTAAGCTTTTCTTAGTTTAGCAAATTTTTCATGAATTTATCTTTACTTATTTTCATTTATTAATAAAATAGTTTATTTTAATTGTTTATTATGATCCTTCATTCTATTTATTAATTAATTTATACTTATTTATTCTTATCATCATCATTATTGTTATTAATTAATAATATAGGGCATTACAAAGATGAAGCATAATATATTAGAGGATGCATACTTTTTTATTACTAACAAGCTTAGTAACCGAAAGTAAGGTCTATACCATCCCTTACTAGTACCCACTAGACCTTGGGAGATAATTTCCATGGATTTTGTGGGATGTTTACCAATAACAAAGTAAGAACATGAATATTAATTTGTGGTAGTTGAAAAGGTCAACAATATGTTTGTTTTTATGCCTTTCAAAAATACCATCAAAGGACCATACACAACAGACATGTTCTTTGAATAGGTTTGGGCACACTTTGTGATACTAAGGACCATCATTGCAGATAAGGACACTAGATTCATTTTTGCATTTTGGACTACATTGTGGGAGAACATGGACACTAAGTTGAAGATATCTACAACATTTCATACACAAATAGATGGGAATACATAAGTTGTTGAGAAATTCAATAGGGCAATGTATATGTTAATTCTCTTAACTTGATAACTGTTTCTGTTACCCTTTCTACTTATTAGCTTTGATCTTTCTTATTCCAATGTGAAATACATTGAATAGATACCAAAAATAGTAAGAACAATGACACAGTATATAGGATGCAAGCCAGAGCTAAAACCCCTCCTCCTGAGGAAAAACCCGTAAAATCTCTTCTTATCTTTCAAATATTTCAATTGACGAGTACCATGACCTAGACTCAGACAAATACCCTCCAATATCAATTCTTCCTTAGCCTCCTGTTGAAATATCTTCGACCTCCCAGTAGATCTGAAATTCTGCTCCCCAGTAACTGTTGCTGCTTCTCAAGGAGACTTCGATCTCCCTCTAACTTCCTTCCCCTTGACCTCACTTGCCTTGACTTGAGTCCTAGGGCTAGTAACATGCCCTAAGAGACCTTAGCTTGCCTTCCTTTCTCTCTTTATTTTAAAATCCGAACCTCACATTTTCCCAGCGTAGAAACCCTAACTTCTTAATTCCAGAAGAATTGAGAGAGACCGAAACAGTTCAACTTCTACATCCTTCTCTCTTCGCACTTCCTTCTTCGACTTCCTTCTTCTGCCTTCTTTGCATAAGAGATGAGTGAATGACTGATCCAAGTGGAGGATGAGTTTCTCTTATATATAGGCTTCCTCAAGGGTGGACATGGCTCTTCATGTAGGCCGACTTGAAAACTCATTAGGGTGACTTGATCTTGGAGGTATTTTGACATTTTCAAGACAAAATAAAATTTTCTTTACAATATACAATGTGCCCATAGGGTCTTCCATATATGAAAATGACTCTTATACCTAGGAAAAACCCTTAGAAGCACTCAATGGGTGATTGAACTATAAAACAAAAGAACTTGAGCATGAAACCCATGATTTAATAACAATTTATTCTTCATTTTACATTTACAAGAATACATTTCATACTAATGAAGACCGAACCTAGTTACACAGTTTTCAACATAAGTATGCAATAGGAAAGTGGTATAGCTTTTGGGGGGTTATGGTCAAAGCATCATAAGAACTAGGATGAAAATAATCTATATACAAGACTCTATAACACAACAATCCCCACTTTTATTTGTAAGTCCCCTTTTGAAACATGCTTCAGACATTTGTCACCTTCACCCTTTGATGTTGTACATGGACAACAAGGAGTGACAAAGGACCTTAGATGAAATACGTTGAGAGAAAATAAATCATGGAGAAGATTAGGAGGATCCATTTGCAAATATGTGAGATGATGAAGAAATTACATGAAAAACATAAGGCCAAACATGATCAACATAGAACATATAAGTTATTCAAAATGGGAGTTAACGATGTTTGGTTCCATCTAAGCAAGGAAAGATTATAAGGTCTTGCTAAGAATGTCAAGGATTTGCAATATGTTCCTTTAGAGATATTGGAAAAGGTGGGAGATTATTCCGACATACTTAGTCTACCCACATACATGCACATTTACTAAGTAGTGGATGTGGATAATCTCAAACTGTATGAGCTCTCCATGTTGGATTAGGAAGAAGAACGAGATTTACTATCCATAGAGGAGCTAACACCAGATTGTCAGATAGAGGTGCTATAGAACATAGATTTGCATTAGAGATCCATAACTACAATACATGGGTAGTATGATCTTTGGTAGATTTCATTGAAAGGACAACTTCTAGGAAAAACAAAGTGGTGATATAGGGCAAAGGTAGAGGAAAGAATCTGTCACCTCATTAAATAAATATTTTGAGGACTAAAAGCCTCATTAAATGGAGATATATGGTTTGGAATGGATCATTATATTATTTTTAATCTATCACAATGTTCTTAGAGTGGAAAAAATTGGAGGAATCAACTTGTAGGGTCATTTTAATGGAAGATCCTAGTTTGGAAAATTTTGGTTTGAAATATTTCAAAGCCATTTTGAGACATCGAATGAATTTTTTTGGTGTCAAAAATTTCTACACCTGTGTGGGGACTCCTTTGTTCTAATCTAAACTTAGATACCTTTTCAATGACATAAGAATCATGTTAATATATTTTGTATGAAAAAGTTATGCCTCCCACAAGTTGACCTACTGTGTTGACATCCATGATATGAGAGGATGCCACATTAGCACCCATTACTAATGTATACGGGGCTAGCCATGTGTGGACTTTCAAGATGACTAGAAGGTCAAAATCGTTATTCTAAATAAGGGTTGAAGAGGTTGAAACCTTACCCCTAGATGGTTATCAATTTATTTATTTATTTATTCTTACTTTTATATATTGTGTTGCAAGGAGGAGAATGAATTCCATTCTTTGTCATTGCATTTGTTCCATATCTAGGCATAACATCTAGGATTATGGCATTAAAGAGCATAATAGAGGGGGATACGATTATATAGTGTCCTTAGAAACCATAGATCTCATGTAACTCCACATATAATTCTTTTTTCTTTGTATTTGCATATTTACATACTAGAGAAAAGAGAGTAGAGTGGGCTCATCTTCTAGCCGAGTTTTCTTCTATATGGGTTTCCCAAAGTAAACTATGTATTTATTTGTGGATGGTGTGTGTATTTTTTTGTTCTTTGTTTTTTCCATTTCAACTAGTTCATGTATTAAAGCATAAAAATAGGAGTTAGTGAATATAAGATCTAAAGGAAATTAATATTTATAATAAATATTTTAGTATTTTCATCAGATTTGTTGTGATGAACTATTCTAGTGGAATATCTATAGTAGTTTTAGATCAAAAAAGGAAGGATGTTAATGATAGAGTGGGGAATTTTGGATTAATTTCATTTACAATCAAACAAACTAATGATCTATCTATCTAAGACTCACTAGCCATTGGAACTAGTTATCAACTCCAACAACTAGATATTTTTTATAGTAGAGAGGATATAAAATTTAGGTAGGGTGAAGAACTCAGGGAAAAAGAGAAATCCAAGGAAGGCTAAGAAAATTTCAAGGAACAAGACAACAGTTACAAGCAAAAAATAAATGTAAAGCATAGTTTTGAGCTTTGTATAAAAAATTTACAATATGTGAAGGGATGTCAATGATGGAGTGGGGAAATTTGGATTAATTTCATTTACAATCAAGCAAACTAGTGATCTAACTATATCAGAATCACTAGCCATTTGAACTAGTTATCAACTCCAACAAATAGATATGATCTAGCTATCTAGGACTCCCTACGTAGGACTCACTAGCCATTATAACTAGTTATCAACTCCAACAACTAGATATTTTTGACAATAGAGAGGATTGAAACCATTGGAACTAGTTATCAACTCCAACAACTAGATATTTCTGACAATAGAGAGGATATAAACTTTTATATAGGGTGAAGAACTCAGGGAAAAAGAGAAATCCAAGGAAGGCTAAGAAAATTTCAAAGGAACGAGACATCAATTGCAAGAAAAAAAATGTAAAGCATATTTTTGAGCTTTGTATATAAAATTTACAATATGTGAAGTGATGGTGAAAAATGGATGACTCAATCAAGATGCTACAAAAAAGAAAGATGTTTGAGATTGTAAAAGTCCTTATGAATTTGAGCAGTTGGGTGATCATAGATTTAGAGCATGGATTTGATAAGGTTACAAAAAAATTGGAGGATTGGAGCTCACCTCTCCCTTCTTTGATATTTTATATCTTCTTGAAATAATGGATCCATAAATAGGAAAAGAGTGATGAATATATAAATCATCTTAAATAATCATGGAATAATGAGTTGGTCTCGAGAACATTCAAACAAGATCTCAATAACATTAATGTAAAATATACATGCTTTAAAATTTTGGTGTATGAAACATAAAAGAAATATTCTACCTAGTCTCTTTACATGCTTTTATTACTATGTTAATTGAACAATGTCCGAAGGAAAAAAAATAGAATGAATTTGATTCTAGAGATGACAAGGCACATCTTTTACTACAATGTTAATTCTAATCCTAAGAAGTTGGTGGAAATCATCTTGTCATATGAATCTTGATATTCTCATTCTCAATACGAGGAGATTAAACAAAGAACTAATATCCACTCATATAATAATGGAAATTTGAATAAGAAGAAATGGTTGGTTTGTATAATGGAAATTTGAATAAGAAGAAATGGTTGGTTTGTATAGAACTCCTTGTTTCCTAGGGTAAAAAGAATATATTTTTCAAGGTTAGCATGGATGTAAAGAAGGTTTTATGAAGTGAGATAATAAGGGATGCACATGTAGTTATGAATACATGTCTTTGTTTCCAAGGGTAAAAGGAAGATATTTTTCAAGGTTAACATGGATGTAAAGAAGGTTTTATGAAGTGAGATAATAAGGGATGCACATGTAGTTATGAATACGTGTCCTTGTTTCCTAGGGTAAAAGGAAGATGTTTTTAAAAGTTAGCATGGATGTAAAGAAGATTTTATGAAGTGAGAATAAGGGATGTACATGAATAGTTTTCTAGGTGATATTTACTTTGTTTAAATTGAATTATTTTCTTAAAATAAAAATGATAAATTCAATTGTAATAAGCATAGATGAACCTACTTGGGGTGTTTTTTCACAACAAAAATTGTATTTTATTTCTTAGTTTATTTGTCATTAGAAGCTACTTTACCAATTTTCTTCATGTAGCTTTAAAATTAGTACATATAATAAAATAAAGGGGCTCACCACATGAAATGCATTTGAGTTACTCTAGATCTAATACATCTCTTGAATAGTTTCAATTATTAGGATAAAGAACCAATGACGGTTATCCCTTTGCACTTCCAAAAATGATAAGTAGCAAATATGTGATGGTAATGATTTCTTCTCGAGCAATGTAATTCAATTTTCTCCATTCATTGCTCATATCACAAAACATTACAACTAATATTAAATTGAAATATATATTTGTTTTAAGGTTGGTCACTCAAAGCAATTTTGTGCAACAATATCATTTATTGTACAAGCAATATCTCTATCAGTGTAGTATGTCTATATTCTTGATTTTTCCCTCGTAAAAGTGATCAATATATAAATATAAATATATATTTTTAGCAAGTTAGATCTGTGGTAAAGATGATTTAGTATAATTAACTCTCCTTTAATTGGTAGAAAGTTCCATATATGTCATTTTGGTGGTTTTATTTAACAAAAAAGATAAATCCACATTACAAACATGTTATTTTTGTTTACATTTATAATATATAATAAATTTTCAATGCATCTAATAATTTAGATATTGTAATAAAAAAGAAATAAAGAAAATGTTTTCCATTTGTTATCTACATCTCAAATAAAATTAAAAATATATATTGGAGTGACTTGTTGGTGCTATCCATATAAACAAAGTAGTGTACATTATAAACTAATCTAGAATAAGATCCATTAATAATTTGAAAACATATCTTAATAGAATACATGTTAATTTAGTATGGCTACAACAAAATCATGCAATGTTCTATTCATGCAATGTTCTATTCAAGTAGCCTTATGCCCAATGCTCTATTAAAGTAAGCTTAAAAATATAATGCTCTATTGAAATAGCCTTTAAAGTTAACAATCCTTTGACATTCTATTTAAGTAGCCTTAAAGTTAACAATGCCCAATGTTGTTGAGACAAAAGTGGTAAGAATAGAGCATAAGTGTGTGTTAGTAAACCCACCAAAAAGCATCAATAACAAAAAAAAATTCATAAATTTAGAAACTAACATAAATCAGCTTTAACCCTAACCCTAACCTTAACCCTAACCCTAGATTTATAAAAATGTTCCATATTTCGAAGATTTAAAATGAAAATGGATTTTTGTTATTCCTTAACCCTAACCCTAGATTTATAAAAATGTTCCATATTTCGAAGATTTAAAATGAAAATGGATTTTTGTTATTTATTTAGTTTTTATGTTTTAGAAAACATATGTACAAATGCTCCATATTTAGAAGATTTAAAATGAAAATGAATTATTTATTTATTTATTTTTTAGGTTTACCTTAATTTAAGATTAGAAGTTGGATACCAATTCTTTTTCCAATTTTAGTTTTGGCAAGCATTAAATTAAGAAGTTGGATACCAATTCTTTTTCAATTTTAGTTTTGGCATACTATGTTATGGGACACATCTCATCTAGAAATTAATACATTAACACTCTCTCTTTTTTTCAATGAATAATATATACAATATCTGGAATTTGAAAATAATTTGATATTAGGTCTCGAGGGCAATCGTTAATAACTTGCTTAGGGCCCAATAGGTTAGGCTCATTTATATACGTTAGTTTATAATTATAATAGTTAACTGACCTATAATTTAGATCATATGTAACATGTAAGATATAAGATATTTGTATCGGTTATAGGTATTAAGAGAGTTGATTTTGTCTATTATTACCGGGACACTGGTCCTTTCATCACTTTTTGGAGAATACATCTCAATGATAATCAAGCGGGACACTGGTCCTTTCATCACTTTTTGGAGAATACATCTCAATGATAATCAAGTCAATAAAATAGTTTTCAGTATGACTTTTATTTTCACAATTCGTCAACCACGAGTAATGATTATTGAAGCGATAAGTAAAAATTGAGATTTAGAATTATTTTAATATTATAATTTTCATATATAAATTAATAATATTAAATAATATAACCCTATTATTTTCATTTTAAATTTATTATAACTTAAATTTATTACAGTAATCAAGGATGCCACACCATTAATTTTACGTGGTTAACATCCATTATAATTAATGAACCCACATAAGCACTTCTTAAAGCCACAACGAAAAATAATAACTCACAAGATTAATCTGAGGTGCTTTCACAAGTATTTCTTTGCAGGAATTTTTTCTACACGTACTTAAGCTAAAGCTATCTTCATTGTTTCGGAGTCTTGGAAGAGAACCATGAATGCCTAAATGGATGGTCAATATTGGAATGCCGCAGCTAAGCTATCAATCGATTTTTTTTGTTACTTCGCTATGCACTAGAGGTAGATCTTATCTTGTTTCCTTTAATGGGAACAATAAATGATTAGCATGCATAATTGACAAATGATCAAATTAGAAAATCAATAGAATTAAAATAGGTATTATTTACCTGATTTGATTTTATGAAGTTAATAATTAATATGGCTTATGACTAGGTAGCACAAGGTTGGTTAAAGTTAAACGTGATTAAGAATTATTATGAAATTCAATGCATGATTAGGTTGCGGTACATTAGCATTTTATTTTGTTAGGTCCCTATATTACTAGTGTATCCTTTTTATTGCTATTGTTGTGCCCATGTATCCCCCATAGAATCACATTATTGTTATTGTTGTGTCTTTACATTATTATTGTTATATAGACTCCGATTATATTGTGACCCTTTAAACTCATATATATACCAAATAGGTCTTATCATTTGTATCATCCGAGAATTATTCATTTATGTGATGTAAAGGAAGTTTCCCCCTCAAATAGGCTATTTCTCAAGTTGCTGATCTATCTTTTCTTCTATTTTATGCGCTGGTTGTATAAGGTTTGGTATCAGAGCTTCGGATTCTAAGGCTTCGCTGATGTAAATAGGTCATCTTGGCACTTTTGTTATAACTTTTTTTCTACAAAGGTTCAGAAGATGAAATTGCAATAACGTGGAGCTAAAATCTTGATGAAATTCTTGTGAAAATTTCACATCTTGTTTCACTATATTTTCTAATATATGGTCTGAAGCAGTTGGGGTTTTGTCATGCCCCAAAATTCAATCTCAAACATGTGATATTGGGAAAATCGTCATGACTTTCGCTCTGAGCATTGGATTTGAATTTCATATAAAGTGACTGAAAGTGCACAGGAATGTAGCTTTTCGTGTATTGTCTTTAGGGCCAAAGGTCAGAATAGTGACGTGGCACTTTGTACAAGTTCGCTCTATTGAACTAGTATATGATCAAGTCATCATGGGAGATTGGGCATAAAATTATCTTGAAGAATCTAATTTTGGTCTGACTTGTGGCATTGGAAAGAAAACTTAGAAGGATACCATAAGTAGGAATTTTAGACCTTGGAGATTCGAAATGATAGAGATACTACAGTTTCAATATCAAGTTAAAAAAAATAAGAAAAATGTGTGTATTTTTTTAAATTTTGCATAAGTTTTGTTTGAAATATCAGTTTGAAGTGATTCAAAGGGAATAACAAAGCACACATATCATTATGTGATTCCAAAATTCCCGGAAATAAAAAAATGGACACACCTAGTAAGCAACCAAAAATCTCTTTTATGACGCATGCAGAAGAAGAAGAAATGCAACATGATATATCAAAATTACGAGACCAACTATAACAAATTTCGCTCTCGTAAAGAGTAACAAAAAATGAACTGGAACTTAAGATGGATGGTATAGAAGAAAAAATGAAGGCAACATGGAATATTTGAAGAATGGTTTAAAAGAAGACATGGAAGGTTTGAAGGAAGTTTCAACAAAGTTGTTAAAAGAAATGCTTCCTAGTGGTGACAAGGTACTCCATGAACATCAAGATGATGAAAAAAAGAATATGGAATATGATTTTAGAGATTCCAACATTGGGTTTAAGGCCCACCACATTCCAAAGATAGAAATGAGGAAGTTTGATGGCAAGGATATGGTAACATGGATAATACAGATGGAGCAATATTTTGATCTCCATGAAGTGCAACACACACAAAAGGTACGCATTGCATCTTGATATTTAGAACCCAATCAGTTTGTATGACATTGATGACTTTGTTTTCGTAAACCACTTGTCACTTGGTCAATTTTTATGGAGGAAATGTTAGCACATTATTAGGATACAAAGAGCATCACAATCTTTAGCTAATTGATAAATATCAAACAAAAGGGTTCAATGGTGGAGCACATTGATGACTTCCAAAAATTGATTATATCAGGGTAAATGATATTTCAGAGGAGCATAGGATTGATGTCTTCATAGAGAATTTAAAGGATAACATTCAACATGAGGTTCGTCTTTGGGAACTTGATTCATCGAAGAAGACATTTAGGGTGGCAAGAAAAGTTGAAAGCAAAATTATGGCAGCAAGGAAGTCTACCACTCATAACTATAAATATGGAAGTGTTGTTGCTCCTAGCCTTCCACAACCTACAAGGTTGACACCACAACAATTGAAGGAAAAAGAGAAAAAGGGCTTTGTTACAGTTGTGATAGAAAATACACTAAAGGTCATAAGTGTGCTGAGAAGAAATTATTCTACATAGATTGTGAAGAGGAGGAAGTAAAAGAACAAGAAACATCGAAAAAGAAGGATATACAACAAGAACCAACCCTAGAGAATTACCACTCCTAAAACTCTCAAGATAGAAGGATATATCAAGAAGAAAAAGGTAATAATGCTGATTGATTCAGGTAGTAGCCATAATTTTATTCATTGTAAGATAACCAAGGAATTGAATTGCTTCCTATATCCAACACGAGAGTGTCAAGTGATGGTTGCAAATGGAGGAACTATAAAATGCTCTAGAAGGTGCCATAATATCAAGAAACCATAAGTGAATATATATTGAATAGTCCAATGATTTCCATTCCAATGAGTGGTGTTGATGTTGTAATAGGAGTCAAATGGTTACAACCTTTGGGGACGATAAATTTTAATTTTCAAGAAATTTTCTTGAATTTTTTTTTGGGAAGGAAAGGAATTTTGAATTAAGGGGTATCACAGGGAAATCAGGATAGATAATCATCTCTAATGGCATGAAAAACATTCTTAAGAAAGAACAACGGGGCGCAATTGCACAATTATACTCACTAGAGGTTCAACATCGAAATCATCTATTTCTCTAGATCTCTAAAAAGTATTGGACAAACATTTCAAGGTATTTGTGACTCCCAAAGGCCTCGCACCTATTCATGATCGCGATCATGCTATTCATTTTAATCCAGGAAGTGTTCCTCCAAACATTAGACCTTACAGATATCCCAATGCCCAAAAGAGTGAAATTGAACGTATGGTTGCAGAAATGTTAGACGTCAGTATAATTCAACCTAGTCAAAGTTCTTTCTCTGCTCTAGTAGTATTGGTGCAGAAGAAAGATGGATCATGGTGTATGTGTTTGGATTATCAGGAGATAAACAAGCTCACTATTAACGATAAATTTTTCATTCTTGTCATTGATGAATTGTTGGATGAATAACATGAAGAAATTTACTTCACCAAGTTGGATCTTCATTTAGGATATAATCAAATAAAAATGAATACTGAGGAAATTCCAAAACAACATTTAGAACTCATGAGGGTCATTATGATTTTTTGGTCATGCCTTTTGGCCTTACTAATACACCTTCCACATTTCAAGGTTTGATGAATTCCATTTTCGAACCCTTCCTTAGAAAAGTTGTATTAGTATTTTTTGATGATATACTAATCTACAACAATTTTTGGAAGGATTATGTTCAACATGTTGACAGGGTTTTCAAATGGTTGGAGGAGAAACAATTATATGCAAAAACCTTGAAAGGTTTCTTTGGAGTACAAGAGGTGGAATATTTGGGTCATATTGTATCTCATGAGGGTGTTAAGGTAGACCCTAACAAAATTAAAGTCATTAAGAAATGGAAAATCCCCACAACCAAAAATCATCTTCAAGGATTTCTTAGGTTGACAGGGTATTATCACAAGTTTGTTCAAAATTATGGGAGAATAACAAATCCTCTAACAACATTACTAAAGAAAAAATTTCTTGGAATCTTGAAACAACTAAGGCCTTTGAACATCTTAAAAAAGAAATGTGCCAAGCACTGGTCTTAGCTACGCCATACTTCACAAAAAATTTCATTGTAGAATGTGATGCCTCAGGAAATGGAATTGGTGTTGTTTTAATGCAAGAAGGAAGACCCATTGCTTTTGAAAGTCGTCTAATCAAAGGAAAATATTTACACAAAGCTATTTATGAGAAGGAAATGTTGGCAATACTACATGCACTAAAGAAATAATGACCTTACCCAATGGGAAGACACTTCAAGGTAAAAAAATATCATGATAGTCCTAAATACTTTTTGGAAGAAATATCATCTTCAGAAGAAAAACAAAAATGGGTCACAAAGATGTTGGGTTATGACTTTGAAATCATCTACAAAAAAGGGAAGCAAAATGTTGTTGTGGATGCACTCTCAAGAAAGGATGAGGATGTAGAAGCATTGCTTTGTTCCATTTCTATTATCCAACCTGATTGGATAACCAAAGAAAGGGATGAATGAAAGAAAGATGAAGAGGTGTTAACACTCATTCAAAAGTTGCAGCAAGATCCCAATACATCTAATACGTTTAGCTGGAAAAATGATTCATTATGGTACAAATATCACTTATATCTTTGTAATAATTTTCAACTCAAGCAAAATATTCTTTTGGAATTGCACATCTCCCCCTTAGCAGGACACTTAGAATTTTAAAAATCTTACCACAGGGTTAAGAAAGATTTTTTTTGGGATATCCTTAGATCTAATATTCAAAAGTTTGTGGCAGAATGTTTGGTTTGCCAACAAAATAAAGTTGAGACAATTAAGACCCCAGGTTTATTACAATCTTTAGCCATTCAAGTCAGCGTTGGGAGGAGGTGATCCAGGTGGCTCCCAAAACACTCAGTGATAAAAGAGGGCTAATGAAAGGCTCAAAAATAAAAGTTCTTGGATTACCATGAAACCAAGGTCAAATCAAAAATCTCGTCACAAGATTTCCAACGACACAAATGGTACCTCAATCCGACATCATATGCAAAAGTTATGGCTAGTCAAAGTTTTGGTCAACTAGGGCCCTTGGCTAAGGTTAGCGGAGCGCCAAATAAATTTGAAAGCCAGAAGAAATCTGGTGGAGCCACTAAATTTGGCAAAAATTAACGAGGCAACAATTTGGCACTTTGCAGCGATGGTTTTTGACAGCTAAAACTGGTGAAATTTTTGCCTACTTAATTTTTCAAGTGACCCCAAAATTTTGGCCACCAAATTTTGTCCATATTAAAAAATAAACCAAAAAAAATAAATTGGCCAACAACCCAACAAATTAACACTGCCAACCATTCTGCCAAGAAGGCGTGATTAAAAATTAATGCCAAGGTTTTTTTATTTAAACTCATATTTTCCACAAGGGAATAGGGCACAAAACCCAATGCAGAGGTGGAACCCTGAGTGGGAACGAAAACTGAGGAGTGGAACCTTGATGTAGGGGAATATGCAAGGAATCTAAAAGATTCCCTAAGGGCCAAATTTTGACAGTTTCAGAACTAGGCCAACTTTATACTCATTTTACTCAATTTTTCGCAAGGAGCATAGTGGTGAAGTCATATTTGTCATTTGAGTAGTAGATCTTCAGTCAACTTGTAGAGAGGAATCTTTGTGGAATCATGAGGAATCTAAAAGATTCCCTAGGGACAAATTTTGATAGTTTTAGAACCAGGCCGATACTCATTTTACTCAGTTGTTCGCAAGGAGCGTAGTTGTGAAGTCAGATTTTTCATATGAGCAACAAATCTTTAGTCAACTTGCAGAGATGAATCTTTGTGGAATTATGAGGAATTTAAAAGGTTCCCTAAGGGCCAAATTTTGATATTTTCAAAACCAGGCTGACTGTATACTCATTTTACTCAGTTTTTTGCAAGGACCGCAGTGGTGAAGTCATACTTGTCATATGAGCAGAATAATTCCATTCAACCAGGGAGAAAGAATCTTTGGGGAATCTTTGAGATTCCCGAAGGTGCATATTTTGACAGAAACATAAAGGGGTCGAGTTTACAATCAATTTTCACGATTTTTCGCTGGGAATTGAATGGTGTAGTCCATTTATTCAACATAGGTGTTCATTTTCAGGTCATCCTCAAAAGTTGAGTTATAAGGTGTCTTTTGTACATGCATGTAATTTAATTTTTGCTAAAGATTAATGAAAGAGACCTCCCCACATTGAGTAGATCTCAAAGATGATGCCCACACTAGGTGAACTCCATTATCAACCTGTTGTGTCTTTGCTTCTCATGGTTGTGTTTTTATTTCTACTTCGTTTATGTATATGCATCTTATGGGTTCATGTTATTAAAAATGTGATTCTGTATGCATCTTTGAAGTGAAAAGATCTGAATCAAGTTTGGTATTAGAATGGGTCTTCTGTTGATGTGAATTTCGAGTGTATGATAACTAGGGAAAAGCTCCAAATAGGTGAAGGAAAACTTAAGTCATTTGATCCAGAAGTGAGGCATGCATCACAAAGAGGGAAAATGGCAGATGAATATGATCAATTGGAGGAAGAGCGAAACTATCGAAAGGCCTTCTACGCCATGGGAGAAAAATCGGACAAATTGTTTGTAGAGTATGAAGACAATGGCGAATCCAGAGAAGAAGGAAGGATTAGATGATCCTGCCTCGGTGAATCATGAAGGAGGAGGAGAAGATCCTCTTAAACCTCCCTCTCCATCTTCCAGCAAAAGTTCTTCTTCTTTCTCTTCTCGTCATTCTAGAGGAATAAAAATTCATAAAAATCCCTTTTTCAAGTTGGATGTCAAGTTTGATCTACCCATGTTTAGTAGAGAATCTAATGCAGAAAATCTAGATAATTGGTTGAAGTATATTGTTGCATCCAATGAATCAAAGAGGATGAAGCCAAGATCCAACTAGCATCCCTTCGATTGAGTGGCACTTCTCTCGTCTGGTGGGAAGGAAAGCTGCAGAAAGGTGGTAAGAGTAGTCGTAAACTTCTTTCATCTTGGTTTGAGTTCGTTTCTGCTTTAAGAGGACAATTTTACCCATTGGGTTACAGACAGAAGACCATGATGGAATGACAAAACATTTGAAACAAAGTAAAGGTCAAAATGTTCATAATTTTACAGAGGAGTTTAGGAAACAAGCATTAGCATTGAATGTTCCACTAGACACTTCTGAGACGTTGATGAAATATATTGGCTCTTTTCATAGTTATTTGTATCATTCATTGTTATTATTTGAACCTAAAACTCTTGATGAAGCTAGTGTGAAGGTTGTACATCTTGAAAGTAGGGGGAAGCATGAGCAAGAAGACTGCCCAAAGAGGACAAAAACAACTAAGAGAAAGGAAGCAAAGCCCTCTTGTACTCATTATGAGAAAGAAGGGCATGATGAGGAACATTTCTGGAAACTACATCCAAAATTGAGGCCTAAGAGGAATGACAGAAAAGAGAAGAAAAAGGTAGTTGCAACTGTGCAACAAGACCAAGAATTAGAATAAGAGGATGATGAAAATATCACAACTACCAGATTTGTAGGTGTTGGACCAATTGACCTGGGATCAGACTCAGGTGATGAAATGAAGATTGGAGCTCTTGGGAGTGTAGAAGGTGGACCTATTGACTTAGGTTCCGATTTAGGAAATGAGAAAGAGATTTCAACAGACATTATGCCAAAGGTGAGAAGGGAACCAAAGACTACATGGCTCCAAGAACTTGAAGAGATCAACTAAAGAATTCAAGCAGAGAATGTTGAATTAAAGAGACTCCTACAAAAAGTAGAGAAGGAGAAACAAAGGTTGTAGCATCAGTTACAAGCCAGGAAGGAGGCCATTGGAAAAGTATTCAAATAAAAAGCTTGAGGTAGAAAGTGATTCTTCAATTTCATGTTCTTTTTATGATGATGATTTCGTTTCTTTTGAGAAACATACTACATGAATTGGATAAAAATTGTTGAAGAAAATAAGATATCAAGGAAAGGGCCTCAAAATTAATGGCCAAGGAATTGTGAATCCCATCAAAGTGGAGGAATTGCCTCGTTATGCAAGACTTGGAAATATCAGAAAAGAGGTCAGGAATGCTCCAAGACAACCAGTGACCAACCAATGACATATGATGAGAGCATTCATCACATTCTAGTGATAGTGAGGATTGCATGGGCACTTATCATAGGCGCACTAGGAATAAGTGTTCCAAGATGATCCAAAATTTCTGGAAGAGAAAGAGTCATTGTAGTTGCTGCAACGAGGATGGACACTAGAGAGCCACATGTTAGATACTTCATGCCTAGAAAGCACCTATGAAGAAACCAACTGGTGAAGATGTTCAACAAGCGAATCAACCACAACGAGTTGACCCATTCACTTTGTTGAGTGCGATATGGTTTTATTAGATATAATAGCTTGTCATATTATTGAAAATCATATGTTACGAAATGATTGTAAAAGTGATGATGTGCTTTCCATCACTTATGAAAGAAAAATAATGATGTTTTGGCCTTTTTTTATTAATAGATGGGGTATTGGTTTCTATTATGATGTACGTTTGACCAAAGAGTGTGTCATATAAAATCTTGGCAAGCATGGGAATACTTAGTTCATGAGTGGTCATGTAATTGAAAATATAGTTTGCAAATATTGTACGATAGGTTTGTAAAGGATGCAGGTGTCGGCTCATCACTTATGTCTCCAAAGAACAAAGGTGAAGGAGAAGGAAGTGTGGCATGTCAGGGCACTTGTTGTGCAGACAAGGGAACACAACAGATTGCAGAATATTTTCATGCTTTTGGAGGACCAAAATATCCTCAGTAGGTAATAATGATCCAGGTGGCCCTTGAAACACTTAGTGATCAAAGAGGACTCAGGAAAGGATAAAAAATAAAAGTTCTTGGATTACAATGAAATTAGAGTAAGATCAAAGAGCTCATCAAAAAGTTTCCAACAACGCAAACGAAACCTCAATTTGATATCGTATGAAAAAGTTATGGCCAGTCAAATTTTTGGTCAACTAGGCCCTTTGGCTAAAGTTAGTAGAACACCAAATAAATTTGGAAGCCCGACTAAATCTGGGGGAGCCGCTAAATTTGGTAGAAATTAATGAGGCAACAATTTGACACTTTACGACGACAATTTTCGGTGGTCAAAATTGACGAAATTGTCGCCTACTTAATTTTTCCGGTGACCCCAAAATTTTGGCCAACGAATTTTGTCCATATTTAAAAAAAAAATCAGAATTGGCCAATGACCCAAAAAATTAATACTGCCAACCATTCTGCCAGGAAGGTAGGCTTAAAAATTAACACAAAGTTTTTTTAATTTAAAATCATATTTGCCATAAGAGAATAGGGGCATGAAACCCAATGAGGAGTTGGAACCCTGAGTGGGCATAGAAACAGAGGAGTAAAACCCTGACGTAGGGGAATATGCAAAGAATCTAAAAGATTCTCTAAGTGCCAAATTTTGACAGTTTCAGAAGCAGTCCAACTTTATACTCATTTTACTCAGTTTTCACAAGGAGCGCAGTGGTGAAGTTAGATTTGTCATTTGAGCATCATATCTTAAATCAACTTCAAGAGAAGAATATTTGTGGAATCACGAGGAATCTAAAAGATTCCCTAAGGGCCAAATTTTGATAGTTTCAGAACTAGGTCAACATTATACTCATTTTATCAGTTTTTCGTAAGGAGCGCAATGGCAAATTCAAAATTTTCATTTAAGCAACATATCTTTAGTCAACTTGCAAAGAGGAATATTTGTGGAAGAGTGAGGAATCTAAAAGATTCCCTAAGGGCCAAATTTCGACAGTTTTAGAAATAGGCTGACTTTATACTCATTTTACTCAGTTTTTTAGCAAGGAGCGCAGTGGTTAAGTTAGATTTGTCATTTGAGCAACATAATAGTCAACCAGTGAGAAGGAATCTTTGGGGCCTCTTTGAGATTCCCGAAGGTCCAGATTTTGACTGAAGCAGAAAGGGGTCGAGTTTACAATCATTTTTCGCAATTTTTCGCCAGAAATTCAATGGTGCAATCCATTTCTTTAGCAAAGGTGTGCATTTTTAGGCCATCCTCGGAAGTGGAGGTATAAGGTGTCTTTTGTACATGCATGTAATTTTATTTTTTGCTGAAGATTAATGAAAGATGCCTCCCCACATTCAGCAGAGCCCGGAGGTGTAGCCCACACTGGGTGAAATCCATTATCAACATGTTGTGTCTTTTCTTCTTATGGTTGTTGTTTATTTCCGCTTCGCTTATGTCTATGCATCTTATGGTTACATACTCTTTAAAATGAAATTATGTATGCATCTTTGAAGTGAAAAGATATAGATCGGGAGGTCTCAATGGATTTTATCACAGGTTTACCCAATTCTAAAGGAAAGAGTGTCATCATGGTGGTAGTTGATAAACTTATCAAGTATGCACACTTTTGTGCATTATCTCATCCTTTTAAAGCTAGTACAATTGCTACTGCATTTATGGAAACAATTCAGAAGCTACATGGAAACCCAAAGATTATTGTAAGTGACAAATATCCCATTTTCACTAGAAATTTTTGGACGAAATTATTTTCTTGTCTTAGTACTCAATTAGCTCATAACTCATCTTATCATCCTCAATCTGATGGGAAAACTGAGATAGTGAATAAATGTTTGGAAGGATATCTTCGTTGCTTTGTATCTGATAAACAAACATAATGGGTCAAGTGGTTACCTCTAGCTGAATGGTGGTATAACACTTCCTTCCATACTGCAACAAAAATGACCCCATTTATGGCACTTTATGGATATCATCCACCATCCATCACATCATCTTTAAGAGAAAATTCTAAGGTTCAAACAGTGGAAGATCACATTGAGCATCAACAACAAGTTCTACAACGCTTAAAGGATAACCTCACTCTGACGCAAAACTGAATGAAACAATAGGCATATCAGCATCGCAGTGAAATAAGTTTTAATGTAGGCGAATGGGTACTTTTATGGCTACAACCATATAAACAAATGTCCCTCAAGCAAGCGAAGAGGGATAATAAATTATCACCTAAGTATTATGGTCCTTACAAGGTGTTGCAAAAGATTGGTACTATGGCATATAAATTGGAGCTGCCTACATCTTTCCGAGTACACCCATTTTTCCATGTTTAATACTTAAAGAAGGTTATCAATGACAAGCTCCTAGTTCAAACAATGTTGTCAGTTTTTGATGAAGAAGGAAAAATCATATTTAGTCCTAAAGCAGTCATGGAAACAAGAACCCAACAACTATGAAAACGATTAATTTCAAAGTATCTCATTAAGTGGAAGAACTTAACCGCTGAAGATTCCACATGGGAGGATGGGATTTTATATGAAAGCATCTAGAACTACTCAAGCATTGAGGACAACACTTTTTTGAAGGAGACAGACATGTTAGGTCCCTATAATACTAGTGCATCCCCCTTGTTTTTATTATTAGTGTAGCCCCTATTGTTATTTTTATGCCCTTACATTATTATTGTTATGTAAGCTTTGATTATATTTTGACCCCTTAGGCTCATGTATATATCAAAGATGTCTTATCATTTGTATCATCGAAGATCTATTCATTTATGTGATGTAAAGGAGGTTGCCCCCTCGAAGAGGCTATTTATCAAGTCATTGATCTATCTTTTCTTCTATTTTGTGAGCTCGTTGCATAACATACTCCATTGGAATGAATTACTAGATTATCCTTTAGCTTCCATTATAAGTCTTTTAGTGTTACTTCCTATAACTTTCTATGAAAAGGAGCTACATTGCATATCTATAGATATTTTTAATTATACCATGACTTACACTTCTCATTATGGATTATTCCACATGATTTTAGACTTTGATAAAAATATTGAATATGTTTATTCCATTCTCTCCACATGTTGTCATGTTATACATATATGTGTACAAATGCAATCCTGATTATAATTTAATAGATCAAGTTCTCATAAAATTGTGTATGTATTAGACATACATTTGGCAATATATAACTAATTAATATAAGTTTACATCATTAAATCTTAAGAACTCACATTAAATATTTCTTCATCAAATAGAATAAAATTCAATAATACAAATTTCAACTAGCAGAATAGTATGGAATTAATATAAGAATAAGATTTGATACCTATATACATCCATTAACAAGAACTCTTTAAATGTCACTAGTTAATTAGAATATAAACAACAATTTAGTTCTAACATTTAAAAAATTTACTACCAAGCACCAGATGATGAAACTTCAAATTGTAGTTTCCAAATCCCATGATTTCCTCACTTCTCATAATTCTGGTAATTCTCTTGTTGATTTGAACATTGCTGACTCACTGATTGACCTCTCCCCCGCGGGCACCCAAGTTGTGATAGGGATATATGGAACATGAATACACTAGCAACGTGGAGGCAAACTCTCCAACTCAAGAGGTTCCCACTCAAAGAAAACTCCACACACACTAAACTTGCAAATAGAAATCTATTGGTCACTCAAAAGAAATTTAGCATTAGGATATTTGTCCACCATTAGGTGCATCCAAAGTGGGTTTCTCATAGCTTTATCTTTGAATTTTTGTTGTACTACCACTTGGCTTCTCATGCAATATCACAATTTTTTTAAATTCAATATTCTTATTATTCACCTACCCATTTGTCACCATTTTAATAAGGTTCTACATTTCATTTTCTTATTTCCTTTTGAAAAGACTAATTTCTCTCACTCCAAGCATAATTCCTATTTACTCTCTTAGTTGACCCTTAGTCCCATATTTGATTCCTCTATTTTGGTATTTAAGTGTGTCATCAACTAATGTTAACAAGTAGGTATCAGATTTATGTCCCTAAGAACCCTTATTTTTTCTCAATTCTAGTCTTAGTTGGAGATTTTTAATCTATGCTTAATCCATATGGAGGTTTTCTCATGAATGTCATTCTTCTTAATTTTTAAATTGATTCTTTTTAATTTCACGCACCCCTTACCTTTATGGTTATTAGTACCCAACATTTTATTGTTATTGTAACTTCCTAATTTTGAACATTTTCCTTGACATGTTTAAGAATAGTTAGATTATACAATGGAGTTGTTTTGCTTCTATAGTTTTTCCAAGTGTGAGAGTAGTTAATTGAGGTATTTGATTGATTTCCTAAAGATTATTTTAATTCAATACCCTTAACTCCCATTTTGTTCGTCCCTTTTAACTTTGGCATTTTGATCCATGAACTTAATTTTCCAGTTCTCGATAACAAAGGTGATACATCCATTGTTCCCCTCAATAACTTCTGAGGGTGCCAAGTCAGTTGTTCCCTTCAAGAAGTTCCTCTCGAAGTTCCAAGGGTGCGAAAACACTTTCCCTTCAAGTATTTGTGACTAATAGAGGAGAACATAGGCATGTTGGTGGAGACCATTATTAATTATAAGGTTGTTCTCTATTGTGAGACTAATTTTGTGAGGATTAAGGCTTTTGCCTTGATGCGAATGACAAAATCCATCATTCAACCCTCATGGCATCATGCAACTTCAAGGTGAAGGTGCCCCACACCTTCCAACCCAAGCAACAACATGAGTGCTAGTGGGTATAATCAGGGATGTTGTTCCACCCCTCCCATGAAATATAATCTACTATGTATAACCCCCATTACCCATGTGTAAGTCATTTAGTCAAGCACTTTGACATGTGTGTGCAACCAATGAAATGACATTAGTTTTTGTAACAACGTATTGTAAATAAATTTAATCTTTTGACATCAAGTATACTCAAGTAGCCAAATTAGAATTACTATCTCTTATTGTACATGTGCACCAAAGTGATTTATTGCCACAATCAAACAAATGATAGTAACATTTGATGAGAAATATAAATCCTTAAAATATATGCATCTTAAGTAACATCGAAATCATCAATAACTAGAATATCATAGCCATGATCATACTCAACACTGAAAATCAAAATAAGCACATCATGAGTCATCATCACAAAAATAACAATAATTGGATCATCAAAGTCTAACCTCATCAACGAATATAGTGCATGTCACAATACTATCTCAGAAGACATAATGATACTAACGATATCTATCTTAGGTCAACTAGAGGGGGAGCTACATCATCCAACTTAAGGCCTAGAAAAACATAACATTTGGAAGTCAACACATACCAATATATTTAAAACTTTGTTGCACTTAGACTATTATAATTTTTTCTTAAACAAACTATTGGTATGACACAATCAAATACAAATATAAAAGAATAACATTGCTATGAAACCAAAGTAGCTTTGAAGTAGCATAAGATTGATAAATCATAATCATTTTCTATTTCAAATTCACTTGCATATTTACTATTAAGAATGATAAACAAGATCCACGGTTAAGAATCTTGTCAATGTTGTTGTAAAATATTTTGGTTGTGAAATAAGTTATATTTTTTTTACCTGAACTAGGGTTTTGCGTTAGGGTTTTGTCGCTGGTCACCATGGCGGGGCACAGAGGAGGGAGTTTAGCTCCCTCCTACAGTCAAGTGGTTGTGGATAGAAGCAAGGGAGCTGGATCACATCGCTTCAAGAAACCAATGGAGGTGGCAACAGAGGCTATGAATACAGAAAAACCGGAAAATATCAGACCTCATGGACAGGAAGAGAATCATGAGGAAGCTAGTAAGGAGAAGAAGAAAAAGGTTAGCAATCAGAAAGTTGCTCCTATGAGTACAACAAGGGTATGTAAACCCAAGTCGACCACTATTCCTTGGGTCGTGTTAAGTGAGAAAGCGCTACAGGTGCACAGAGATCACATGGTAGAATATGCGATTATCTGCAAATTTATGGGGATTTGGCTAACGAATAAGGCTTTGCAAGCATGGATAAGGAACCATTGGAAACCAAAGGGGGAATCAACCTTCACCTTGGGTCCAAGGGCTTCTTCACGGTGGTGTTCACAAGCTTAGAAGATAAAGACATAGTGTTTGAGGGAGGACCCTATTTTTATGCTTCTACAGGCCTTTACATGCGACCATGGGTGATGAACTTTGTCCCACAACGAGAAACTTTCACATCGGTACCGGTATGGATAAGACTCTACTCCCTTCCTTTAGATTATTGGATGCCGAAGTCTCTAAAGGCTATCGGCAACAACCTAGGGCATTTTATAAAGATCTCAAATGCTACTCTAAGAGGCAAATACACTTCCTTCGCCTGGATATGTGTGGAAATGGACTTATCTGGGGCACTTTCGGATGCAATCATTTTAGAATTGTATGAAAAGGAATGGGTGCAGGCGGTGCACTATGAACACGTCCCATTTAGGTGCCATAAGTGCCATGAACATGGGCACCTATACCGGGACTGCCCATTGAACAAGATGGAGAGAAATACAAAAGACACTACATGTAAAGATCCCGAGGGTTTTACTAAGGTTGGGGGTAAAGGGAAAGGAGGCAAGCAATACCAAAAGAAAATTAATGAATACGGACAACCGAGCCACAATAGTTTCAAGATCTTAGAAAAAGTTGGAAACAACGGGACAAACCAGGAGTCAGATAATATTCCCACTCAGGAGGAAAGGGATGATAACATGGAGGATATATCAGAGAACAACCAAAAAAAGGATGATATGCCGAGCATTATGGAGCTCAGTAGGGACCATGAGATGACCCCAAGTGAGGCTGGAAAAGAAGACCATGAACTGGAGGAGATTCTAGAGAGGGAGAATTTAGATCTAGAAAAGTTTTTGGAGCAGGGAATCACTAAAGGGGTAGACTCTCTGCCAAAAGAGGAGTTTGATAGGATTCAACAGCTCTTCCTCTGGAGATCACAAACGAACGGTTATGGAGTCAAAAGAAACCATGATAGCCAGGAGAACAAAGGGGTGAATACGATGGAGGATACACTGATGCATTCTTCCAAGAACTCGGGTAGGAAAAGAGGAAGAAAAAAACAGAATGAGCTGCTGATTGAATGTGGGAAACTTATGATTAAGTCAGGTAAGATGAGGGATCTTACCAGTTACTCCTTTACAAACCTTTCTTAATGAAGCTTACAACCTGGAACATTAGGGGTCTAGGAAGTAAAAGGAAACAAAGAAATCTTAGAATAAAAGAAGAAAAACCAGATATAGTTTTTATTCAGGAAACAAAATGTTCGATGGACAAGATCAGAGAGATACATAGCAAATGGTTAATCAAGTATGAGTATCTAGAGGTTAAAGCGGACAACTCGGTGGGTGGGATTCTTACGCTATGGGATCCTCAGAAACTTGGAATCCTGGATGTTGAATCTTCTAGGAACTATCTATCGCTAGTGATTCAACATTTGGGTGATAAGGAGATCTACATGATCACTAACATATATGGTCCTCAAAAACTAGAAGACAAACTTAAGCTTCTCACCTCCATTGAGGAGCTGAGCGAGATATCCTGATATGCCCTGGATTCTGGCAGGGGATTTCAATATGATCAGATCTCTTACAGATAAAAAAGGCGGCACCATAAAACTAGGCAGAGACTCCATTGCCTTCCAGAACTTCATGAATAGCATGGGGCTAGTGGACAATGAAATAGTAAATGGAACTTTTACTTGGAACAATAAGAGGGGAGGGGCTTCTCAAGTCACCTCTAAACTAGATAGATTCATAATCTTAGATGACCTCCTTCTCACAGATCTTGATATGTCCGCTTTAGTCCTTCCTTTTGGAGGCTCAGACCACTGGCCTGTCCAACTTGAAGCTACTTTTATGGGTACACCGAGGAACAAACCTTTTAGGTTTGAAAATGTCTGGCTCTCTCACCCTGACTTCACCAACAATATTGACAAATGGTGGATGGAAGATATGCCCGTTCAAGGCACTAAAATTTTCATGTTACAACAGAGACTTAAACACATCAAATCTAGGCTTAAAGATTGGAACAAAAAAGAGTTTGGTAATATTTTTAAAGCCAAAAAAGAAGTTGAGCAGAAACTCCAGGGGATTAATCAAATCATCAACACAAAAGTTTTTACCCAGGAACGGAAAATTCAGGCTGACTCTCTTCAGAACGAATGGGAAGATCAGTGCATGCAAGATGATATTTTCTGGAGACAAAAATCGAGGGTGCAGTGGATTAGAGAAGGAGAAAGAAACACAAAGTTTTTTCATAGATCAACCTAGGATCACAGATCACATAACATAATTCGAAAATTTAAAGATTCTCAAGGGAAAGAGCTTGTCTCTCACAAAGAAATGGAATCTGTCCTAGTTCAACACTTCCTTAGCATAGCAGAGGAGCCTCTTGTCGACAGATCTCGTTTCATTAAAATATTCACAAAGTTCATTCCTAAGCTTGAAACCAGGGAAGACAACCACAATCTTAATAGGCCAGTGTTTGAGGAGGAGGCCAGTGAAGTTATCAGTGAGATGAAAAATGGGAAAGCTCTTGGCCCTGATGGTTTCAATGTATACTTCTTCAAATCTTGCTGGAAAACATTCAAACAAGATATCATTGATGTTGTGGAGGACTCTAGAAGATCCAAAACTGTTTTGAAGGCTCTTAATGCCTCTTTCATAGCTTTGATTCCAAAGCAGAAAAAAGCTATGACATCGAACATATTCAGACCCATAGACTCAAGCCCCTTCTTCCTGCTCCCGTCTTAGTGGAGCAAACTGAATATGTGGAAGGAAGACAAATTCTCAACAACATCATACAAGCTCACGAGGTGGTACACTCTCTTAAGAGCAATAAGCAAGCTGGTATGATCATGTAGGTTGACCTAGCGAATGCTTATGATAAGCTAAGCTAGTCTTACATCAGGGTAGTGCTAAGAGCTTATGGCTTCGACCACAACTAGACAAGATGGGTTATGGCCCTTGTATCCATGGCTAGCTTCTCCATTCTGCTTAACGACTCTCCCTCTAGAACCTTTATGCCTTCTAGGGGTGTCAAATAAGGGGATCTGCTCTCCCCCTTCCTCTTTGTTCTCATGATGGAAGGGTTAGGTAAAGCGATCAAAATGGAAAATGCTGAAGGAAGAATCCAGGGTTTGAAACTTACCCCAGATGGTGCTGCTTCTACTCATCAACAATTTGTGGATGATACAATGCTGCAGGGTATTCCCATGGTCAAGGAAGCCAGAGATTTCAAACAAATCCTGAACAACTTTGCTTTGCCTACTAGTAGAGAGGTAAGTCTTGACAAATCAAAGGTTTTCTTTTTTAACACTGACATTGCTATTCAGAGGAACCTCACCAGAATTCTCTGGTTTCAAAGGGATCAGTTACCTTCCAAGTACCTTGGAATTCCTCTTACGAGCAAGCCTCTGAGCAAGGGAGTGTGGGAGCCGGTAACTAATAAACTTCAGGAAAAAGTTAGGGAATGGACTTGCAAGTCTTTGAATTTGGTGGGGCATCTTGTGCTTACAAAGGTTGTCCTTCAAGCTATACCCATTTTCAGGTTTTCAGCTCTTCCTGCTCCTAAAGGAGTTATGCAACAAATTAGGAGTATTCAATGAGATTTTATTTGGGGAAAAAGGGAAGAGAAAAAAAAGTGGGCTTTGGTAGCTTGGGATAAGCTCTGCAAACCTAAGGCTCATGGTGGTTTGGGGGTTCATGACCCTGAAACCATCAGCAAAGTTTCGGGAGCCAAACTTTGGTGGAGGTAGTTCAAGGAATCAACAACCCCTTGGGCCAAGCTTTGGAAACAGAAATATGCAAATAATTGGCAGGAGAGGGATCATATCCGAATGTCAGGGCTCATCAAGGGCTCCCACATTTAGAACCTTGCTTGGGAGAATAGAGCCATTGTCCAGCAACATAGTTTCTGGGAGATCCGAGCGGGGAACCTTGCATGGTTTTGAGAGGATAACTGGCAGTAGGAACCAAATTTGTTTAGAGAAGAACTAACCACTCTCAAGAATGACACTGACAACAAAGGTTTACTTATGGTAAGTGACTTTTGGAATTAGATAAGGGACAATGGTAAATGGATAATGTGGAAGGATCTTGGTTATAGTGAAGAGAGTCCTTTGAAGGCCTAGGCAGATTCTCTTGCTCTTGACTTGGAACAGAGGAAGATTTTGGTGTCATCCATGTCTGACCAACTGAGATGGGGAAGAAACAACGAAGGCACCTTTAGCCTCAAAGAAGCTAAACAAATGGCCCTAGGTTTTTATTATCAAAACCCTGATTAGGTTTGGAAGGACCTTTGGCAGAACCTACAATGGATGAAAATCAAGTTGTTTATGTGGTTGGTTCAACAAAATAAAATTCTCACGTGGGAGAATCTTCTGAAAAGGGTATTTGTTGGCCCATCCAAATGCCATCTATGTGGGTTACATGAGGAGATGATGGAACACTTACTCAACCTCTACCCATTCACCTCTACCTTATGGTATTGGGTGGCATTAGTCTTCAGGCAAACTGACAGGGACAGACTCAGCATCACCAACACTTTGAAGAACTGGAGGAAAGACTTCTCAGACAATGAAATCATCAACAAAGCTTGGAATCTGGTTCCAGGCTTTATTATCTGGGATGTCTGGAAAGAACGCAATGGCATAATTTTCAAGAACAAAACAGGTTTGATCCAGAACATCATCGCCCAAAAATTACGACAGCTCAAAGATACAGTTAGAGCCCTTATGTGGAAACTTCCTGAGAACCCTCCTTCGCCCTAGGATGCTCACATATTGTGGCAGTTGGGTCTCCATTCTCTGGCTCCCCAGGGAACTGACAAGGGTGTGAGAAAAACAACTGCTGGTAAAGATATATGGCAACCTCCTCCTCATGGTTTTTTGAAAATCAATATAGACGGAGCCTCTAAGGGAAACCCAGGGATGGCTGGATTTGGCGGTGTCATAAGAGATGAGCAGGGGTGCATAAAGGATATCTTTCAAAGTCATTTGGGTGCTGACACTATTAACATGGTGGAGCTCATGGCCTTAGAGCAGTGCCTGGAAATCCTGATCGAGTCAAATTTACATAATGCCATCATTGAAGTTGACTCTGAATTGGTCATTAATGCAGCCAAGAAGATGTGTAATGGAACAACACCAGGAAAAGTGTCGAAACATTGGAAGCTATCATAGGTCTTTCAGTGTATTCATTCCCACTTGCGAACCCTAAGAACTGTCAACTTCGTTCATGTGCAAAGAAAAGACAATATGCTAGCTGATTGTCTGGTGAATGAAGGAGTGCTATGTAAGGAAAGCTATATTAGGTATGATTGGGATTTGACACCCTTGGGTAAACTGCGTGATGACTGTCACGATAGGAGGCCAAAGATATGGAGTAATTCCAGACGATGAGTAATGAGCAAGAGGAAGACTAGCGGAAGTAGGAGAGAGCGGAAGTAAATCCTAACAGTTGATCCCACAATCAGTGCTTAAGTCAAATCTAACTATAGGGGATGAGTATTTGGTAAATAATGGGCTAGTTGAAGGGCCACAGACCATAGGTTTTTATGGCCTTCGTTATCGAATGGCTATCGGGTTTGAAAATGATTAGTGGTTAAGTCTACAAGCGGACCCAAAGATTTATAGATCAATGGTTTATAATCTTTATCGGCTTTGTAAAGCGGGTAAATGTCGCACTAGTTTCTGATTCGATATCATTGAGGACCGTTAGATCAAAAGGGGCTTGATCGAATGGATATCGAGTTTTAAAAGTGATCGGAGGTTAAGTCTTAGAGCGGACCCGAATTTTTATAAACCAATGGCTTATAATCCTTATCGGATCCGTGAAGCGAGTAAGAGTCGCGCATGTTTCCGGTGCGATATCATTAAGGACCGTCAGATCATTTGAGTTATTGATTGAAAGGATATCGAGTTTCAAAATGGGTGGAGGTTAAGTCCAAGAGTGGACCCGAAGTTTTATACACCATTAGTTTATTTTCTCTGTCGACTCCGTAAAGCGGGTAAGGGTCGCATAAGTTTCCGATGTGATTTCTTTAAGGAACGTTGAATCATTGGGGTTCTTATCAAATGGCTATCGGGTTGTCAAATGGTCGGAGGTTTTATGTGTAAGGTTTTGGGTTTTGTTGACCCTGTTGATTGTTAATCATCAACGGGTCTATCTTTTGTTGGTCTTTACACTTGTAAAGACGTGTACCATATGTAATATTTTTTTCGGTTAATTGAAGGCTCCACTCTTACTTGACCAAAAAAAAAGAATGATAAACATCATAATTTATTTTTCAAGTTCACTCACATTTTACTATTACTTATAACATGTTATATTACTTTAATCTAGAGCAAGGATATAACACCTAACAATGCATATGTAATTTCATCTGAATTAGCTTATTTGAGGGATTTTTGTTTATTTTTAGATAACGTGAGAAATGAGCAGAGGATTTGGGGCCTATATTCAATGCTCCACCAAGTTTTTGGGACGTGGAAGTGGATAAGTGCATCTAAGAGACATGTGGAAGCACCTTCCAAATCCAGGGTACATCATAGGGGATGTAGGGGTTGTTGACATAAAATACCTCATTGTGAATATCCAAAAAAAATGAATTGAAATATATGAAAACATAGGATATAAATCATTGAAATATTTACATAACTATGCACAATAACATACATCATTACATGTAACATAATAAATCACAAATGGCACATATAATGATGTAACAACATAATAATCATGATCCACAAAGCATCTATCACCATTGTTTTTGTCATTATATTTAGAAAATTAAGATGATATGGATCTAATTCTTAAGAAAAATGATGTAAGAACATGACAAATGAAAAATGTGCATCACTACTCAAGGTAATGCCCCACTAATCTCTACTGTAGCCACCAGACATAGGAATAAGGAAAAACATGAGAATGTTAATATCTAAATCAAAATAATTTTCATTCTCTTGAATATTCAATTGCACACCAACCTACTTAGGTTGTGCCTCATGAGTTCTCTTCTCTTCATGTATCTATGCATGGCTTATGTTCATTTTATATTTGTTTCATTTTTTCTTATTTTTTACTTAAAATAATGGAATTAGTTGTACCTCATTAGCTCCATCCTCTTCATGTACCCATGCATTAGGTTTACATTCATTTTATATTTTATTTTTTAATGTGTTTTTTCTTGAAATGATAGACTTTGGTCAAAAGGAAGCATGGGAGGATATCATTTTTTGATGGGGGAATAGGAATTTGATACTATACTCCCTTGTATTCTCTCAAAGGGGGACATGGATAAATGTATGCTTTAGAAAATCCACATCCTGTGAGTAGGGGGAATGTGTTCCCTACCCTTAGAAACATGTCCCCATGTAACACTTCTTATACTGGCATTTAAAAAAAAATCAAATAAACATATTTATGCATTCTCTACATCTAGCCACCACACATAGGAATAAGGACAAACATGAGAATGTTAATATAGAAAGCAAAATCATTTTCATTCTCTAGAGTATTCAGTTGCACACCAACCTACTCGGGTTGTGCCTCATGAGTTCCCTTCTCTTCATGTATCTATGCATGGCCTATGTTCAATATATATATATATATATATATATATATATATAAAATTTAAATAATGGAATTAGTTGTACCTCATTAGCTCCTTCCTCTTCATGTTATATCTATGCAGTAGGTTTACATTCATTTTGTATTTGTTCTTTTTATGTGTTTTTCCTTTTCTTGAAATGATAGACTTTGGTAAAAAGGAAGCATCGAAGGATACCATTTTTTTTATAGGGAATATGAATTTCATACTATGCTCCCTTGTATCATCTCAAAGGGGGATGCAGATAAATGTATGATTTGGAGAAACCACATCTTGTGAGTGGTGGGAATATGCTCCCTACCCTTAGAAATGTGACCCCATGTAACACTTATTATAATGGTATTTAAAAAATATCAAATAAACATATTTGTGCATTGAGGCTATGAATACTTTTTTATTTTAGAGATCCAATTCTTAGAAAAATTGCACCAACAAATTTACCATGCATTGCTATCAAGCCAAATATATCATTCCCTTCATGAATGCTACTTATAATATTCTAAACACACCATTTCGTTCCATGGTAAATGCAAAATTTCTACAGAAAAATGCATTTGTGGTCAAATCTTGATAAACAAAAGAAGTACATGGTTTTGATTGGTATGCTATTTTTTATATTAGTGAAGATATAGAGGAATGATATGGTATTTAACGCAAGTCTCACAAATTAGTAATTTTTGTAAAATTTAGAATATATCTCAAGGATACCCAACTTACATTCATTTTGAAGGCAATTCAGTTTCTCCATAATTTCTTCTATTTTTTGAAGAATGGAGTCATAATGGAGAATGATTAGCTAAATTCAATATCTTTGTAACTTTGACTTCTATGGCTCAACATGTTCTCTAGCCTCTTCATATTATTCAATTTTTGTCTCACCCTTATCCACTACAATAATTCTAACATGGAGTTAGTGGAAACACTTCTAACTCATTTAGCTTTTCACTCAATGACTATTTCAATGCATCACATTGTCGAACCAATGAATTAGCTTTATATATGACCATGTTAAGATTTTATTTTAGAGATGGATTTTTCTCTTTGAGATCCCCATTTATTCTTTTAGTTAATATCTTATTGGATGCACTTCATCAAGTTATACACTCAAATAAGATAGCTCCATCTCCTTACAGAAAAGGCTTGTCTCAAGGAAACATGATAGGAAATTGAGTTTCATCCTTCCTAGAACCATCATTAGATTACAAGATCATAACTCCAATGCATTTTTGGAATATATATTTTTGTTTAAGATATGCTTAATACCTTGCAATAACCAAATGTACATGAGCTTCTAGAGGAGAAATTGTTTGCATGTTTGCATTAGTAACAAATATTTCATTTTGAATGACTTATTTAATAGAAGTAAATCATTTATTTAGCATGTGATACAAATGCCTATTTATTGAGAATGTATATCCCAAGTCCCTTCTACCTTACCATTCTAAGAGTTCTCTCTAAAAACCAACCAAATTATTGCATAATTATTCCTTCTAAGTATGACACTGAACCAATATGAAGAAAGTATCATTTGTTCCAACTATAAATGGGTCCATATATCCTATTATAAAATTCAATGAGAAATCTAGGGAAAAAACTACTAATGAAATTTGACGAGTTCTATGACTAGTAAAAATGTATTAAAACGATTCAACTTTCCAAGATTACCGAGCTCAAATGGAATGGCATAGGAGAATTAATTATAGAGGTAATTTTTTATAGCATTAATGAATTTATTGATCAATTTGTGTACTTTGTTACAAATCCAAATCCCTCAACATTTTAATAATCACTTGACAATATTGACAGTAAACAAATTAGATATTTTTTTCTAAGATTTCCACAAATACATTGTAGGAATCAACAAAACAACCTAGAATTCTCTCCCATAAAAAGATAAATTAAGAAAATTCCAATGTTTCATCCTCACTTTATATAGTTATTAGTAAACAAAGACATTGAACTTCATGTAGTGGAAAATTGAAGAAATTTCCTTGCATAATATCATTAGATGGTGTCTTGAAAGATATTATGAGTGATATTTTTTTTATTTTTTTGATGGAGTGAAGATGTATAGAGAAAGAAATTTATTGTTCTCTAGTCACGTTACCATCTCCGATTGAGCCAAGTATTTCTAATCTCTCTGATGCTAGTATATTTTTTAATCTTTTTGCTCTTTTTTCTGCATCTTGAGGCTACTTATTTCTCAGGATAGGGTATCATTGAATTTACTTTTTTTTTAATCAAGATACCATCTCTACTTCTCTATTTTAGTCACCACTAATTGATCCATACATCTTGAATTGACTTGCCATGTCCAATCAAGCTTCCATATTTGATCTTGAGGCAACCACTACCTAGGATAAAGCCATAATCTATTTGGAGATACTACAATAATTGAGCCAACCATTGTCCATTCAATTTCAGATTGAGTCGATTAATATCTTATGATTTTCGTATGTAGGTCGTCTCCATGATATAAGTCAAGGTTAGGAATAATCAACTATGTAATTAAATATATAGGTTGGGTGTAGTATGCTCATGAAATATTGTTTGCACGATGGCATAAAAAATAAAAATATCCCTCCCCATTGCAAGCTCCCTATTACCCCCCTTTGTTCCTTCTTCACCCTCTTCCCTTTCCTTCAACCCCTTACCCTCTCCAATAGTAGTTACCCCTTTTCTATACATGCCTCCCTTTCCTTTTATCACTATTGGCTCTCTATATTCCTAGCAAGACATAGAAGAAATTCCCATAACTACTCAAATTGGAGTGGGTGTCTCCAAGGGTACAACAAATATCAACAATGATAGGATATCCAAATAGTGAAAACCTAATTGAGATTCAAATGATGGGCAATAGAAATAAAATTTCAACTACAGGGTTAGTGAAATGGTTGGAATAACTCAAAATTATGAACTATAAATTACAAGTAGCAATTCTCATTCTTTCCAATATGATTTCAAAGGTACAATCGAAAAATATTATACTCAAATAGATAGTCTAGGAATCCAGGGTTTAAGAAAAATATCCAAGTCATAGATGATACCTTCATGCTAATATCAGATCCCACAAGTATTATTTAAAAGGGAAACTAAAAATCAACTTAGTTCTTAGGTCTAGGTGGTCCATGAGAAAGACAAGGTGCCACCTCAAGTAAAGGCAATGGAAGTCATACAAGTTAACCTAATTAAGGAACAATCCAAGTGGGCATGGAAACTTAATCTAAAGGTTTGAGGATTCCCCACCTCTCATTTGTCATTTAAAAATCCAACGCAACCAATGACCTCTTTCCTTCAGGACACATTTGGCATATTAAACATAGACCCTGAGAAAACTTAGTACAATTTAGATTCCACAACCCTCTTCCTTTTATTTTTTACTTTGGGAGGCATATTGTGAGCTCTCATAGCCAAGAAGGGACTCTTATAAATTTCCCATAAAATGTGTATTGATGTGAATCTTACATTCTCTTGTGTTGCAAAACTTTAAAAAATCCTAGGATTGGTTAGTAAAGGCCCAAAAAATAGTGAAATGTGGTAGCCATTTAGGGTTTTAAAATATTGATTCAAGAATTTCCTCCCTGATGGTATTATTGACTATGTTATACCAAAAAATCCACTGTTAGGCCATATGGTCCTCTCTAGGTTCACTTTATGACACACTTAGACCTTTATATATTCTCTATGTGACCAAGACCCATGTGAGTCTCCTTTAGATATACTAGACTATTTAAGCTATCAATCACTTTTAGTTTGAATACATGAGACATGGAATATTTGTGGGGTTAGGGATTCAAGAGGTATTTCTTGTTATTATGGTTAGTTTTTATAAGGAGGATCATTTAATCTGGATTAGGATTAGTGATATGTCCTCCCTTACCCATGACATATTCAATGCTACTTAGCTCCTACCTCATTGGATTATGCTCTACACAAGGATTCTAATAGGGATCCATACCCAAAATTATATGACGACATATTGTATTGTTCAAAACAATGTGAGGTCATTCTTGTAAGGGAATTAAATGCTTCCACTAGGAACCAATAGATATTACTGCACAATATATCCAAGGATGCTTTTCAACTTAATGAGATTACATAGTCATAGTGAACCTTCATAAGATATTAGATGATAGGTTGGGACCCATTTTATCTTATTGTAAGAAACTTATACCATATGGTTGAATCTCATGAGATATTGATTTATAATGGCCTATGTTATTTCTTGAATCATTTTACATTTTTCTTTGACAATGTGAGGGCTATTATCGTTAACTATGCCAATTATAGCCTACTTATATATGTTTTCTACTTCTCAATCCTTTATATTCCCTTACTAGATCATGCTCTTGTATCCTTTAACTCAGAAACAACCCTCCCTTACTAAATCCCTTCCATTTTTTAGTTCCCCCTCAGATTACCATCCTATTCGATGATGGGGATATCGATATCTATTATATCCATCTCCATTATATACCTCCCAACCAATCTTTTTTCTTATCACTTAATTTATCCTCCTCCAGGTATGCCCTTGTCTCTTTTTATATTTGGGAAGCAACACTTAAAATCATCGCCCTCATACTGGTCAAGCCCCTTTTCACTCTCCAAAACCTTGATACAACTCAATGAATTAATGATGTGATGAGTAATGAAAGTCATATTATTTTTAGGTCCAACATGTCCTCTTACATGATCTCACCTCTTATTCCAAACTCCAAAAATCCTATTATTCTCTTCTTTGGTGCAATAACTCTTTCTTGTCCATGAATATAGGAATTGTATCCCTCCCTTCATCACTTTCCAAAAACCTTTTAGCACACTCTTTTCCATCATTATTTTTTTTTACACCCCAACCTTAATCCCTAGTGCATGTTCACACATATTACCACTCTACATGACATCCATGGATATCCCCCTATCTTGGTCCCCTTTCAACCCATATTTTTGTCACATGCTTGGAGACTCACATATCCAACAAGAAATAAGGGACATGAACACTAGAAAATTAGTAAAAGAGGATATCTTTTAGGTAGAGTTCCTTAAACATGACATTCAACCATTGGCTTAGTATATCATTTATCTATTTAAACATATGGTTTTCCTTGGATTTCCACCTAGATGGCCCAACCATGTTATCAACCTTACCAATAGATCGAGGTCCATTATTGATTTGAATAACTATTGAAATAATATGGTGTGTCACACTTTTTTCAAGTTATATGCCACACCCCTCCATTAGATACTATTAATGATGCTTAAATATGGATAGCTTTTGGCCAAGGGCTAGGGACGTTTTCAAATACATTATTAGAGCATTGACCACATTCTCACCCTTGGAGCCACGATAGAGGGTTTACCCCACCCAAGCTTAGATCGAGGGCCTAAATTCTATTGCAAGGAACGTTATTATTGAGATAATACAAGGAAAAGTTCACTATGAATGGTTCATATCTATTCACCCAAGTCAAATTAGAAAATTGTGTTTCATCATGCTGACAAGGTTTGGTGGGAAATGAAAGAAAATTTCAATTCTACAAATGGTCTAGATTTGATTTTCTCAATAAGATATATGGCATATATTTCATTAATGACCACAATTTAATTCACCAAAACTTCATATATGACCTATATTATGTTTTGAGGACAAGTATAATTAGGAAAGGAAAGTAATGGAGATTCTATGAGGAATTGATTGCACTACCAATAGAAGGAAATCTGTGGTCCATATTTTCCATTGGAACTTATACTATTATAGACCAAATTGTTGGGAGGTTGTGGAAAAGGAAAATGTAGAAAGTTTCCTATAGAACACTTTGGGTTGGGTAGCGTTTTATATACAAGGTCATAATTTCCCGTATCAAAGAGCTTCACAAGTTGAAGTACTTGGGAAACATCTACCAACATGCTACATAGGGATGCAATTCCATCTAAAATATGTTGGAAATAATGAGAGGGGGGTGAATCTATTCAATACTTTTTAACTTCATAGATCATTAATTATCATTACAATTAGATAAATCATGAATCAACATCATATGAATTGTAAATAACACCATTCAACAATGCACAAACATCAAGACAATAGACAATAAATTTTTAGGTGGAAACCCTTTCGAGAGAAAAACCATCAAACGCTTCTTAATATTTTCTTCAATAAAATTTACATCAATATTTTCAAATCCAAAAGAGGGAGGCTCCAACCCCCTGGTTTACAAGCTCCAACTTGAAATATGCTCCAACACCATGTTTACCAACTGCAATTGAAAGGATGCTCCAACACCCTAGTTTATAGGCTCCAACTTGAAGGATGATCCAACACTTGTTTACTAGCTGCTATTGGATGGAAACTCCAACACCCTGTGCAAGCCCCAACCTTCCCTAGCACCACCTTGTCACTGTGAATTATTCTCAAGCTCTAACCTGAAGGGGACTCCACTCTCCTGCCTTGCACCACCCTACCACCCTGTTCAGTCGCCAAATTAAGTCTCACAATTTTCAGACTGGATCCACCTGACTCAACTAGAAAATAAATAACATCAAAAATATTTTGATGTCTTTGTCCATTTCTAACACTTGGCACAAGATTATCAGTAGCAAACATAACCCCTTCTGTTCATTTTTCATGTTCATTGGAACAATCAAATCCTCTTTTTCCCAACATAAATAATGCTCTTTGTTTAAAGATCCTCAACAAATTGGAATGCAAAATATGGTCAATCAAGTCTGCCTCATGCATCCATTGACATCAAAAGTCTTGGTGTCACTATTACAAACATTAATCTATTGTCTAAGAAAATTTAGCCATACAAAATTTCAATATGAAAGTCATTGTAATACAAACCCTAACCCAACAATTCGACAACAACATCATGTCCTCAGGTACTCTTCTGGTATTAATATAAATAATGACTCTCTTCCATCGAAACAACTTATTCACATATCAAACCCAAGCTATAACATATATATAGCATCAACAAACATACATGGATAACCCAGTAGCAACCAAACTCTTGCCATACAGTCTACTTTATGATTCTCATATGAAATTTTATTGATAACTTCTCTGAACAATGTAAGTCACCAAGAACAACATATACATAAAATCATAGTCTACATATACTTGCCAAACTTCAGTAGTAATCAAGGTCTCCATAGTTTCATGATCTTTCCATATACATTCACTGGCAACATCAATATGAGTCATTTGTTTATAAACTTGACTAGCATTATACTTCAGTACTTTTGGATATGTCATGAACTAGAACTGGTTATAGGTCAAAAAAATGTATCTATCAAAAAACCATGCTTCACTGGGTAAAGTAGCTTCAATGATATACTTTCATACTATAGTCTGACCAACATCATACTAGAGACAACATATCTCTTATCAACAAGTGACAAAAACCAACCCTAACAACATATCAACTTGAAACTAATACTTAACAAATAGACTGTTAAATACCAGATCATGTCAATCACTTCGAAGGCTATCCATATCACCATAATGCAAATTCTTTGCAACTAACCATCAACAACAAAGCATATATAGTCTTCTAACCTTGAGTTTTAATGCAAGGTTTGTCCAATGCACAAGATCATTGATGTATCTTTTATGCCTTAAATATGAACCTCTGATGTAATGATGAACTTCTAATACATTAGTAACTTCAGTTTGAAACATGACTTGATATTTCCTAATGATGCAATAATAGGCCCTAATTTCTTCAATATAACAAGCTCTAGATAGTAGGTGTCAAAAGGAAAATATCATAGATCAAGTACACTTTCTGTCATGAAATATAGTCTTCAATGCAAGTTTTCAAGAATCTTGACACTTCAGAAGTATTTTCAATTTTAGATAGGGCACCTTACTACTTTAATGATGTTGTGTGATAAACTTCAGATATTGAACCTAGATGTATGTTGAATTAGCCTCAAAGGGAGATAAGTAGATATCAACTAATATTCCTTGGATTAGCCACTGAAACTTTCATATAGACGATAGTAATTTTTGTTGAAGAAGCGTATCAATTTCTGGGCACCAAATAGGTCACAAATTCATGCCCTAAGAGGGTTGGAACCTTAGCGAATAAGGGTTTCTTCCTGACCAAAAAACCATTCCAAAATTGTCCTTCAATGGAGGATAGAACATCTTCAAATGAGGGTTGATGATAACACACTATACTTCCTGCAAAAACAAACTCAAAGAGAGCCCAAATGGCATTAGACATAGGTTGAAGATCATCGTAGGACATAGCCATAATGACCATTGAGTAGTGAATAATTTCCACAAAAGGAGTAGATAATGAATGACTTCTATCCAACCTCATAATTGATAAAAAACCTCAACCAAAAGAAGAAACAATAACCCCAAAAAACCTTCCTTCAATTTGATGGTGACCTCCTTCTTCAAATACACTAGGCTGCAGAAGAATAGCAAGGTCATAGAATATTACTACACTTAAATGAAAGCTTAATTCTTCCAAGAAACCTTAGTAAACCATATCCCTTAAATCATAAAGAAAACCCAGTGAAAAACACATATACTTCCATCTTTCTAGTCACAAAGAATGCTTTAGAAGATTAGGTGTTGAATTATATCTTTGTGGAGTATCCAATACCATTATTATATTAGATGAGAAGACCATTATTATAGAAGATGAGAGGTCCTTAATAGGGGCAGGTCAACTTTCAATTTTGGAGGGAATCTGAAATTTAAATTGAAATTTTTAATGGAGCCAAAAGTCATGTGAGGCGGACTTCCCTTGCAAGCTCTGAAAATGTAGCTTAAATGTGTATCTTATTTGATATTAAAAAAAATAATTGTAATCCTTTCTTAAGAGTTGTTCCATAATTTACTTTCCCAAATTTTCCCAATAGCACATTGCCACATCATCTTCCTTTTGAGGTTTTTGCCCAGGTGATGGGGTTTTAACCTTTGAATAAGTGTACATCTCAAATTGAGAGGAATCTCTTGGCATTCCATATACCACTGGAATCAACTCGGCGAGGATCATCCAATGATGGTGATTGTAAGAGAAATCCAATTGATTTTCATCCTAAAAATTCAAATAAGTGTGGAGCTTCTAGGGTTTTCTAGGGACTTTGGCCAATGGAGCTTCCAATTGTCGACAAATATTAAGAGTGTTCAATTATTGATGTTGGCATCAATGACAACACCATTCAACAAAATCCCATCCCACTAGTGGTTGAGGTAGACAATTTTTTAATATTATCAAGCCATAGTCATACTACTAGCATGTAAAGTTGTACATTTTGAAGGTGAAGGAGCTAAAATAGGGTGGTAGGATTTTTGTTTTCTTGGGATGTCATTTGTAGTTCCCTTACACTATACATGGTGAAAACAAAGATGTGTGTGCCAAATCCTACCTCCGAAGACGACCCAAAGCAAAAGCATCCCAAGAACAGACATATGCATGATGCAAAAAAGATAAAATTCCATTTATTTTTATAAAGAGGGAGGATGGATTAAGTGATTCCAAATTATTATTGAATATGTGTGTTTGTTGGGCTTTAATTTAAAATGGAATTTTCAAAGAAAATATCCTATGGGAAAATATAATCTTTTTCAAAATGGCATGTTTAAGAAAAGACAATGAAACAAAGTACCTAAAACATAATTAACCAAGTATTCATTTATAAGGTGTTAAATGGCATATACGTAATATCCATTACAATGATAAAGAAAGACCAATACTTCACTAGGTTGGACCTTGAGGTTGTTTATATATATATATATAGATAAACAACCTTATGGTCTAGCATATTATAAATGTTTGAGTATTATCAAGCCATAGTTGCATACTACTCGGATGTAAATTTGTACATTTTGAAGGTGAAGGAGCTAAAATAGGGTGGTATGAATTTTGTTTTCTAGAGATGTCATTTGTAGTTCCCTTACACTATACATGGTGAAAACAAATATGTGTGTGCCAAATCCCACCTTTGAAGAGGACCCAAAGAAGAATCATCCCAAGAAGATAAAATTCCATTTTTTTTTATAAAGGAGGATGGATTAAGTGATTCCAAATTATTATTGAATATGTGTGTTTATTGGGCTTTAATTCCGAATGAAATTGTGAAAGAAAATATCCAATGGGAAAATATAATCTTTTTCAAAAAAGCATGTTTAACAAAAGCCAATGAAACAAAGTACCTAAACCACAATTAACCAAACATTCATATATAAGGTGCTAAAGGGGATATACGTAATATCTAATCAAGAAATAGTTTTTTATATAATTTATAATAAAATTCCATTATAATGATAAAGCAAGACCAACGCTTCACTAGGTTGGACCCTGAGGTTGTTTATATATATAGATCTATATATAAACAACCTTAGGGTCCAACATATTATAAATATTTGAATATTATCAAGGCATAGTTGCATACTACTGGGATGTAAAGTTGTACATTTTGAAGGTGAAGGAGCTAAAATAGGGTGGTAGGATTTTTTATTTTTTTTCTAGAGATGCCATTTTTGGTTCCCTTACACTATACAAGGTGAAAACAAAGATGCATATGCAAAATACCACCTCCAAAGAGGACCCAAAGAAGAAGTATCCCAAGAAGAGACATATATATGATGCAAAAAAGATAGGATTCAATTTTATTTTATAAAGGAGGATGGGTTAAGTGATTCCAAATTATCATTGAATATGTGTTTGTCGGGCTTTAATTCAAAATAAGATTATCAAAGAAAATATCCAATGGGAAAATATAATATTTTTCAAAATAGCACGTTTAGGAAAAGACAATGAAACAATGTACCTAAAGCACAATGAACCAAATATTCATATATAAGGTGCTAAAGGGAATATATGTAATATCTAATCTAGAAATTATTTTTTATATACTTTATAATAAAATTTCATTACAATGATAAAGCAAGACCAACACTTCACTACAAAATTCTACAAAACCAAAGTGCAACAAAAGTTACACACAATGATTTGATGTGGTATATATATATGAGGAAGTCAATATGCATTTTCCAAAATGAAACAACCTAAGGGTCCAACATATTATAAATGTTTCAATATTATCAAGACATAGTTGCATGCTAATACAATATAAAGTTGTGCATTTTGAAGGTGAAAGAGCTAAAATAGGGTGGTAGGATTTTTGTATTAATAAATCCTTTTACATATTATTAGAAATTAATTAGGGTATTATTTTATAATCAGGTTTTAATTAATTATTGAGCCAACATTTTTCCACTTCTTTTTAGCTTCTCATTTCTTATAAATTTGTTGTTCTCTCAACACTATTTCCTTGGGAATTTTTTTCATGATTATGGATACACATATGGTATTGAAACATAGGCAGACCTACAAATTAATTGTGGTAAATCCGAGCCTCCAAAATGAGGATTTTTGTTTTTTATAGATGTCATTTTTGGTTCCCTTACACCATACACGGTGAAAACAACGATACATATGTCAAATCCCACCTCTAAAGAGGACCGAAAGAAGAAACATATTAAGAAGATACATATATATGATGCAAAAAAAGATAAAATTCAATGTATTTTTATAAAGGAGGATGGATTAAGTGATTCCAAAGTATTACTGAATATTTTTGTTTGTCGGGCTTTAATTCACAATAAAATTATCAAAGAAAATATCCAAAGGGAAAATATAATTTTTTTCAAAATGACATGTTTAAGAAAAGACAATGAAACAAAGTACCTAAAGAACAATGAACTAAATATTCATATATAAGGTGCTAAAGGGCATATACATAATATTTAATCAAGAAGTAGTTTGTTATAAACTTTATAATAAAACTCCATTACAATGATAAAGAAAAAGCAACACTTCACTACAAAATTCTACAAAACCAAAGTATAACCAAAGTTATGCCACATCAAAACATAAATTTGGTTGAACTTTGGTTTCGTAGAATTTTGTAGTGAAGTTTTGGTCTTGTTTTATCATTGTAACACAATTTTATTATAAAGTATATAAAAAAATATTTCTAGATTATATATTATGTATATGTTGTTTAGCACATTATATATGAATACTTGGTTCATTGTGCTTTAGGTACTTTGTTTCATTGTCTATATATATATATATATATATATATATATATATATATATATATATATGGAATATATACATGCCAAAAGGAAACAACCTCAGGGTCCAACCTAGGGATTTTCCATAGGAAGCCTATTTGGGAACTCAACTCATTTCACAATGGTCATATCTTGAATTAGTTGGTCCACTTTGATCTCTAATCTAGTGACAAAATACTTCACTTGATGTAACTTATGGTAGTTTTTCCTTTTGAAAGGGGCAACTGAGTTGTGGCCTCAAGCCAATTTTTGTTAGTAGTACGGTTTCATTTTCATGCCACTTTTATGAGGTGGCACATTGATCAAAGATAAATTAAGTTCCAAGTGATTCTCGATGACCTATTTGCACTCTTATTGGAGGAGGCCCTATGGTGGTTGCATGACAACTAGTTTCACAATTTCTCATTACATAGGACACTCTAGACCCAATTTCCAAGAGTAATATCCATGGTGGTAAAAAACATAAATTCACATATTTATTTCAACTTTGCAAAGAAGCCCAAATATGGAAAGAAGGTGGCCAATGCCTATTCCTTCTAAAGAGGGCATGGAGTTATGAGCAATGATGAGTAGATTTTGGATGGAATCCTTAAATGTGCCAAAAAAACTATTGAACCAAAGATCACATTGAGAGGGGGTGTGGGGGGTGGGGTGAATTGGTGTGAGATAAATTTAACCATTTCACAAATTTTCATTAATTAGCAATTATGTACTTATGAATCATAAGCATTTGATGCATTTCAATAAGCAAAGTGATGCATCATGAAACCACCATAATATCAAAAAAGCATCAAGAAGCCATCACATCACACAAAGCAACACAAGATTTTATGTGGAAACCCATACAAGAAAAAATCACAAATTCATCTTCTTCTTATGCTTCAGTTCATTACATAGATTTGCAAGCGTAAACCTACTGGAGGCACCCACCCCTAAAATATTCAAGTTGCTAGTTGTGGTAGGATATAGCCTAATTGAGACACCAACCTTGAAACATATGAAAATGAATGCCTATTGTAGACTACAACCTAATTTAGGCACCAAACTTGAGATAAGAAAGCTTTGACTTTCTCTAGGCTCAAACCTGATTGAGTCTCTAACCTTATTGATAAGCAATTTTTGACCTACTTTGTGCTCTCCCCAACCTCAGCGATAAGCAAGCTATGGCCTACTCTTGGTTCCAACTTGATTGAGGCTCTAACCTTAGTGAAGGCACCCACCTCCTTCTTCAACTTCTTGTGGAGATTTTTTCAAAATATTTCCAACTAGATCAACTAGCTCTTCAAACAATGTAAGTTTTCAAATTAAATACCCCGTTGCTTTCGTATTGCTTCCAATTTCTTGTCAAGATCTCTACTTCAACATGTTCATCAATCTAGCTACATATGACTTGGCTCAGAACCTATTTCTGCCATATACTCTTTACAACACTATCCCATAAACCTTCAAGGTCTTCTCTTAATAATTTCATTTTTTTTATTCTTGTCATTATTTTTCATTCATGTTTATGACACATTGGATGAAAGACCATTTATAACATTTTTTTTTCAAAATTTTTAACAAATGATGGAAATAGGACTTATCTTCTAGGGGCTATGATTGATGAGGAATTGAAGCATCATATACGTATTTTAACAAAAGATTAGTAATCAAGTCACAAATTATTGAAAGATAGTAAAACAACATATACATGTTTGAATTTTGATTTAAACCAAAGGTATCTATGGTATCTATCACTTTATCAAGTACCTTTTATCATTTATTGTTAGTCAAAACAAATATGGTTGTGGAATTTCAGGCTATATTTAGATTCATTGTCAATGGGTTTAACTAAGTGTACTTAGTAGACAATAAATTCATGATCGAGTGAACTCTTTGGTTCCTTTGAGATTTTACAATCCAATTTTCCTTCACAAAAATGTATTGTTGTTGGTCATTTTTCCTCTTCATGATTAGGAAATCTAATCCTGTTAATCGCTGGTTCTTTCTCTTTAGTCATAAACTTTACATACATGTATGAAAATAGGGCATCAAATTTAGGTACTAGAAACGATAGGGATGGAGTTGAAAATTTGCATGGGGATGTGCATCAAACATAGGAAAGACAACATCTCATCTATCGACCTACATTAACCTCCTTGGAAAGGCTACATCATATATAGGAAAAGAGGAGTTCTCATTCACCAATTTGCATTAACATTCTTATCTTCCATGTCTATGGAGCCTCCTAACTAATGACTGACAGAGGAAAGACCTTGCTAATGGAGTAGAGCAATAGAAGTATGTGGTAGATGACATTGGAAAAAAGGATCTCATTGGAGCGAGCCTTACCAGTATTGGGGTGAAGAGGCTATCGAGAAAGGTCAAATTCATTGACACATTAAATTAATTTGTCAAATTTATCACCTTATTGTGGTTCATAAGTTTTGGCTATCACTATTTGCACTTTTTACTTCATAAATATTGACCCAATACATATAAATTAAAGCAATGGAAATAATTTTTCCATTTCCCGTGATAATCATATTAAATCCCACAAATACCTAGGTACCTACTTAACACAAAACACTTGGCCCATCCCCCCACAATGTAGTATTGCTGATGATTGCAACAAGAGACCTTCCACACACAATCATTTTAGCATTTTCCCCCCCTCTAATTAGATGTTTTACTGTAAGCTTCTAAAAATCACTAGGGTGTCTTTTTGAGTTTTATTTTAAACTAGACTATTTACCTGAAATGGTAAACAAGGATAGATGGTATGGACATTTGGAGCAAGGGAGACAATTAAGAGATATTAATTATGCACAAATGGTGTAAATTTGGGGGAAAATGTGAGCAAAGACAAAGTATTGGATTGGCCATTACCATTACAATGGTTGTGTACTAATTAGTTAGTGTTTAGCCTAATATTGTAGAAGGTTGGGTGCATATGCCTAGTAAGGTAGTTAAGGTATTACTAACATCTATTTTCAATTTGTAGTAATAATTTTCCTCTCTTTTTAAATATGTTTTAGGGTTTCTTTTCCTTTTAAATATTGTGATATTGTTGCAAATGAGAATGCTTCTGAAAAGGACATTTGGATTTTTTGGTGGGTGTTAAGGAATACAATGTTTATAGAACCCTTAAAAGGAATGTAATGTGTGATGAAACCTTGAGAACTCTATATGTATATTGAGTGTAAAACATATGCTAATTTTCAATAGGCATGTTTTATCTACGCATGGAGAATGTGAGTTTTCATCCAGAGATACTATTCATATATTTCATGTAGTAAATGTATTTACAATTTTGTTCTCAAATTTAAGCTACATAAATTAATTACACTAGGAGACATAGTTATATTTTAAGGTTTTACAACTTCAAATTGATTAAAAAAAAATTAATGGATCACTATTCAAAGTTTAATAAACGTTCATATTGTGAGATGTTTGATATTGATTGTAAAATAAAGTGTACATAAGGAACCATTGTATTAGTAATGTTAACCCTTCAAATTGCATTTTTAGGGATATGAGTATTGCTAAATTTTGGTTGCTAGGGAGAAATTCCTAGCACTCCTTCTGACAATTTGATTAAGCCAAGGTATACTTCTATTGAATAAAAAAAAATCACGTGGGCAAGCCACGGTAAAATGAAAACTAAATTTAAATTTAAGTTTCCTGCTAAGTGTTCAAGACTAGATTCAAAAAGTGAGTTGTGTCTCTTCATAGCAACAAACATAAATTTACATGGCTCAAGGGCAAAGCCGCTCCAAGAAGCCCAATAAGGCTATGCGTATCTACTGCAGGTCTCACATTCTCTGTGGATGGTATCACATTCTTTATAAAGGTCTTGCTATCTCTGTGTTCATGTTTATCGCTGCGAATGGATAGTCTCATATATTATGAGATGAATGGGGCAGAGTATCAACATCATGATCTCACTCTTGCTACAAGATGTCTCTCGATCTGTGACAAGATTTCTCTCTCAATTTTTGCTCAGAACCATACTCTTACACTCTCGCTTTGACTACATAATAACTATCTCTCTACCCATTCTATGAGACTTTTGCTTCAAGGAAATACTATGGATACAAGACTAATTTGATATATGCTACGCATCAAACTTTACTCTTATGCTACAAACCCTGCGACATCATTTCAATGGCTCAAATTCATATTTCAGTGGTTCGCATCATCATTTTAGTGGCACAACGTATCTACGATTCTATGGCATGTATTCATTGCAAAAATAGTATACAGTGACACTATATATATGTATCGAGCAACATAGTTACATATGTAATTGTTCTAAACAATATGTATAACTGTGTATATATGAAACCTTGGGTTGTGAGAAATATATATGTGACTATAACCTTTGATGACAGTATGTGACATGTATGCAATAATCTTCAGGGTAGGTAGGTATGGCAGACATGATATGTATGGTATGGCAGTCAAGGTATGACTGTATGTGACATGGAAGACATAATTTATATGTCAAGGCAAACACTCTTATAATAAATATGACATGGTAGACATGGTATGGATATGCCCATGATTCGTAGGCTCCCTTAATATATAAGTGACATGGTACAATTAGGTTTGGTCTATGGAAGTTATGATATGGCACTTGATATAAAACAATGATGGATGGCTCATCTCCTTGGTAGCATGATCTACTTGATATAGCTCAATAGTGTTGATAATGATTGATGATGATTTTGTTTTTGTGGTAGAGTAGAAGTTTTCTTATCAAATATCAATTCACAAACGTAGTTGTGAGCTTGCTCGAATTGGTCATAAGAGGCTTATTGATGTTTCTCCTCGTACCTTGTATCTCAGCTAAACAATTGATGAAATCTAGTAAAAGAAGAAGAAGAATTCCTGGTTTTTCCCCTTGTGAGGTTTTTCCCTGGTCTCTAACTAATCCTGGTGTCTTTATGTGTGCATGTTTTTTCTTCCATTGTTTCTCTATGTTCCGCTACAGTATTGATGTTATTGTTCTTTCTGTACAATTTCTATTATTGTTATGATGTTATAATGTTGTGGGATGAATTATATATGCAAAAGATGTAATGCAGTTGTCATAGGCATAAAACAATACAAACCTGAGAAAATTAACATGGTATCAGAGCTGGAATGAAGAAAAGTCATGGATATCACCCCTATAAAGACACCTATCTTAGATAGAAGTGAAAGTGGAAGAGACCTAAAAGAAAGCTAGGGTTTGAAGGAAACCTTAAGTAGCGAGTGAAGTTAGGGATTGATGGATATCAGAGGTTACGGTTTGGATGAAACCCCTGAAGTTTTCTTGAGGTTTTGAAACCCCAGTATGAGTGGGAAAAATTGTTTCAGTATCTGTGACAAATTTAGTAGCAACCCTAGATGGCATGAAGATTATATGTTTGATCTTGGCTGCTAATAAAGTTGATTGATGATGCCAAGTTGAGGCATATTCTCTCTTGATGATATATATATGGTTGATGTCTTGTAGTACTACATGATTTAAGGATTTTGTAGACGATGGACTATAGCTACTTTTGAATATCAAATCAAGAGGGAGATGATCACTTCCTTTAATCCTCATTAAAGATAAGTACCTTCTAGATTTATGTTGTGACACTGCTCTTGTTTAGATTTATTTGGATTATTTCTTATCCTTCCTGCATGAATACTTGATTATTTCTAACCTCTTGATGAAGATGTGATTAGATGATCCTTCTTAAGATAATCTAGATGCTAGCTAGTGCAGGAAGAAGAAGTTGGTATAAGAAAGAGGAAGCTGGAGCAGGAAGAAGAAGTTGGTATAAGAAAGAGGAAGCTAGAGCAGGATCTTGATGTTAATCTATTACATGATGACAATGTGTGTAGTATAATTGTATATGAACATTACAAGGTATGTATAATTTGAGATGGTAAGTTAGGATAGGATGTATGACAAGTATATCACCATTAGTCTTAATTTATATTCTTGTATATATCAGTCACATTCATATATGGGTAAATTTGATTGCTGATAAGTAATATATATATGACTTTATCATACGTTGATTTGACATTATTGATAATAATTGTGATACATATGGTTACTCTGATGGTAATAATATGATATTTAGTATCTACTAACAATATCTTTAATTGATTGATTTCTGATAAGCCTTTGATAAGTTATAACTGGTGATGACTTGTCCTAACTAAGATATACACAGAAACTTGATATATGGAAGTCTTGTATGATATGATGTTATTATGATTTGAAGAAATTTTGATGTTGACTAAAGAAGGTCTCCATTTAGAGGGATAAATCCTTAATAAAATGTCGTCATATATTATTATTGAGGCAACCTCAGAGGTCATGAAGTGGATGGATAGAATATCGAGGACTACAATCTATAGCAAGTCCTCTAGACCTAAAAAGATGAACACATGATGTTGTTAAATGTATGTGTTTGCAAATTAATTGTATGAACTAATAGTTCTTTGTTGACAAGGTTACTCTACCTCAAACAGTTTTAGGACCCCCTTCCCTAAAGAAGTATTTTTGGGATTCCAACTAACATTGATGAATTATTGTTGTTAGATTTCATGTATCCTTATGTTGCTCATATATATATATATATATATATATAGCTAGAAGGAAACATCTTCATGAAGAGAGAAAAATTATTGTGGTTGTTACCTCCCTGTGTGAGAGGGAGTAAGGATGGATATAGAAAACACATTAGTGTTGCTCTAAGTTTTGCATAAGGATGCATGATTCTTTAGTGATCTAGTTGAGGTGATACTAAGCCTCATCACATACACTGGGTTGTCGCAAAGAATCTTCTAAGATGTCTTCGTGGCACTATCAATTATGGATTGAGATACAATGGATATTATGACGCTGACCAGGCTGGCATTGTGGTGGATAGAAAGAGCATGCCAGGATGTTTCTTCTCTTTGGGTTCTACTTCAATTTCATGTATGAGAAAGAAGCAAAAATCGGTTGCTCTAAACACCACCAAGGCTGAATATATTACAACTAGTATGGCATGTTGTGAAATTTTTTGGTTGAGGAAGATATTTAGTGAGATATTTGAGCACATGTTGAATACCACCGTTATCTATCACCACAATCAAAGTGGGATTTACCTTTCATATAATCCCATGTTCCACCACTGCTTGAGGCATATTGATATCAGGCACCACTTTATTCGGGATATGGTACAATGGGGAGAAATAACCCTCCAGCACATTAGGATGGATGAATAGGTTGCTTACATCCCCACAAAGCCTCTTGGTAAGGTCAATTTCATTTCCTTCATATAAAGGATGGGAGTCATAGAAGGACCCTCTGTTGGCTTAGTGGGGCCTGACCCAGGTGCAGCTTTAGTTAGCCAAACAAATCCCTACACTACTGGCCCTTTCGGCATCAACCCGCAGAGTGCGGACCGAAGTCTCACCTGAAGCAGTATGGGGGGATGCTCGAACCAAGTTTCCGCACCCTGAGATGGTCTTGATGTCAGTTTATTCCTTCTATTCCTGGTTTCGTGCAGGTCGTTGAGTTCTAGGGCTCTGTCTGTCTAACCCTTTGCTCCGCCCTTCCGTACCTCTGCGAAGGGGTGCGATCGACCTTCGTGCAGCCCTAACCTGTAGTTCAGGTACTTTCACGTTGCTAGGGAAGCGTGCTGTGTAGATTCCCAAACTAGCTTAAGTACCTTACTTATTAAACAATCACAGTTAGCGTCGCGTAAACAGATATCCTTACTTGTGTTCAATTATCCAACGTAATTACATACATTCGCGCATCATATAGCCATTATAAATGAAATTCATACACAACATGATAAGATGCATTAACAGGAACAAAGACACAGAATTTGTAAAATGCTTCTCTTTATTGATATCTTCAGACGATTATAGACTCTATCCTCCCTACGCACATAGCTGCAGGGGTCAGCGCACTCAGCTGTGGAATTCTACCCTAGGCCTCTACGCACTCAGCTACAGAGCCTTTACCTATGTTACGACCCGAAACTTAGACTTCTCTCTTTATCGCTCAAGACTTCTACTACAACTCATGACTCATCTGAACTACATAAAGCTTACTTAGCTCTTTTTATACAATCCCATGGTTTACGAACCATGGGTAGATATTTACAACTGACTTTACTTTAAAAATTAAGGGCAGACAACCCTTTATGACTCATGACACCTTTGCACTCCGCGACCACAAAATGCGGAGTCTTTACAACTTTATTACAAAATTTGACCCAAAACATGGAATTTTAGCCCCAAAACTGTCCTTGGGGGATCCTATTCCCAACAGGCCCCCAACAAAAACATCGTGACTCACCCTCAAGTCACTCGGTAGGCACGGATATCTTAGCGCGAAGACCTCCTAGCTCGACCCTTATGACCACAACCTCGACAGTGAACTTCGTGACTGCCTGCTTCGCGTCTTTAACCATTTGCTCGGTCACTGCTCCTGAACTGTCGGCCTCAAGCTTTTGCTAATTTTCTTGTAGAGTCGCAAGCTTTCCTTCAATAGAGGTTATCACTGTGTAAGCCTCATCCAGCCAGGGCTTCAGTCATGCCTTCAGCATTGCTTCCTTGTGTAGGAATTTACAGGGTAAGTTCCACAGAAAGAATACCAAAAGGACACCGCTCACAATCAGATCTCAAATCAATACACCAGTATTTTTGACGTGGTTAAAACCCTCAGAGTGCAAGGAGGGAAACAGTCCACGGCCTGTCCCAACGTGGGTACTACAGGCAATTTATTAATCAAAGAATGAAAATTTACATAAGCTTCTCTCATGCACGGATTACCCGAATAATGACCCTCCATGCGCTTTAAATAGAACTCATGGACCAATCGGGTGTCAAGCCACGGATCAAGTGTCGGTAATACCGAGGTGAGAGTGAACCGTCGGATCACTACATATCGTGACCGTCGGATTGTAAGTTACAAAATGTACAACGGTAAAGAAACACACTTTACCTAACTCTAACCTAACTCTATACTAGACCAAGTTGAACTTAACTATATCCTATGTGTCGGAATATCCTAACATCCCCCCTTAAGAACAACTTGGGATAGGATTGAAGGATTTACAAATATGACACAATAGGAGAAGGAAGGAGGCACTAGAGCCTATCCCCCCTTAGTGACAACTTCCTGAACTCCAAGCATATATCGAAGTTTAGTGAACTTCACCTCTGTGAGAGTCTTTGTGAAGATGTCTGCAACCTGATCATCTGTTGGACAATATTGCACTTCAAGAACACGATCATGAATGAGCTTTCTGATGAAGTGCATGTGTAGTTCAATGTGTTTGCTGTGCTAATGCTGGACTGGATCTTTGCATAGCTGAATGGCACTTTGATTATCACACCAAAGTGTGGTTGAATGCTGCTGCTCAAAGCCAAACTCTGATAAGATCTGACGAAGCCACAAGGCTTCCTTACTAGCTTCCACGGCACCACGATACTCTGCTTCTACTGACGAAAGAGAAATGGCAGCCTGTTTCTTACAAGCCCATGTAATAGGTCCTGAACCAAGAGTGAAGACATAACCGGCAGTAGACTTCCGATCATCAGGGTCACCAGCCCAATCAGAATCAGTGAAACCAACTAACAGAGGAGCTGCTTTGGCACTGTAATGAATCCCAAACTGTACTGTACCTCGAACATAACGAAGTATTCTTTTAGCTGCTTTCCAATGACTTTCACGGGGGTTTTGCATAAAACGAGCAACAAGGCCAACAGCAAAGGAAAGATCAGGACGAGTATGGGTTAAATACAGAGTTTTCCGACAAGTTGACGGTATAAGGTAGCATCAACTTCAGGAGAAGTACAAGAGACTGAAAGTTTGACTCCAGACTGAAAGGGAGAAGGGGCTGGCTTACAGTCTTCCATGTGAAAATGACGAAGAATATCACAAGCATACTTGGACTGGGAAAGGAAAATACCCTCTTGGGATTGCAAGACTTGAAGACCAAGAAAATAGTGTAAATGTCCTAAGTCTGTCATTTCAAATTTCTTTTTAAGGCTGGACTTCACATGGTTTATAAGGTTGGGATCACTACCAGTAAGAATAAGATCATCAACATAAAGAACAAGGATGATAAGAGAGTTGCCCACTTTCTTGGTGTAGACAGTATTGTCAGAATGACACCTAGAAAAGCCAGATTCTAAAAGAAAGCTATCCATTTTGGCATACCAAGCCCGAGGAGCTTGCTTGAGGCCATAAAGGGATTTCTTAAGTCGACAAACAAGGCTGGAGTCTGTTTGTATGAAGCCAATGGGTTGTTCCATATAGATTTCTTCCTGCAAGTCCCCATGCAAGAAGGCAGATTTAACATCCATCTGATGGACTTCCCATTTTAAAGAGGCAGCAAGGGAAAGAACAAGGCGGATAGAGTTCATTTTGGCAACAGGGGAAAAGGTTTCAGTGTAGTCAATGCCTTCAACCTGTGAAAAGCCCTTAGCAACGAGACGAGCTTTATGTTTATCAACTTTCCCATCTGGTCCATACTTGGTTCTGTAAACCCATTTACATCTAACAAGTTTGCGTCCCTTTGGTAGAGGAACAAGATCCCATGTATCATTTGTCATCAATGAATGATATTCTTCATTCATAGCTGCTTCCAATGTGGATGGCCTGAAGCTTCTGCAAAAGTGTCAGGATCATGATTTACTGGAGCTTGAGCCAGTAAAGAAGAGGCTCTTTCAAACTGAGAACGTGTACGTCGCTGATCTGTAGGATCACCGGCAAGATCACCTGCTGCATCTCGAGTAGCACGGACCCATCTTGGAAGTTGAGGATCCTGAGAAGGTGGGGGAGGATTATCATCCTCGCTTTCATCATCTGAAGAAGAAATGTTTTCAAAGATAGAAGAGATAGGAAGAGGTGGCACATCCGCCGGACTAGGCTCGCAGGCCGATTTATTTTCATCAAATTTTACATCTCTTCTAATGATAACATTTTTGGACTTAAATGGAATAAGTCTATAACCTTTTACATCTTCAGAATATCCAACAAAAGTACATTTCTCACTCTTAGGTTCTAAAGCTTTATGCTTTTCATCTGGAATATGGGCCCATGCTTCACTTCCAAACACACGAAAGTGACTTACATCTGGTTTAATGGAACTCCAAGCTTCTTCTGGAGTGATATTCTCTAGAACCTTAGTAGGAGTGCGATTGATTATATAATTTGCACAATTAATTGCTTCGGCCCAAAAACTAAGACTGAGTCCTTTAGATTGCAGCATACAATTAGCCATTTCCTTTAAGGTGCGATTTTTCCTTTCAGCTACACCATTTTGTTGTGGAGTGTATGGAACAGTATGTTGCATTTGAATTCCATTTTCGGTGCAAAAGTTGATGAATGTGTTTTTAACATATTCTCCACCATTATCAGTTCTTAGCTTAAGAATTTGATGTCCAGATTGTTTTTCAACAAAGGCTTTGAAGGCCAAAAAAGTGTTAAATACTTCGCTCTTGAGTTTTAAGAAGTATACCCAAGTGCGTCTGGAGAAATCATCAATGAAAGTTAAGAAGTACTTGCAGCCAGAGAATGAAGCAACAGGAAGAGGACCACATAAATCACTGTGCACAAGCTGTAAAGGGGCTGAGGCGTGCCAAGAGGCACGTTTGTCAAAACTGTCCCGATGATGTTTTCCGAGTACACATCCGGAACAAACACCATCTCTGCAAGATACCATAGGAAGACCTGTCACCATATTTTCTTTACATAGATGCTGAAGGGAGCGATAGTTTAAGTGACCAAATCGCTCATGCCAAAGTTTGCTCACTTCATCATTATGAGCAACAAATACTGAGGGAAGATTTGATGACCCAAAGTTGTGAAACTTATACAACCTTTTGGAATCATCAGCAAGACCAGTAGCTAGAATCTGTTTAGGATCTTTTAGATCCTTGATTACAACATCATGAGGTGAAAATTCAACAATTTTACCTTCACCTGAATGAGTTATCTGATAGACAGATAGAAGGTTGCAGGATAAGGTTGGAACACATAATACATCATTAAACTGACCATTGTCTAGATGAACAGTTCCAGTCCCTACAACATTAAGAGATCTATCATCACCAATATATATATTTTTGGTGTTACAATCATTTAAAGAAGAAAACATGGCTTGGTTTTTGGCCATGTGACAAGAGGCTCCAGAATCAATGAGCCACTCATGAGAATGAGAAGAAGAAGAAGATACATTTAATGCATAACCAGACTGAGATGATTGATAATGACATGCAGAAAGTGCCATTCCGGAAGTTGAAGTTGAAGTAGGCTCCACATGGATGTTATGTTTCTTCATTGCGGCTTCCAAGGCTTCCATCTTCTTAAAGCATTTAGATTCTAAGTGGCCATCTCGATTACAAAAGTTACAATGTCTATCAGTCTTCTTCCATTTGTTTTTATTGGTCTTATCATTTTGCTGAAATGATCTTTCATTTTGAGGCTGAGATGGTTTAGGACCATTCTTTTGAGGATATGACTTCTTAGGATTCTTTGAATTTGGTTGCTGCTGGGCGGCTAACGCTTTAGTGGAAGAGTTTCCAAGATTAAGAAGACCAAGGTGTAAGAGTTTTTCTTGTTCTCTTATTAAGGAATCACAAAAGGAGTCAAAGGAAGGGGCCTTGTAGTCTTGTCCTTGACAAATGAAAGCTTCTCTTGTAGAATGGAAAGTGGAAACAAATACAGAGTAGGCTGGTCCCAACTTAGTAAGGATGGAATAAATAAGGTAACCATCGTCTTTCTTAACTTTAACACCTTCCAAGAGATATCTAAGGTTCTTGAATTTGGACAAGAAATCTTCAATGCAAGAAAAATTATTAGGATCCAAAGTAAGCAGCTCATTTTCAAGTTGATGGGCTCTAATTTCATTTTTAATCCCAAAAACTTTAGCAAGTTTTTCTAATGCTTCATGAGGAGTCTCAAGTTCTGCAATGTGGAATCTAAGATCAGGAGAAATAGACATCCCTATCAAACCACGTGCTTGATCTTGTCTATTTTCCCATTTTTCCGCCTTGTCTTCATCTTTTGGTTTCTTCTCTTGGTCTGTGGCTATTCTGAAGAGACCTTTACTTCTAAGTAAATCTTCGATGTAGGCTACCCATTGGAAGTAGTTAGTGCTGTCAAGAATGACTTGGCATGGGCTTTCCATTTTAAAAAAAAACTGAAGCTGAAGATGCTGAAAGTAAGTGTTCCAATGGATAGATCTCGAAAAAATAGGCGGTTTTAAAAAAAACGGCTCTGAAAAAGGCTTCCGGATGAAGAAGTTATGGCTTTTTGAAAAATAATTGTTGAAGTTGCCGGCAAAGTGCGCGAATGTGCGGGAATGAAAAAAATCCGCCCCCACAAAATGGAGACTTGAACCCAAGACCTCTACTCTCTTAAAATAGCTTTGAACCAATTGATCTATACAAAAAATTTGAGAGAGAGAGAGAGAGAGAGAGAGAGAGAGGGGGGGGGGGGGGCTTGGTTTGCGTGCTTGCCTTGAGAAACCTCTTTTTCCCTACAAAACACAAAACACAAAACCCAACACGAATATGCAAAGAAAAATGAACCTTGCGGCTCGAAGTTAGCTTTAGCCAAAAAACTAGAAATTTTAAAAAAAATCTCAAAGTTAGCTTTAGCCGAAAAACTAAATATTTTTCTCAATGTTTCTGATTTTCCGAGATCACACTAAGGTGCAGGGAAAAGAGCATACGCATGAGAAAAATCCTTCCTTTCTGTTTCTGATTTGCCCAGATCGCACAGAGTCGCAGGGAAAAGAGCATACGCAGAAATGAAAGGTATAGATCCGGTTTAAAAAAAAAGGCTAAATAAACCGAAACCGAAATAAGCAGAGAGAAAATAACAGTAAATTGCAAAAAAAACACTGTATTCCTCCCGATCTGAAAAATGACGCAGCTAGGGCTACCGGAAACCTTTTCGCGTGAAACGAAAGGGGTTCCTCACTGGAACAGATGCTCCGAACGCAACAGAGCAGTCCTCTCGGCCCGAAAGCAGTCAGAAACAGCAGATCTAGGAAACGACAGCCGCATGCAGTTCTACCGGCTTCAGATTTGGATCACCAACGGACGCGGCCCTCAAATAGCTCTGATACCATGTAGGAATTTACAGGGTAAGTTCCATAGAAAGAATACCAAAAGGACACCGCTCACAATCAGATCTCAAATCAATACACCACTATTTTTGACGTGGTTAAAACCCTCAGAGTGCAAGGAGGGAAACAGTCCACGGCCTGTCCCAACGTGGGTACTACAGGCAATTTATTAATCAAAGAATGAAAATTTACATAAGCTTCTCTCATGCACGGATTACCCGAACAATGACCCTCCATGCGCTTTAAATAGAACTCATGGACCAATCGGGTGTCAAGCCACGGATCAAGTGTCGGTAATACTGAGGTGAGAGTGAACCGTCGGATCACTACATATCGTGACCGTCGGATTGTAAGTTACAAAATGTACAACGGTAAAGAAACACACTTTACCTAACTCTAACCTAACTCTATACTAGACCAAGTTGAACTTAACTATATCCTATGTGTCGGAATATCCTAACACCTTGTGCAACATTGCATCCACCTATTCCTTCAGCTACTTGGCCTCCTGCAGCTTCGCTAGTCTCTATGTGAGCGCGACAGTTCATGCTGTGCCTTTGACCTCATCATAGTGTTGTTGTAGCTTACATGCTTTTGTCTCCAGGTGCTATACATTGGGGTCCTCCTGCAAGCTCGTCAAGACCTCGAACGACTGCTCAAAAAGTTGGGTGCAGTCTGCTACTGCACTATCGATCGCCACTATTTCTTCCGTGATAGTGGTTGCACGCTACTCCTTTATCTCTGGTGGAGTTGAAGGCTGGGCCTTCAACTGTAACTCAGTGATTTGGGCATAGCCTTTGATAAACTTTCTATAATATCTTGTATGTCCTAGGGTAGCGCGCAACTGTTTCACACTCCTCGGTGCTTCCAGGTTAAGTATCACCGCGATCTTCGCAGGATCTACCATCAGTCCCTGTCTACAAACCACATGACCCAGCAAGGTACCAAAAGGAACACAAAACAAGCATTTCTTTAGATTGAGTGCAGTTTGGTATCTTCGACAGGTATCTAGAATTAGGCGCAAGCTTGCTACATGGCATTTCACCGGCCCAACACAATCCATTCATCAAAGTATACTTCTAGGAACTTATGAATAAACTCCTTGAACATCGCAACGAATACATGCGAAAAAGTTGTAGACACATTCTCCAATCCAAAAGGCATTACAGTGTACTGAAAACACCCCCACTTAGTCACAAAGGTTGTCTTGCTCCTATCCTCCCACACAATTTTGATATGATGGTACCCAGAGAACCCATCAGTGAAGGAATAAGCTTCCTGGCCACCTACATTGTCCAACACCTCATCAGTGAATAGAGTCGGGAAAGGATCATGTACACAAGCATCATTCAACTTCCTGAGATCTATGCGTATCCTTATTTCACCCTTCTGCTTTTTCTCTTGTACCACCATTGGGCTTACCCAATCAGATTCTTCCACGAGGTCAATGATGCCTGCTGCGAGCATCTTATCTAGCTCTAAGTGAACCTTCTCCTTATACTTCAGATTGAGACGGTAAGGTCTTTGCTTAACCGGCTTCGCGTCGGGCTTCAACGTGATATTCATAACACCTAGGTCCCCGATTATCCCTTTCAGATATGTAAACTTGGTAGGGAACAAATCCTGGTATTAGTGGAGAAATTCAGCGACTTTATCGACCATTGCGTCATCCCAGTAATCTCTAATATTCGTGAATTTGGGCTCTACCTCCGTAACAATATTTACGTGTTTCGTTTTCAATGGCGCAGTTACATCAGGATTCTCAATCTGTGGTCCTTCAACCTCGCGGTGACCTTATGTTTTAGGGATGTTAATCTTTCACGGATCCTCATCTTCTTCTTTAGCATTTAAGTTATAGCATTCCAGCCCTGACAGAGTTGAGTAGTCCAATCAGGCTGAATCAAGTCCAAAGGATCCTACAGTATCCTAAATATTGCTGCTTTCACTTCTTGTGGCGCCTCATCAATACAGTGAAACCCGTCTTCAAAGTTGAATGTCATTATGAATCCTTCATGCAGAATATGCCATTCACCTGTACCATGGCGGAGCTTCGTTTCTAAGTACTAGTTCATTGGGATGACATCTAGGGTGTGACAAAACAAGTTCACCCATTCAGGATGGGATCTCTCTCCATAAGCCTGAGCCTATTTGGCCAAGTGCACGCGTGGATCATCCTGCCCATCATATTTTTCTATCATTTGTACCTTCAGCTTCCCAAAGCATGTTCTCATCATCCTCCTACATTCACGCTAATCATCAAAGCTACCCTTTTGCATACCCCACCACCTTGCGGGCATAGCATGCAGTGCCCAGTCCAAAGCCTAGAAGCACTGCTTCTTTGGTACCTCCCTCTCAAATGCATCCAAAAATATATATACATCATTCAAGCCATCATAAGTGGACAGATTTCTTACCTCTGATGACACACAGTGTAGCGACCGGGTCATCATGTTACAACTCAGTGTGGTTACTTCATGTAACCGATTCTGCCAACGCTCTAATTCTTCATTAGAGTCTGAGGTGCAGGAACTCTCGCGATTGCATGTAATTTTTCCATCCGCTGTTGGATTCACTCAATCTTGGCCTCATGCTATTATCTTATAGATGTTATCCAAATCGTCGTTGCTCTCATAATCACAGACTGGTTCAGTATATCTCGATCCCTCAGCAGGATCTAGGGGCACTATTACGCAGAGCGATTTCTTCTCAAAGATAATCTTTCGCTTCTTTAGGTTGATTACCTCGTTCATATCAGTATCCTAATCAATGCCAAGGAGCGAAGGATAGGGGTTGCTATCATCCACAATTTCTAGTACTTCAAAGTCAGCCAACGCGCTTGCATCTTCAATATCTACAATCACCCCTTGTAGCCGCTCCATGGGGATGATCTTCTGTTGATTTGCCATCCTTAACTGAACCAGAGACCATTACAACGCAGGTCTTCCCATTCGTTCCCAAGTCTGCTTCGATAGGATGTTCACATTAGACCCCAGATCCAAAATAACCTGATCCATTTCATACTCTCCTATCTGCGCAGTCAGCCTCATCTCTCGTTCTGCCCTTGTTTTATGCTTACCAATTTTTTGTACCACGCGTGGTTCACCCAAAGTGTTTCTGGCACATCTATTTATAAGCTCATGTAATCCCTTCACAACCTTGCTATCGCGTAGCAAGTTCATGTAGGTCTCTAAGAAGGTTATAAGCATAGAAGGGCCCATCTCTTAATCAGGCTTATCCTTGCTTCCTGAGGTGGAGGCCTCAGCGAAGCTCTTATTCACTTTCATGAGTGTTTCACGTGCGTGTTCCAAATCAAAGTCAGCCTCCTTCATTGGAGCTTTACGAACCCATGCGTTGTCTTCAGACTGTTTCCCCTTATCATTTCCTATTGCAATTTCACTTCGGAGCACTATATTCACATTTGGATCCTCTTCGCAAGGCTCAGACCTCATCATCGGTGGGTTCTGAGTCAGCTGAGGTGGTAGCGCCCCTTTGTCACGTATCTTCTCTATTAGGGTAGGACAATCCTCTATCTCATGATCAAATAGATCACAATATTTGCACGACAGATTTGTTGGGTTAGTGCAATAATAGGCATAGTGTCCTGGTCCTCCACAATTGTAGCAAATTAGTTGTCCCCAACCTCTGCCAGGTCCTGATCTGCGTCGGCCTCGTCTACACCCCTGAAACCTTGTTCGCGCCATCCCTGTGCTCTGCTCAAGGGGCCACATTTATGCATGAACCCTATAGGCCGGTGTTCTATCCATCATCAATTCATAACTTCTGCAGTTGCGCTCATCATGCCCTATCAACCTACAGAAGTTGTAGAACAATTGTTGTGGTGTTTGTACAAACTTTTGTAGCAAGTGGCAGTTATCTGTCGTATTTTTTCCTGCTACCTGACATATAATGCATCATAAAGTAGGTCCCACGTTTGGTCCTGCTTGGGCCTCTGGCCTCAAAGGCATTAGTGCTCCTCCTATAATGTAGTTTGCGAAGACCGAGCAATGGTCATTGTCATGCCCCTAACCCTTGCATTTCAAGCTCCGCATTTCAATGCAAAGATTTTGCAACTGCACATGGATCTGATGAACCCCCAGATTCAGATCTTACATCGATGTTTAATGCAGTCTCATTGCAATCTCCAAGGCCTCTTCCTGAGTCTTTAGCTTCTGTTGGGACAATGCAACCCTCATGTGTGGTAGGAGTGAAGCCACGAACCATTTGCGGTGTTGTCCATTTGTTAAGTTCATATTAGCTTCGCAGATTTACACTTTAATCTCTGACCTAATTCCCAAGGTGTCTTGCCTGGTTTCATCGTGATTTCCTTGAACCCTTAAATCGACTGTGCCTCAGATTTAGGCCTACTGAATTCTTTGTTTAGCGTGGTCTGGATGTTTGCTACTCCAACATTTGGGTTATCATTAGAGTATTTGATGTACCAGGTTAGCACGCCATCTTGCAGAGCACTAACCAATGTTTCCTTCTTCATGTGATCATCAATAACACCTTGATCTTCCCACACAACTTTCATAGCGAACCAAAACTCGTCCAGGTCCTCATTTCCTAAGCCTTTGAACAAAGTCAGCTTCACTGAATTCGCCATGCTGAACTACGGTGGAGGTAGAGGTGGCATAGGTGAAGTCGTAGGTGATGGTGGTGAAGTTGGAGGTGGTGTGGGTGTATGTGGTAGTCACGGGAAACCTTGTCTTAGTAACTGAATAGCACTTCATGGAGAAGCCTACGCTACTCCCTCTTCGTCGCCTCGTGGAGGTGAAATTAATGGACTATATTTAGGACCCTTTCTTCCTTCGTTCCTGTAAGTCTTCTGGCTCTGAACATCAAGGTAGCTGCATAACCAATTTTTCGCACAATAACATTTAATCCCGGTATTCAAAGCTTTCAAGTACTCACCTCGCGAACCTTTGAAAAAGCGTCGCTCCGCCTCATTGTAGCTGACTGAGGTATCGACCGTGAATTCAGTCACAAATCCTCCTATGATGTGATCGAGCCAATGATCGACAGCGCGAGCGATCTTATCCTCAGAGGCTTCCAATCTCTGTACTAACTCCGGGGTCCAAACAATAGGACCATCAAGTCTCCACCTTCCTTGGCTATCTGCTAGCTTCGCGATCCACTCGTATAGCTCAACCGGAAAGGAACAAAAAAAGATCTCGTGGATTTCTGTATATAGGTACCTGTCCAGCCACTGTTCCTTGGTTAATCATGGATTTCTATTCTCCTACGCTGCGAATTCGTGGATCTTCCTATCCAACTAGTCTCCGATCTCTTTCTTAGTTGGATTCTAGTGATACGACATCACACATCTCTTATGCATATTCTGGTCCCAAAAACAAAACCATTTCTTGGCTTGGTGGGGCCTGACCCAGGTTCAACATTAGTTAGCCAAACAAATCCCTACACTACTGGCCCTTTTGGCATCAGCCCGCGGAGTGTATACCGAAGTCTCACCCAAAGCAGTATGGGGGGATGCTGGAACTAAGTTTCCACACCCTCAAATGGTCATGATGTCAGTTTATTCCTTCTATTCCTGCTTTCGCACAGGTCATTGAGTTCTAGGGCTCTGTCTGTCTAACCCCTTTCTCCACCCTTCAGTACCTCTGCAAAGGGGTACAATCGGCCTTCACATAACCCTAACCTATGGTTCAAGTACTTTGGTGCTGCTAGGACAGTGTGTTGTGCAGATTCCCAAACTAGCTTAAGTATCTTACTTATCTTATTAAACAATCACAGTTAGCACCACGTAAACAGATATCCTTACTTGCAATCAATTATCCAACATAATTACATACATTCGCACATCATATAGGCATTATAAATGAAATTCGTACATAATATGACAAGATGCATTAACAGGAACAAAGACACAAGATTTGTAAAATTCTTCTCTTTATTGATATCTTCAGACGATTAAATACTTTATCCACCTTGCGCACACAGCTGCAAGGGTCCCTGTACTCAGCTGCAGATTTCTACCCTAGGCCTCTGCGCACTCAGCTGTAAAGCCTTTACCTACTCTACTACCTGAAACTTAGACTTCTCTCTTTATCACTCAAGACTTTACTACAACCCATGACTCATTTGAACTACATAGAGCATACTTACTTAGCTCTTTTTATACAATCCCATGGTTCGTGGACCATGGGTAGATCTTTATAGCCGACTTTACTTTACAAAATTAAGGGCGAACAACCCTTTATGACTCATGACACTTTTGCGCTCTGCGACCACAAAATGCGGAGTCTTTACAACTTTATTACAAAATTTGACCCAAAACATGGGCTTTTAGCCCCAAAACTGTCATTGGGGGATCCCGTTCCCAACACCCTCCCACGAGGGTCCCGCTTGAGTTGGAAATTGATCTCTGGGAGCTCCTAAGGTACTTCTTGGAGCTATGTGTGACCATAGGGTGAGTGGTTCACCTTCCCCTATAGGTACGTTATGTATAGGGTGAGTGGTTAAACTTCCCCTATAACTGATGATATATGGATAGGATGAGTGGTTCACCTTCTCCTATGGCATATGAGAAGAATGAGTGTTCATCTTCTCCTGCAAATTCCCCAACATAAATCCTACCCTTGTAGTCTGGGACTCTTGGGAAGTATCTCTGATTTGGCCCATGAGTTGGGAAAAATGGTTAGGGACCATAACGCTACAGATGGACGCATCATGTAATGTTATACTCCCAATGTCTAGGATGCATGATGTTCAACAACTTGATCACTAAGGATCAAGCTTGGTATGGGTTCCACCCATGGACATGAGGACTTGTCTCTGTCATTCTTGGTAAGGGTGAAAGGTTCTTGTGACCCACCCTCTTTCGATCCTCAAAGTATGATCCTTGCCTTTGCAGTAACTTGATCTTTCCTATTGGATAAAGGATTGATATGGGATCCTCGATGTGGTTCTAGGTTGAGTAGAGCTCCCTGATGTTGTTCCGGATTGAGCTAAGCTCTCTGATATTTTTGTGGGTTGTGTTGGGCTCCCTTGTGATTTCAAATTCTTTATCTTCTTTAGATTCAAGATTGTTCAATAGGTGGAGATGAGCTAAGATGGGATGTGACATGATGATGATGGTGATGATGATGATTCTATTTTAGATGACCATATTTATTATTGGATATAGGGCGGAAGTCGGTTGCTCCCATGTGATGATGATGTGAGTTGATTTAGACTCATCTATGATTATTCTTATTCTTCTTCCTTAGATCAATATTGTTCAGTTGATGATCAAAGGAAGATATATGATTAGGTGGATATTTTGTTGATATAGCTGAGATGGAGGTCATGTGATTTGACCTAAAAAGGAGTAGGGTTTGGAGGATCGATCTCCCCTACCATTGATTATTAATTTTTCATCTTATATGAACAATGTTATGAAACCAGCTCACAAAAAGATAGAAAAGATAGATCAACACCTTAGAATTCAGCCTCTTCGAGGGGGCAACCTCCTTTAAATTACACAAATGAATGATTCCTTGATGATTCAAATGAAAAAACCTCCTTTCTATATATAGGAGTCTAAGGAGTCACAATATAACCCAACTGACCTAACAATAATAATATAAAGGCACAAAAATAACAATAAAGAGATTCTATGGGGCACAATAATAATAATATGGGGACAATAGGGGCACAAAAATATTAATAAGGGATACAACTACAATAGTAATGGGGTAATCACTAGTATTATAGGGACCTAACATTCCCCTCTCCTTCAAAAAAGTGTTGTCCTCAATGCTTGAGTAGTTCTGGATGCTTCTGTATAAAATTCTCATCCTCCCATGTGGAATCTTCAGCGGATAAGTTCTTCCACTTGATGAGATACTTCGAAATTGATCGATTTCGTAGCTATCGAATTCTTGTTTTTGTGACTGCTTCCGGTTCCAATATAATTTTTCCTTCCTCGTCAAGTTCTGGCAATATTGTTTGAACTGGGAGCTTGTCGCCTATAACCTTCTTTAAACATGAAACATGGAAAACTGGGTGCACTCGAGAAGCTGCAGGAAGCTCCAATTTGTATGCCATAGTACCAATCTTTTGCAACACCTTGTACGGACCATAATACTTTGGTGATAATTTATTATCCTTCTTAGCTTGCTTGATTGGGACATTTGTTTATATGGTTATAGCCGTAGGAATACCCAATCACCTACATCAAAACTTCTTTCGCTACGATGTTGATCTGCCTATTGTTTCATTCTATTTTGCGCCAACACGAGGTTATCCTTTAAGAGTTGGAGGAATTGTTGTTGATGCTCGACGTTATGTTCTACTGCTAAAACCTTAGAATTTTCTCTTAAATCTGATGTGATGGATGGTGGCTGATATCCATAAAGTGCCATAAATGGGGTCATTTTTGTTGTTGTGTGGAAGGAAGTGTTATACCACCATTTAGCCAGAGGCAACCATTTGACCCATTGTGTTTGTTTATCAGATACAAAGCAACGAAGATATCCTTCCAAACATTTGTTTACTATCTTAGTTTGCCCATCAGATTGAGGATGATAAGATGAGCTATGAGCTAATTGAGTATCGAGACAAGAAAATAATTCTGTCCAAAAATTTCCAGTGAAAATGGGATCTCTGTCACTTACAATAATCTTTGGGTTTCCATGTAGCTTTTGAATTGTTTCCATAAATGCAGTGGAAACTGTACTGGCTTTAAATGGATGTGATAATGCACAAAAGTGTGCATATTTGTTAAGTCTATAAACTACCACCATGATGACACTCTTTCCCTCAGACTCGGAAGCCTGTGATAAAATCCATTGAAATCTCCTCACAACGTTGGCTTGGAATGGATAAAGGTTGTAATAGATCCGGGGTCTTAATTGTTTCAACTTTATTTTGTTGGAAAACCAAACATTCCGCCACAAACTTTTGAATATCCGATTTAAGGCCATCCTAAAAAAATTCCTTCTTAACCTTGTGGTAAGTTTTTAAAAGTCCTGAGTGCCCTCCTAAGGGAGAAGTGTGCAATTCTATAAGAATCTTTTTCTTGAGTTGGGAATTCTTATAGAGGTATAAGCGATCTTTCTACCATAACGAATCATTTTGCCAGCTAAATGTATTAGATGTACTGGAATCTTGTTGAAACTTTCGAATAAGTGACCACACTTCTTCATCATTCTTCCATTCCTCCCTTGCTTCATTTATCCAATCTGGTTGGATAATAGAAATGGCGCACAACAATGCTCCCACATCCTCATCCTTTCTTGAGAGTGCATCTGCCACCACATTTTACTTCCCTTTTTTGTAGATGATTTGAAAGTCATAACCCAACATCTTTGTGACCCACGTTTGTTGCTCTTCAGAGGATAATCTTTGTTCTAAAAACTATTTAAGACTATCATAATCCGTTTTTACCTTGAAGTGTCTTCCCATTAGGTAGCATCACCATTTCCTAAGTGCATGTAGTATTGCCAACATTTCCTTCTCATAAATAGCTTTGTGTAAAAACTTTCCCTTGATTGGATGACTTTCAAAAGCAATGGGTCTTTCATCTTTCATTAAAACAGCACCAATTCTATTTCCTGAAGCATCACATTCCACAATAAAGGTTTTTTTGAAGTCCGGTGTAGCTAAGACCGGTGCTTGGCACATTGCCTCTTTAAGATGTTCGAAGGCCTTTGTTGCTTCTGGAGTCCATGAAAATGCATCTTTCTTCAATAATGTTGTTAGAGGTGCTGCTATTCTCCCATAATTCTTAACAAACTTGTGATAATACCCTGTCAACCTGAGAAATCCTCACAGATGCTTTATGGATGTGGGGGTTTTCCATTCCTTAATGGCTTTAATTTTGCTAGGGTCTACCTTAACTCCTTCATGAGATACAATATGACCCACATATTCCACCTCTTGTACTCCAAAGAAACATTTGGATCTTTTTGCATATAATTGTTTCTCCCCCAATAGTTGTAGCACCTTGTCAACATGTTCAACATGATCCTTCCAAGACTTGTTGTAGATTAGTATATCATCAAAAAATACTAACACAAATTTTCTAAGGAAGGGTTTGAAAATGGAATTCATCAAATCTTGAAATGTAGAAGGTGCATTAGTAAGGCCAAAAGGCATGACCAAAAATTCATAATGACCCTCATGAGTTCTAAATGTTATTTTCGGAATGTCTTCAGTCTTCATTCTGATTTGATGATATCCTGAATGAAGATTCAACTTGGTGAAGTAAATTGATCCATGCAATTCATCTAGTAATTCATCAATGACATGAATGGGAAACTTATCTTTAATAGTGAGCTTGTTGAGCTCCCTATAATTCGGACACATGTGCCATGATCCATCCTTCTTGTGCACCAATACTACGGGAGTAGAGAGAGAACTTTGACTAGGTTGAATTATACCATCCTTTAACATTTCTGCAACCATACGTTCAATTTCACTCTTTTGGGCATAGGGATATCTGTACGACCTGATGTTTGGAGGAACACTTCCTGGAATCAGATGAATAGCATGATCATGATCACGAATAGGTGGGAGACCTTTGAGAGTCTCAAATACCTTGGAATGATTGTCCAAGACTTTTTGGAGATCTAGAGAAATAGATGATTTCGATGTGGAAACATCTAGTGAACATAATTGTGCAATTACACCTCTTTGTTCCTTTTTTAGAAGCTTTGTCATATTGTTAGAGCTGATTATCTTTCCCGGTTTCCCTACAATACCCCTTAATTCAACTTCCTTTCCTTCCATAGAAAATTTCATGAAAATTTCTTGAAAATTAAAAGCTGTTGTACCCAAGGATTGTAGCCATTGGACTCCTAGTACAACATCAACACCTCCCATAGGAATGGAAAGCATTGGGCTAGTCAATACATATTCTCCCATGGATAGCTTGATATTATGGCATTTTCCAGAGCAATTTATTGTTCCTCCATTTGAAACCATCACTTGACACTCTGGTGCTGGATATAGGAAGAAATTCAATTCTTTTGCTACCTTACAATGAATAAAATTGTGGGTACTTCCTGAATCAATCAACAATATTACCTTTTTCTTCTTGATTTGTCCTTCTATTTTGATGGTTTGAGGAGTGGTAATTTCAGCCAATGCATTCAAGATATGTTTGGATTCATTTCTTCTTTATGTAGGCTTTGTTCCTGGAGTATATCCTTTTCTTTTGACCTTTCTTGATCCTTTTCTTCTTCCTCTTCACAATCTATGTAGAATAATTTCTTCTCAGCACATTTATGACCTTTAGTGTATTTGCTATCACAACTGTAACAAAGCCCTTTTGCTCTTTTTTCTTCCAATTTTTGTGGTGTCAACCTTATAGGTTGTGGAAGACTAGGGGCAACAACACTTCCATCTTTATAGTTGTGAGTGGTATGCTTCTTGGTTGCCATAATTTTGCTTTCCATTTTTCTTGCTAACCTGAATGCCTTCTCTAATGAATCAGGTTCCCAAAGGCGAACATCATGTTGGATATTATCCTTAAAGTCCCTATGAACACATCAATCCTATGCTCCTCTGGAATATTTTTTACCCTTATGTTCAATTTTTGGAACTCCTCAATGTGCTCCATTATTGAACCCTTTTGTTTGAGACTTATCAATTGGCTAAAAAAAGTGTTGCTTTTTGTATCCTCATAATGTGCTGTCAATTCTTCTGTAAAAATTGCCCAAGTGATAATTTGTTTACAAGAGCAAAGCCATTGATACCATACAAACTGATTTGGTTCCAAATATAAAGTTGCAATATGTACCTTTTGTGTGTTTTGCACATTATTGAGATCGAAAAATTGCTCCATCTATAATATCCATGTTGTGGGATCCTTGCCATCAAACTTCCTCATATCGATTTTTTGGAATATGGTGGGTCTTCAATCCAACATTAGAGTCTATGAAATCATGATTAACATTTCTTTTGTTCGCATCATGAGTTTTCTTTACTACCCTTTCACCATTAGTAAGTATTTCTTGTAGAACATTTGTCAAATCTGTCTTCAAATCTGCCATGCCTGTCTTCAAATTTGTGTTAAAATCTATCTTGAAATTGTCCATCTTAGCTTCCATGCCATTCATCTTAGCTTCCACGCCATTTATCTTAGCTTCTGTTAGCTTTTGTGACAGTGACATTTGTTGCACTTGGTCTTGTAATTTTGATATATCATGTAGAATTTCTTCCTCTTCTTCATGAGTCATGCTAGAGCTTTCAGGTTGCTTACTAGGTGTTTGAATTTTCTTTCCTCGAGGCATCAGTTACCGATAATAATGCTCTACTATGCCCTTTGAATTCCTTCAAAATAATTTTTCAAACCAAGCTTAAGCAAGAATTTAAGAAAATCTACACACCTTTTTTCACTTTGTAGGAGCTCGATATTGCCTCTGATTTATCTCTGTAATTTCGGATCATTCAGTTTTGAAACTGTGACCTGAAGTATCCCTCTGTGTCATCTTTCCAATGCCACCAGTCTGATTCAAATTGGATTCTCCAAGGAAGAGTTATGCCAAATTTCCCACAGTGACCTGATTATAGACTAGTTCAGTAGAGTGAACTTATACGATGTGCCACGTGTCCCTGTTTCGCCCTTTGGCTCTGAAAACTATATACAAGAAACTATAGTCCGTCCTCTTTCTGCACCTTCTTATGACATTTCAATCCAATGCTCAGAGAGAAAGTTATGAAGATTTTCCCCATGTCACCTGTTTGGAATGTAATTCAGGAGTCTGAAACAAGACCAACTTCCTCAGATCATATCTCCGCAAATATAGCGCAAAAAGCTCTGAAATTTGGACTTGAGGTTCAGCGCGATTTCATCTCAAATGGGTTTTGTTTTTCGCTTCTGAAACATCGCAGAAACAAAGTTATAGAGAAAATTCCACAATGACCTATTTGGAGCAGCGAAACCCGAGAATCCAAAAGCTCTGATACCAAATGTTATGAAATCATCTCACAAAAAGATAGAAAAGATAGATCAACGCCTTCGAATTCAACCTCTTCGAGGGGGCAACCTCCTTTACATTACACAAATGAATGATTCCTTGATGATTCAAATGACAAAACCTCCTTTCTATATATAAGAGTCTAAGGAGTCACAATATAACCCAGCCGACCTAACAATAATAATATCAAGGCACAAAAATAACAATAAAGGGATTCTATGGGGCACAGTAATAACAATATGGGGACAATAGGGGCACAACAATATTAATAAGGGATACACCTACAATAGTAATGGGGTAATCACTAGTATTATAGGGACCTAACAAAGACGATGTATGTTCATTTGAAATTCAACATGTCATCTGAGATGGGACTTGTGATAAAGTAAAAAATTCCTCCCTAATTTAGAGGAAGTGTTAAACTTTGGTAGTTAGGGAGAAAATCCCTAACACTCCTTCTCACAATTTTATTAAGACAACATCGAATTCTATTGAAAAAATAAATAAAAATTAAATTCATGTGGGAAATCCATGGTAAAATGGAAATTAATTTTAAATTTAAGTTTCCTGTTAAGTGCTCAAGACCAGATTCAAAAAGTTTCATGTCAACTCCCCTACAAGAACCATATCTCTTCATAGAAACAACTATAAATTTACATGACTCAATTGAAAATCTACTCCAAGAAGCCCAATAAGGCTATGTGTATCTGTCACAGGTCTCACATTATCTATGGATGGTATCACATTCTTTGTAAAGGTCTCGCTATCTCTGTGTTCTTATTTATTATTGTGAATGGATAGTCTTGGACACTATGAGCTGAATGGGGTAGAGTGTCGACATCATGATATCGCTCTTGCTATAGGATGTCTCTTGATATATGACATGATTTCTCTCTCAATTTTCTCTTAGAACCACATTCTTACACTCTCTCTTTGGCTACATAATAACTCTTGCTCTACCCATTCTACAAGACTTTGTCTTCAGGTTAATACTATGGTTACACGACTACTTTTATCTACGCTACACGAAAAACTTTACTCTTATGCTACAAACCCTGCATCATCATCTCAAAGTCTTGAATTCATATTCCAGTGGTTTAAATAATATTTTTAGTGCAATATCCTCTGTGGCAGTAGTATATAGTGTCACTATATATATGTATCGAGAAGCATATAGTTTCATATGTAACTATTTTAAACAATATGTATAATCATATTTATATGAAAGCATGGGATGTGAGAAATATATATATGGCTATAACCTTTAATGATTGTATGTAACATGTATGTAGTACTCTTCAAGGAAGATAGGTATGATAGACGGGGTATGTATGGTATGGCGGTAAGGGTGTGACTGCATATGACATTTATGCGATACTCTTCATGGGAGACAAGATGTGTGTGATATGGTAGTCAGGGTATGACTATATGTCACATGTATGCAATACTCTTCATGGCAGAAAGGTATGGCAAACATGATATGTATGGTATTGAAATAATGGTATGTATCGTATGAATGTATGTTACATGGAAGATATAATTTATATGTCAAATAAAACACTCTTATAATATATATGACATGGTAGACATGGTATGGATATGCCCATGATGTGTATACTCCATTAATATATAAGTGACATGGTAAGATGATGTTCAGTCTATGACAATTATGATACGACACTTGATATACAACTGTGATGGATGGCTCATATCCTTGGCAGCATGATCTACTTGATATAACTCAACAGAGTAGATAATGCTTGATGATGATTTTGTTTCTGTGGTACAAAAAACGTTTTTTTTGGATTATCAAATGTCAATTCACAAACGTAGTTGTGAACTAACTCAAATTGGCCATAGAAGGCATGTTGATGTTTCTCATTGTACTTTGTATCTCAAATGAATAATTGATGAAATCTAATAAAAGAAGAAGAATAATTACGGGTTTTCCCCCTTGTGGGGTTTTGCTCTGGTCTCTGACCAATCGTGGTGTCTTTATGTGTGCATGTTTTTTCCTCCTTTGTTTCTCTATGTTCCGCTATAATATTGATGTTATTGTTCTTTCTACACAATTGTTATTGTTGCTATGATGTTATAATGTTGTGGGGTGAATTCTATGCGTAAAATATGTAATGCAATTGTCAAAAGGAAAGAAAAATACAACCCTAAGAAAATTAACAAGTATGTTAAACATAAACTCTTAGACTTGGAGGAAAATAGAGAACATTTTAGAAATGGGAAAAAATGGGAGACTTCAAATGATACATAAGACTGTATCCAAAACTTTGGGCCTATGATGCAAAAAAAACATGGAGACATTAAATGAAACATTGAAAACCTTATTGATCTAAACCATTGAAAATATGTTTGTGATTGTTGCACTTGATGAACTATTACTCATGCTTGTTGATTATGGAACCTTTCTAGTTTTAGTGAAATGAATAAAATGCCAACAAGGAATGAAAACACAATTTAATTAAGAATATCTTACCTTAGGGGAATCATAAAGATCCATCTGAATCATTTTCGTGTCCATCAAACTTATTCATGGAAAAGGAGAGGATGATAATTGAAAGCATCATGCATATCCATCGCTTCCACATTTTCAGGAAATCTCGAGATTGATGTCCGTTTTTAGTAGTAAGACACCTATCGGCATAATAAAATATATGCTACTTAAGAAAATTAAACATTCATGCCATAAGTGAAGTTACTAAGACCCTAATCATTAACTTATTGTAACTATTATTTCTTTATTTCATATGGTTCAAATTCTGTGATAAGTATAAGACTAACCAAAAAACATTTGAAACAAAAACAATTTCGATTTGTTTCACATGGTTCAACTTATGTGCCAAGCAGAAGAGATTATCAAAAGCCATATGAATGAAATAGATAAACATTGTAAGAAGATGGAAGTTAGGCACTTTGGTGATTTCTTTTATGGATTAGCAAGTAGATTTCTTAACTAATATACATTTTATAATGTCGATATGTGTTCTACTATTAAAAATGGACCTTAATCTCTAGATTTTCTTAAAATGTGGAGGCAATGGATGGTCATGGTGTTTTCAATTGTCGTCATTTCCTTATTGATGATTAAGTTTAATAAACGTGAAAATGATTCAAATAGATTTTTAGGGTTTGGTTAATGTAACGGCTTATTGATTATGTTTTTAGTTCTTCTTGGCATTTTATTCTTTTGACTTGTCAAAGTGAGAAAAAGCCAATCACAAAGGGGTAGATCGGTAAGAATTCATTAAATGCAATGCTCATAGTAATGTCTTTAGTGTGTTTCATTCAATCCCTTGGCCTTGTGTATGTCGTAAGGGCCCACTGTTTAGGTTGAGATTCTTTTATCATTTCAAACATCTCACTTCACTTTTTTTTTTGTTTCCATTTCTAAATTACAATGTATTTTCCTTTTTAGGGATTAAGAGTTTATGAGCTTTGTATTTTCATGCCAAGATATGAATCCTTAATGGCTAAATTTATGCATTAAAAAAATGACTTCAAACATCCTTTGAGATATTTTATTGTTGTAAGGAGCGAAAAACAATTTTGCTAGAGAATTTGTTTTTAATCTTATAGAGGGATACACTTTCATTATGTTTATCACTTGTTGAGTTCAAATAATTTCCATGTAAAATTATATCTAAACCAAACCTTACCTTTGTAGTTTTCAAATAATCAAGGTTTTTTGTTTTTGTTTTGTTTTTGGCCAGTTTTTTCACACTTTCCAAATTCCATTATCCTTTTTATCTCTTTTGAACCCTTTGTAAATGCTTAAAGTATTTTATTTTCTCTTCTTTGATTGAACTTTTCTTCCTCTTAATTAAACAATTACACTATATTTCCAAATTGGGCTCTCTTTCTACAATTCAAATTGTGCCTTGCCTTGATTACTCAAACAAATCCAATTTGTCAATTAGGTGTCAATCAGACCCCTTCTCTCCTTGTTCTAACTAAGTCTTGTCTTGATTTCCCTATTGTCTCGATTCCTTAATTGGGTCCATTCTCACCCAATTGACTTGTGTTTTCCTTGATTATTTAACTAGGCTCATTTTTTATGAGGTCCAATTTCTTAATTGGGGCCCTTTTCACATGAGTTTTAATGTGTTTAAATATGTTAATATTTAAAGGTAAATAAAAAATTGTACTATGAAGATGTACATGACCCTATCAAGAGAAAATACTTAGCAAGGAATCATCACTTGGGTAGTATAACCATTTAAAGTTAGATATTGCATATGTGGCCCTAATTTTATAGAATTAAGAAGAAATGGTGGCCTTGTTGCCACAAAATCTAGTGTGTCTTGTGAGAGGAATCACAAGACAAGGTGTTATAACAACTTTTGCCTCATTTATCTTAGATGCACTTGTTGGCAAGGAAACATCCCTTGATCCCTATACAGTCCTGAGTTTTGCTTAAGAAAGACTCTTTCAATTTTCATACACGAGCTACCCACATACAAAACACATATATACATGGATCCTCCTAAATAAAATCATCTATTCGTTAAAATATATTTTAAAAATATATAAAATGTGAATTTTCTAGCGCGATTTATGGTTTAGAACGAAATACACCTATTTTATTTGATGTTACAAGCACCCAAACCAATTTATGGGGTAATACACACCTTGGGTGGGGTACCATATGCATGATTTTCCTTAACATCAAAATGCTAACAACATTATCCCTGATCAGGTATGATAAGTAGTCTCCCTTCTTATGGAAACCATCATTTCCACACTATAGTGTTGAGCCTATACCTCACACATTTAAAGCTTTTATTGGAGGAGGATACCTTCGGTGGCTCAGGAAGGAAGGATGTGGATGCAAGTTTTGTTCAGTGTATTCAACAAGGGTTAGGTAATTGCATAACTACCTTTTTTATGTTAATTTTAATATGGAAACTATTTTTTTTTTTCTATTAATCATTCATATGACATGATTCTAATTATGTAATTGGATTATAGTTGAACTGATGTATCATATATCCTTATATGCTTTGATATTTTTATTCTGCTCGTTTGCTTGATGTTTGTGTTGTAGTTTTGTCCAACAATAGTGACAGTGAGGGTTCAAACCTTTTGGATCTACATCAAATGTAGGACCCACATGTAAGTTCATACACCTATCTTTGTCATTCCAAAACATATGTATGATTGTTTGAATTTTCTTTACTTTCTGATTATTTCCACTCTATTGGGGCTATCAATCCTAGCCTTAAGGATTTTTGTTGCCACGATATGGTAGATTTCCATCGTCACTTTAGGAGTCTTCCTCTTTATCTTTAGTGGGATTTCACCACAAGGGAGTCTTCCAAGGGATTACCTAAGAGGATATTCTATATTATATGGTCAAGGTGATAAAAACATATGCTAGGTGGAGACACTTCAACGATAGACAAAGGCTCAAGACTGTTTAATAAGGAATAATATATCACACATCGAGGCTAGTGTAGGCTTATATGGCCTAGGGTTTCTTGATATGTAGCAACAAAGGAGTACCTAGGCACATATGAGTCAAATAAAGGGTTTACTAAAATGGAAAGATCAACAAAGTAACAAAGAAAACCCTCCAATTAAGCCTCAATTTGAAGGCCTACTAGGGTTAGAATTTCTAGGGCACAAAATATCTAGGGGTGAATGATGCCAGCGCTCTAAAGGGAAGTTTTTTTTCTTTTTTCCATTGTTTTTTCTAGTGTCATTCACATACACCAGATATTGGTGGCTGATATCTCCATAAAATCATTCTAAGTAGATCCACTTGAAGGGACCACTTCCCATTAGCTCATTAGTAGAGCCTAACCCCAAGAGTGTTGAGGATATTTTACCACATGACCTCCCAATGGCAAGGTTCTTTAATGATGATAACTTGACAAATTGAGCTAACCCTTGGGGCTCTCTAAGGGAATTTTTACCATGCAAAAGGCTAGATTTTGACTTAAGAGAATCACCAAAATAAAACTTAGGTTTTATTACCATAATCACTCATCACAAGTGGTGAGCCCTGGTATTGCACCAAGAGGGTTGCAACTCCCAAAGGCTTCTCAACTCTACTTATCAAACTAGGGTTCGTACAAACTTTGAGGTGATAGTGCTATATACACAGTAGATGGGATTCTACTCATGCCACCCTCAACTAGGACATTTGATCAATAGTGCTCCAAGACCATTCTTCATACTGAATTAGAAGGAAACTAACTAATGAAGGTGAAATTTAGAAGCTAGCTCTAATGATAAAAAGGAAAATTATTTTTGAACTTCAACTTGTAAATGTTATTGAATCAATTCATGAAAAGACAAGAGCTACACTACTTGCATAAAGGGAACTACATTATCTGGCAATCAACCATCTAGCTACCAAATCTAATTTTATACAGGAAGCTAACCTACCAAATCATAACTCAATATTCCATGCATCATCTATATAGCTCACACTTGCATATAAATCATTGTTCTGTTTGCGTTAAATCTGTGATAAAGAAACTAATGTTATTCTATTTTGAAGTGAAGGAAAATGATGGTTGGAGTGGCCTAGGTGTTGCCCTTGATCATTGAGTCACAGTTGAGGGTAAACCTACTTCTAAACTAAGTCAAAATTTCATCAAAGGTTAAAATAGGTGGTGAAATAGGCTACTTCAGGTATGCTAGAGGAGGCTGCTACAAGTGCCTTGTATTTCTTTAGGAAGGCTTGTAATGCTTCAGGAAGGTTTCTAAGAAGTTTTAGGAGGTAGGAATGATGGATTAAATGGATTAAAAGGTGGATGGAGTTTGGGTTATATGGATGAAATGTGGCCAACACCCCTAGCCAAGCTCAGAGTCTTTGGAAGGCTTGTTTTGCACTAGGAGAGCTGCTCAGGGTGATTTAAGGGAATGATCTCAAGAAAAAAACTTTGGAGGCAAAATTTGGGATTCATCAAAGAGGGTAAGGAAGTCCAAGATGGAGATAGGGAAAGGACCCTTGCATGTAGATCCAAACATCCCTACAACATAACATGCATACACCCTTTTATCTATGACAAAATGAAACAACTAATAGTGGAAAAGATGAATTGAATTTAAATGCCATCCAATCTATGCCAAAAACTCCAATCTAGTCAATAAATCAACTCCTAAGCTACAATAAACACATGCAAAAAATGTGACTACCATATACCTTCTTCTAAGAAATCATAAATATAGTATTTTTGGACAGTGATTGTAGATCCTTCCATTCATGCTCCCATGGGAGAGATGAGATAGAGGCTGCAATCACAAGATTTTTGAGGGGTTATTTTCTAATGAAATGTAGAAAAATAATAAGAACTCTATACTAAAAATAAATACCAATATATAAGAGGGACCTAAGCCACTATGATTGGGCCCAAACCCAAGAGCGTGAGCCATCTGGAACTAACTTAGTGATTAACCAATAAGAAACTTCTCATTATCATTGCGTTAATGTCAAATACATCACATAACTAGTCAAAAATAATAGTGTCAAGTGCTTGACCTCGATAGCTTCCTAGCTGAAAAAGAAGTTCGAATCCTAATGAACTCTTTTACATGTTTATTTATACAAGAGGGTAGCTACTAGGAACTCCCTACAAAATAGGAATGGCTGTCTCCCATAACTCGAGAAGGGTGGATATTGATCTTCCTTAACTTTACTTGGATGTCAATGACCTCCTCTTGCTTGGCTGTCAATGACACCAAGATGATGAGAGAGAGTGTACTGGTCTTGGTTGATTGAAGGATTTAAGGAGGCAGATAACCTCCTAGAATCTCTCCCAGCTGCCTACTCTGAGCTCCTGCATGGAAATCATCTAAAAAATGCTCCATTTCCTAGAATTAAACCATATTAGGGCACATGACATAGCAAAAGATATTTTACCACTCTAACTAAGAATAATATAACAAAAATTATAAATAAATGTGAGAAAGAGATAGTTCTAAAGTTGGAGGATGGAATTATGACCCTATGATGTACATATTGATGTGCCTCATCATTTATGTCCATTTCTTTCATGGCCCTAGTGGCCTCCCTGACATCTTAAGGTTTCTTAGATGGTGTGCCTTCTTGGGGATATAAACCTGCATTCTTTTCTATCTCTATCCACTCCTTCTACTACTCCGATTCATTTCTTCCTTCCTATAGGCCTAGCAACAAGGGTGGACTAAGCTTGAGTTCCATCCAATTGAATTTTAATATTTGCATGATTCTTTTGTACAAGGGTGGACTGAGCTTAAGTCCCATCCAATTGACTTTTAATCTTTTCATGATTCTTTTGTACAAGGGTGTCCTCTCCAATCCGTTCGTCGGCCTTTCAGGAGAGTGATATTCTCTGATCTAGAGACTGTAGGGTAAGTAATTCCATCTCCCATTCCAAGCTTTCTAGATTTATGTTCCCAACAAACTGAGTGTGTCTTCAAAATGTGAGATGGCTTATTCTTGGGTGGCGAGGTATTTGGGTCATAGGTCAACATAATTTGAGATGATGCTATGATTTCTAATGATAGCCATTAGGCTCATTAGCTCTTCCCTAATATATAATGGTTCCTTTTCTTCCTTTTCATGACTCTCTTTACTTCCTCAACTCTTGCCTCCTCATGAGTCATCCACGATGCTAAGGCCATCAACTGTGTATCCCCAAGTTTTTTATTGGGATCCCAAATATTCATATTAGTAAAAGTGAGGTTATGAATGTAAAGCTCAAGAAATTTTGCTCTATCCTCCATGATAACTTGGTTGCAAAGTTAAATGATCTGTTTGTAATCTTGAAATGGCATAGACCCATATTATGTTAAGGTTTTGATTTTGAATTGCAGCTACTGCTCTTTGAGAAAGAGTGCATAAGATTTGGATGGTTTTCTACATTGTAATTCCTACATGGAGAGGCTTGCCAATGTGGCAAGTTGGGTTTCCTTCTCCTACAACTTCTCCCTCAAGCACCTATTTTATTCCTATATTTTCTCCTTCATTGTGGACTCCCTCTCTCTTAGCTCACTTAATTTCTTGCACATTTCAAGGACCTTTTCTTCCATTAGGCCCACATCTTCCACCTTCTTAGACTTATCAATTTTCATTCATCTGTGGGTTCTTCCTCTTTCTTCTTCTAGCTCATAGAAAGTGGGACTACAAATTTTTGGGGAATAATTCTCCCTCCTTCAATGAATTTATAATAGGAGCTTAGGCTAGGTTGTGGACTAGGCTCCTGGAGCTCTGGGAAGTCCTTCTCAAATGTTTTCGGGGAATCTACTACATCTTGTAGCTGTTGTGTCACATTCTGCCCCTCCTGCAACACACTCTGTTTTTCCTGTAGCATTCTATGCTTTTCCGATAGCTTCCCCTTTTCTTCTTGTTAGAGTGGGGTTGGCCTCTTGGGTTTTTTGGAGGAGGTTGATATGGTGGTGGGCCTCCTTACATATGCTATAGGAGTCTTTATGATGGGTTTTGGAGAGGTGACTTCTTTGATTTTTCGTTTAGTGGGCCCCTGTCATGCGGAAAGAGTCAATTTTGCGGACAAAACCGACCTCCCTAGAAGCTAAGGCTTTCTAGTGACAAACAAGACAATTAAGCACTATCTTTCCCTAAATATGCATTTAGAATACAAGTAATCAGGTGTTTAAAACATACCTTTAATCCAACGCTGTTTGTAGCAGTCCAGCCTCTCCGATCCAGATGAGCTCCTCCTTCTCTTTGAAACCTGCATTCACTAACAAGCAAACGATTACATAGCACCTGAATAACTCATAAAATAAAACATATTCATCATAAAGACCAAGGAGTATTTGAAACAAATTATATATAACAACTTGTTGAGAAAAATAAACTTAATTGTATTAAGTGGAAACAAAAGAAACCATTACAACCAGTGCCTTGGTGTTGTGCAGGTCCCTCCCAGGGTCCAGCAAGAGTTCTCCTTTACTTTGATCAGCTCACCCACTTCCAAATGAAGCTAAGAAAGGATGGGAATCTCTCCTCTCAAGCTCTATAAGGGAGTCCTAATTTCAGCAGCATCTACACTTAGGAATGTTCAGCTTTCAACCTCCCCTCCCTCTGGCCCAATGCCTGTATTTATAATGCTTTGGAGGAAGTTAATCAGGTCCACCATCAATGGGATAAGCCCCTCTTTGAATGGGATAGCTCCCCTCTTGATGGGATAAGTTCCTCTTTCATAGGGATACATGAACCATCTGGAGGTGCTCAATACACGTCAAACCATCTTCTAGAAAGCTCTAGAATCGACCACAAGTAACGTTTTTGAAGTAAAACTCGCGCCTTTTGACCTTTACAGGAGTACGCACCCACCCCTTTACAGATAGAGTGTACAAGTACGCAGGTATTGTGAACTTGGAGTGCGTACACGCAGGTAAGGTTAAGAGAAACTGCGTAACCAGAGTTAATTGACTTTTTTAAGGACTTTCTCTCTTTCTTGGAGTTTGACATGAGTAGCAGAGGTATAAGAGTTGCCAAGGAGGATAGTATGACAGTTGATGGAGCCATACTCACTGTAGATAGTCATGGTGACAAATTTTAGTGTAACAGATTTCCCCCTAAAGTGCGAAGCCTGTAGTAGATTAGGGTTTCATATCATCTAGGAAGGGTGAAGTACTTTATCATTTCAAGGATTATCTTGTGGAGAGCCCAGTCGGAACCTGCAAGTATTCAACACAAAATACATATATAAGATCATATCATCACTGATGTAGGCATTCCCATACTCAGATTGAAAACTTTAACTAACAAACTAACTACTGCTCTGATATAGGAATGATTTCGCAGTACATCATAATCATAGACTCTTGTAGACACAGTATGGACGCAGCCATCTGTTTATGATTAGTCTACTATATAATGAATACAAAACTCCTCGCAGCCTAGATGGTGGAAACTAGATCCAGGGTCTTCGTTTCTACTTCCCGAAATGGTACGATTCTATCCATGCGAATAAATGAATTGATGTCGAACATGGTAGAAACCACTTGATTACCAGTCGATGATGTAAACTGTTAACAAGTGTGAGAGAGACCACCAGTGATGTCAATGGTTCTCAAAGTACCCAGTACAATCCATGAGATGCGAATGAATGCGTTGATGTTGAACATGTCACGGAATCCTTCGATCGAAAGTCAATGATGTAAACTGTCGTCAAAGGCGAGAAACCTGCCATTGATGCATGCAGATTTCAAGGTACTAACGATTTCTAGGTCATCTTTCTAGATAATGTGCTGATGTCGATAGAAAGCGACCCGTTGCAGGCAAGCCCACAACACGAAATCATAGATCAAGTTGAAGAAATGTGGCTGTAAGGACTGACTCAGGGATGGTCGAGATGGATGACAGGTATTTTGCAGATGAATGGTTTATTTGCAGTGACCTCTTAAACACATAACGACATGACAGATGGCTTGGTGACAATTGACCCAAAGTTAATACCCGGAACTGGTTGAAGATTTTCAATGTGGTTTGATCAATTGTTAGGCAAAGGATTTCCCAACCCAGGTGAATGAAAAGTGTCGTGTTCAAGAGTGGTGATAAGGTTTCTTCTGAGACAAAGGATAACAAATAGGCTCATTTTCTCTCTTTTCCCCCACCATTTCTGGCAAGTACCTCTTTATTTTTTACAAGCTTGAGGAGGATAACATATGCTTGATTATAAGCTCATCCTTCAGATGAGTCCAACTTAGTTTTAGATTCGAACCCTAAGAAGGAGTGGTCCGTTCCTGTTTGTAATCGAACAGGTCCTTTACTGTGAAATTTTAACGAGTCCAGTATAGGAGAAACTCGGCATTTTTCAATTTTAGAGAGTCTGAAAAAAATTAAGAAGACTCTAGGGTTGAACTTTTTCATAAATTTGTGTCTCCCAAGCCCGAAAAAGTATAAAATAATACTTGAGAGAACCGCTTGATCTTTTACGACCAAGGAGTACTTTCATAATTAGTGTCTTTGACCTGAAAAGTAAAAAGTGATCAAGGACACGTCGTTTTATTTCCAGTATCGAATTTGAAACGATAAAAATCCGGCAATCTTTTCCTATTTTTACGGTCAGAAAAGGGCCATAAGGGGACCGTCTTTTAATTCTGTTTTAACGAGTGTAAAAGAAACGCTCGGCAATATTTTCATGTTTTAGGAGTCAGAAAAGGGCTTAAAGATGACTCTGATGTTTTTGTTTGTGAAAAATGAGGATTTTCCCTGAAAATCCTTTATCCTACACAAAAACCAGCACATTACTCATACCTGTTTAAGATAGATAAAAAATACTTTGAAAAATACCTTTCCATGGTGAAAAATAAACAAATTTACCATTTATTTACCCAAAAAACCTATAAAAAGGGCTTTTACCAATTCATTTTTACCACTTTACTGTTGAGGAGAGAAAAAGGGCTTTTGGCAAGAAATTTCCCGTGGACATTGCGGAGAATCCGACCGTCGAAATCGAACGCCGTCTCATCAGGTATTCTACAACATCCTCCTCTTCATTTCCATCCGTTCAGAATTTGATTTTAGGCCCTAGTTTCATTTTTTGGAGGCTTTGGGGTTTCAAGGTCCGCCTTTCGGGGTACGCAGGTGCTCCACTGGTGACCTGCGTACCTCGACATTTTCTCAGTTGGGAAAATGGCGGGCGTACACAACTTGCCTTAAAGGAACCCGCGTACCCACACTCTGTTCCTAAAGGCGGGGTGCGTACTTCGCGCAAAGGGTTTACAAACCCCAAATTCTCCAAAAAGGACCAATTTTTTTTTATTTCATTAAATCTAACAGATGTTTTTTGGTGTGTAGATTGCCCACCATGCTTGATTGGAATGAGAGAGAGCACGAAGATGTTGATTTGGCTGCCATTAATCATCAACCGTCCATTGATGCTTTGAAGGCATGCGGCCTTTACAAATACTAGGCCATACCTGGCATGAGGGCCCAGGTGTGCTTTCTAGAGTGGTTGGTAGAGAGATGGAACGTCTAGGACCAGTGCTTTTACATTGGAGGGCACCAGCTCGAGATAGAGCCCTCAAATATCTACTTCCTCACTAGTTTGCCCAAGAGAGGTGAACACTTGACTCTTTTTGGGACTAGGCCGGGTGGCCAGTCCATCGCTAGTCTCCGACAAGAGTGGTGTGACACTCAGTCTCAGGAGAAGGGGATAGAGATCAAAACTATATCCCATCCTGAACTTATGGTGATTGCTTTCACGGTTACCAGACTTTGCGGGGCTGCCGCTTTGCACATTGCCACTGGATCCCAGATGCGGATGGCGATTGATTGCTATCGGGGCACCATTTTCAACTGGTGTGATGCTGTGTTGGCCAACTTAAAGGGCCAACTGACTAGAACCAAAAATGGACAGCTGAAGACTTTTGGTTATGGGCCTTTAGTTGTGAGTTTTTCCCTAGAGAGGGTTCTGATGCTGATCCCACAGCAGCTCACTGTTGAGGTTGGGCCTCCCCGAGAGCCTAAGTTGATGCGATGGGTTACGGTTATGGCCCGTCATCCTGACGAGGGCACAAAGGTTGTCCGATTTATTCCGGAGTATTTTCACTGGTTGGAGGACCAGATCTTTACTATACAGGATTTTCCTTATGCCGGAGTTGATTTTTGTGGAGATCCGGACATGGTTCTTCCACCGGGAGAACAATGGGATGACACAGGTACTTCATTTTTTCACAAGTTTTTAAATTATCTACTTTTTTTGTTTTTTATATCGTCTCAAAACTGACAGTAATAATTTTTCAAAATGCAGATGTAGGCCCACGTTGTCCAGCCAATCTCCGGCCTTTCGAGAGGAGGCTACCAGTTGCAGCGGCATCGGCCCCACGGGACGAGGCCACAGAGACTCTAGCTGAGTTGGAACAAGACCTAGAGCGTCTTACGACAGACATACCAGAGACTACTATAGATGATATTCCTATCAGGCTTCAGCGCTATGTAGTCGCAGTCCCAGGACCTTTTAGGAGGTTCTTATGTAGGGTGGCGCGTGCAGTGGTGTCATATAGAGAGCATCACCAGTGATTGGATGGTCGTTTTTGTAGACACATGTGACACTTTGGTTTTTTGTACTTATCATTTTTTCCGATCATAAGGTGTTTTTCAACCTATGATTGAAGACGATGTATTTTTTGACACACTCCTATCTATATATATCATTATTACTGGCTTATCTTGTTAAACATGTGTGATGAAATGTTTTTAAATTTACATGCATGATTATCGCAAATGTCTGTTTAACATTCGAGAAGCAATTTCATCTGCTAATGTATTTAAAGACCTTGGAATATGCTGATATTCAATGTAATCAAACTCACGTTCCAAGAGACGCACTCTCAAAAATAACCTTAATAACACTGGATTTCTAATGGCATACACTGTATTAAGCTGTAATACAACGAGTTCAGAATCTAACCTCACTATCAAACTTCGAATCCCAAATGAAATAGATTCAGACAATAACTCAATCACTGCACTGTACTCTGCAATGTTGTTTGTTGTTTGACCGAGGCTTACCCCATGCATAGAAACTAACTCGTCAGAGGGAGAATAGATAACCCAAGCTACAGAAGAGATATTTCGTGTACTATGACAAGCACCATCAGCAAATCCAATGTATGTTTGGAGAGGCATCGACATCTGCAAACATCAAGCGTAAAACCAAGATAAGCAGAATAACGACGCAAAACACACTTTCTAAGCTAAGCACACTGTCTAAACTAATAAACACACCAGCTAGAAAGAAAAACCTAACCTAACTAAAATCTCCATACCCATCATTTAAGCATAATACCTCTTTAGGTAAAGTCCATTTCTGGGTTTACCCAAAGAGTCCCCGTCAAAATCTACCAGCTCATAGGCCCATTTTGCTAGCTTTCGCTTGACAATGTAGGGCCCATGCCACATAGGAACGAATTTTCCAGCACCTAATTTATCGTTAGCTTGATCATATAATAGCACTAGGTCTCCTTCCGAAAAATTTCGAGGGGTCACATTTCGATCATACTGAGCTTTCATACGTTTTGCATGAGTCTCGATCGCCAATGCAGCATCACGTCGAGTCTCATCTAATTGAGCTAAGTATAATAAACGCTTCTCCTCTTCGGAAGTAGATGGAAGTAATTCGACGGCCATTTGAAGTGACATGATTTCGCATTCAATGGGGAGCACAGCTTCCAAACCATAAACTAGTTGGAAAGGAGTGAACCCTGTTGATGTTTTCACGGAAGTTCGGTACGCCCAAAGCGTGGAAAATAACATGTTGTGCCAATTCGACCGATGAATACCAATGATTCGTTGGATCATGATAACTAAAACTTTGTTGATGGACTCAACCAGACCATTTGCTTGTGGATAATAAGGAGTTGAGCTATCGTGACGCAAACCAAGCTGGCCTGTAAGTTCTGTCATCATAACGTTTCGAAAATGGCGCCCATGGTTAGTGATTATCGCTTGTGGGACACCAAACCTAGCAATAATGTGATTGAATACGAAAATTGCAGCTGTCTTTCCATCTGCCTCGAATGTAGGCATTGCCTCGGCCCACTTAGTAAAATAATCAACCACAAGGATGATATATGCATGCCCCCGGCCGAGTGAGGGTTACATGTAATAAAATCAATACCCCATTTGGAAAAAGGACCAACGACAATTATAGGGTGGAGAGGAGCAGGTGGAGCGCGCATTTTGCGATCAAACACTTGACAGTTGTGGCATTTCCGAATCGCAGTAATACAGTCTTTAAAAAAGGACGACCAGAAGTAGCCAGCGCGCAATATCTTTTGGGCTGCGGCATACCCAGACATATGACCGCCACACGCTCCAGTGTGACAGTCATTCAAAACCCTTTCAGCTTCCTCGTGAGTTAAACAACGGCGAAAAACCAAGACCGCCCCACGGCGATAAAGAGTATCTCCAATAATTTTGTACTGTTGGGACTGGAAGCGAATTTTCCGACGTTCCGACTTTGAGACTTCGGGCTGAAAGGATTGGGTTTGGAGATAGACGATGATATCCCCATACCACGGATCTAAAGTGCTGATGAGAAACAAAGATTCGTCCGCAATGGGCTCCTCTGCCACAGTTTCTGTGTCAGCACGAGGGAAGTCACACATTAACTCTGCAAAAACTAAAGATTTCTTAGACTTAGATTTCTCAAACTCCAAGTCGAACTCTTGCAGGATAACGATCCATTTAGAGTACTTGCCCCCTAGCAATTGTTTAGTCAAAATGTAGATCATAGGGTTGCAATCTAAAATGACTGTAGTTTTACGGAGTAGAATGTAGTGACGAAAACGTTGGACAGCTTGAACGGCTGCCAAGGCCAATTTCTCCACATGTGAATATTTGAGTTCAGTTGGATTTAACGTCCGACTAAGGTAATATATCACATGTTCCGTTCCGAATTCGTCTTCCTGTACTAAGACCATTCCAATGGTGGAATGAGCGGCGGCGAGGTACAAAAAGTAATCCTGGTTGTAGTTGGGAGGATGCAGCAACAGTGCATGGGTTAACGTGTGCTTGAGTGCATCAAAAGATTTCTGAGCTATCTCATCCCAAGAGAATTGAGCATTCTATTTCAACAACTGGGTAAAACCCTTTGTAATCTCGGCGTAGTTAGGAATGAATCGGCGTAAAAAGTTTGCTTTCCCCTGCAAACTTTGGAGTTGGCGAAGACTCGAAGGAGGAGGCAATTTGATGATAGCTTCTACCTTCGAGGGATCGACGCGAATTCCGGCTTTCGAAACTACAAATCCCAGCAATCGTCCCACTTCTATGTAGAAGACACATTTGTGTGGGTTCAACCGAATACGATAATGCCTACACCTCATGAAGATTGCGCGTAAATGGACAAGGTGATCAGCTCGATGTAATGAATGAGCGGGCAAATCATCGAGATACGGTTGCACAATGTGTTTGATGTCATGAAACGCATAAGACATCGCCCTTTGAAAAGTGGCTCCAGCATTCTTAAGCCCAAAAGGTAATCTGCAATAAGCAAATGTCCCCCATGGACAAATGAAAGCCGTTTTTGGTTGATCGACAGGTAGAATATTGATTTGGTTGTAACCGGAAAAACCGTCCATAAAGGAAAATATTTCACTGTTGGCACAATCATCAATTATTTGATCGATATAGGGTGTTGGGTAGTTGTCCTTGGGACAAGCTCGATTGATATCCCTATAGTCGATGCATATTCTTATTGTTCCCTGTTTTTTGTTAACCGGAACAATATTTGATACCCAATCCGTTAACGGGATCGGATAAATGAAACCTGCTTTCAACAGCTTCTCAACTTTTGCTTTAATTGCAGTCGCTTTTCGTGGGTGAATCTGACGCAAACGTTGCCGGACGGGTTTAGCGTCCGGGTAAGTCTTAATCTCATGGACAACAATCGCGGGATCGATTCCTGGCATTTCCTCATAGGACCAGGCAAACACGTCGCGAAATTCTTGAAATAGGGCCTTGTATGTCTGAATTTCGTCATCTGAACATGAGGCACCTATATGAATGTGCTCAACAATTCCGGGCTTGACTGAAATGTCAATTGGAATAGTGCGAGAAATGTTTCCCAAATTCAACTCTGAATCAGGATGTTTCATTGGATTCTGAGCTTCTTTGACATATTCAGCTGTAAATATTGATGAGAAATCATTTTCGAAACGATCATCCTCAGGTAAAAACAAAGATCTGTGATGGAGATCTTCCCATGGTAAATCGTCTACGCACAAGACTTCATGAAGTTGCTCATCAGATGACACAAGTTCGGGAAACACTATTAACTCCGAGGTTGACACGAAAAGTGATTCCTCACGGACCACATTCATTTGGTCAATTTTGGTTGAACTCGGGTCGGTAAAAGACTGCACGGCTTCATAGGAAATTTCATATGGACTCAAAGGCATAGCATCACCAAATGAGTCTATCTCAGATTCAGAAGGAACGATCCAAGGATCGTCATAAACAATGGTATCTGATGTAATCATATGAATGGATGCAAACGAAGACGAGGCATTGATTGGAGGAAAAGGAAAAGTTCCCAGTAAACCGGCATCTTTAACTAATCCTACTCCAACATCCTTATAAGGGATAGTCGTTTTACCGACATGCTGGATACTCTCTGAAGAGGCTGGGTCGGATGAAAAGTAAGCCAGCTGGTCTATGGCTACGATCGTGCCATTATGTGGAAACTTTATTACTCTGAAGACCGATGAAACGACCGCTGTCATAGCGTAAGACCAACTTCGACCCAGGAGAAGGTTGTAGTCTAGAGGGGCATCAAGCACCTCCACATCCAGACTAACGGTTTTTCCTTCAACCCCTATAGGCAAATCCTGTAGAATGCCAAACGGATGAAACCCACGGCCATCAAAGGCCTTAAGAATTGTCGGGGATTGATTTAGTGAAGGAGAACCAAGCGATCTCCAACACTGGATCGACATAATACACGTGGAAGCTCCCTCATCAATCATAGTCCGATGAATAGGCCTGTTTTTTACTATCACTGGGATCTAGAAAGCCATTTGATGAGGTAAACGCGGTGTACTATTTTCTAGATCAAAGATTATTAGGTTTGGGTCCTGAACATCAACAGCTCCTATAGCCGACAAAAGTAATTTACGTTGTGCTGGGCATGATTGTAGCACTTCCAAAGCTGACATTGCTGAGGGTGAAACAGCTAAATCCTCAACAATGTTGTAATTCTGGGCTGCTCTCGCATGTGGATTGAAAGCAGACCTTCGAAGTACACCCTTGGTGGGCGATTTGATTACTAAGTCCAGGTTAGGCTTCTCGATCTGTAGTGGATCGGAACCGGGAGCTGAGGTTGATGGATTAGAATGAGAAGATTCTGCTTCTTTGCCATCAATAGGACTCTTACTACCATAATCTTGCGATCGAGTCGCAATCCTTACATGAGACATCATCAATATGGGTTCTTCACTGGCACTCAAGGAAGAACCTATCATCTTACTCTCCTGCTTTGGAAATGGATCTTTCAAAACAGCAGGAGTTGGGTAACCCTTGACGATTTTCACAACCTCGGCCCGATGAGGGTAATCTCTTGTAAAATGATCCTCTTCACAAATAAGAGAAGGATATCGAGGTTTGCGCTTTTCGTCATTGGTTTCCGACTTTTCAGTTTTCTCCTTTGGAGTTTTGTCTGCTTTATTCTTCTTCTTACCTTTCTTTTTCCCACCGGATTTTGATTTAGCCGTAGATGACTCTACAGCGTGAATATCAGCGGAAACTTTAGTAGAAGATTCTCCTGTCGGGGAGTCTGGTAAGGTTATAATAGGTGAAGAATTCTTTGAAGACTTCTTATTGCTTTTAGTGTTCACCGTACCAACCATACCATCAGCGGCATGAGACCCCGAAGGAGCAGCAGCGATTTGATTTGACTTACGAAGATCTGGGATCTTTTCGTGTAACGTACCTGACTGAGTGTAAACTAAGTCAAGGTACTGCGCTTGAGCAATCACTTGCTCCTCAGTAACTACTCCGGCCTTAGCTATGTCTTCAGTAAACTTCGGTAACAATGATTTAACAAACCATTCAGCTAATATTTTGTTCGGGATAAAAACTTTCACTAACCGCCTTCGACGTCGCCATTCATGAATATGATCGGAAATATAAGTGGAAGTCGATTGTTTTAATGAAGTTAGTAACTCCGTGCCATTATCATATCTGACCGGCAACTGAAAATGAGTTAAGAACGAGGTAGCTAACTGGCTAAAATTATAAAAAGAGGCCCGTGGTAACTCAATGTACCACTTGGCCGCAAGACCAATGAGAGTACGCTAGAAAAGACGTAAGTGGATCGAATCGTCCGAGATGGAATTAGAGGCACACCAGAGGTGGTAAGTCATCACATGATTCGACAGGTCCTCTCCAGACTTACCTTCGAACTTGGGTATGTCACTGGGCAACTTATTTGGCATTGGCGGCCAAAACGGAAGATAATTTATTGGATCGTTTGTTAGGCGCGACAAGTCTGGTAAATCCAAAGTTGACATAAACGGTAATTGCCGATTAGGATCCCTAAAACTCTGGGTCACGAGACCAGTCCCAGGAGGAGGATATCCAGGATAACTTGGAATAGGAATCACGTTCGGGATATTGTATCCTCCCAGAAAACCAGGATTAACCGGACCGTACTGGGGTTGTTGTGGTTTTTGATAAGTGTACCCAGGATACGGTTGATACTGGTAAACTCGCTGCTGGACAGCAGGCCCATATTGGTACTGTCCCTGGTACGGTTGATAAGCGAATTGTGGTTGACTAGTGACAACTGTACTTAAACCGGGTTGTCCTACAGGCATCTGAACCGTAGTTTGAATCGTGGATCCAGACAATGGTAAAGATGTCTGAGGAGTAGTTACAGAGACAATAGAAACCGGAGCTATTGATACTCCAGAAGTAAGTGTGGTAGACTTAACAGGTGTTGCGGTAGTTGCAGCAGTCGTTTGAGATGGAGTACTAGGTGCAATAGGCCCAGACTGAGAAACTACTGAAGGTAAAGAAGTTTGAACATTAGACTGGACTGGTTGCTGGGGTGAACCAGAAACTAAGGGTTGTCCAGCTTGAGATGACAACTGTACACTTGGCTGCAATACCTGTTGAACTTGCGATGGATCCCACACTATGTTCATTCCGGGGTATTGACCCATGACAGGTTGAGGATATTGAGATCCATAACCGGATTGAGGGTAGGATTGATAATTGAAAGGTACATTTCCCGTACCTTGAACATAAGATTGACCTTGGGGTGGTTGATAACCTTGACTCGAGTACTGACCTTGGGGTAGATACCCTTGAGGTAAGTACTGATACTGGGGTTGACCTTGAGGTATAAATTGATACTGAGGTTGACCTTGGGGTACATATTGAGGCTGGGGTTGACCTTGAGGAATGTATTGCACCACGGATACATACTGTCCTTGAGGTTGCCCCCCAGACGCAATTTGTGTACCTTGAGGTTGCCCCCCAGGTGTTAATTGAGGCTGCCCCCCAGGCGGTAACTGGCCACCTTGAGGTTGAGAAATGGGAATTGAACCTGACATCATGTAAATATCTCCTACGCCCAACAGTTTATTACCATTGTTTCCAGTTAATAACCCATGTTCAATGGGTTGAGGAGATTCTCCCGCAAAAGTACTAGAAAGTGACTGATACCCAGAGGGAACAGAAGGACCGCCATACAAGAAAGATTCAGGAGATTGAGTAAACATAGACGACTGACCTGACATATTTACAGGAGTATAAATACATCCGGGTGGATAAGGAGTACGAGGTGGAGAAAAACTTGACCCTGAGTTGTCCAAATAATTAGTTAACGAAATATACCAAGTAGTACTTCTAGGTGGACTGTAAAAAATGGATTCACGCTCCCTTAGATCAATAGTGGGTTGATCTTCAGGGATAGGGACGCCTATTTCTTCTTCTGGAGCAAGTTCTTCAATAGCTATCAAACCGGAAGGAAGATTTTCGGTGATGACTCTTTCTACCCTAGGTGAATTAGGAGCACTAGAAGTTGGAGTAACAGGTTCAAATATCGCAGGTTCTTCTCCTATATCACTAGTAGATGAAAAACTACCAGCAAGCTCAGACACTGCAATAGCTTCGGGATTATAACATGTTTCTAGACTTTGGTAATCTGGATGGACTACCAACGACGACTCTCCTTCTTCAGGTGAACCTACTTTACTGCCACTAGGAGTTACAAGGACTTTCAAACCTTCGTAATGACTCGGGACGTCTTCAGGAGGTTGGCCCCGAAGTCTACGGGACTTCCTCAACAAATCGGCCACGGTTACAATCTCAGGAGACTGGCCCCGAAGTCTACGGGACTGTCTCGGTAATTCAGCCACAGTTAAAAACTTTTAACTACTGCACATGCAAACAAAGTAAAATCTCAAAGCAAACCGCCTAAAGTCTCTAAAGAACCAAACAAAATCGAATCACACACCTAAAGAATCTAGGGCGTCAAACCATACACAAACAGTAGCCTTTCGGACTGAAAACACTAGTTGGTGATGAAGCCCAACATCGCCGAATTCAGTACAAAAGTGGCGGGTGGAACAGTTACCTCGGCAACCTGCTTAATGAATAGACCGACACAAGTTCCTCCACTTTAACCGTCTCGAGTGAAGTGAACCCCCCGGAAAATCCAAGTGAGTCTAGCCGACGTCTGCTCCAGGTACAGTGGGATCTTCCCTCCACCGTCACCTTGGGTAGAACCCTAAAGATAATGGTCACTAAGGTCACCAACAACAACAAATACACCTGGGGGAACAGTCTACGATCCGATAGCACGCAAGGGTAGAGTATCAAGCTCAATCCCCTTGCCGGCTCCTTGACAATAATCCAAGGTTTACCGACAAGTGACCCCAAGCTCCTCGACAATAATCCGAGGTTTACCGTTTGTAGTACGTGCGTATCTGGCGTCGTTCCCAATGAAGGAGGATTGATTCCCTCACTGGTTCGGACACGATCTCGTGCTTCTCCTTTAAGAGGAGCTTTCCCAGAGCATAAATGAAACAGTTGGATTTATCCTACCACAAGATGAGCTACTTGTTTGGTTTTGTTGTCTTGGAGAGTTAATTACTCTCCTACTCCAAGACACTAGCCTGATCTATATTGGTGTTTCAGAGCCCTAGTAAATAAAAAGTTACTAAGTAAATTTTACTTTAAGCGTTAATTTTTATGGCTTTTATTTAGGACAAAAGGTAGTGGAGATGAAACTGATGGTGTGTAGACTCGACTCAAATCCACTAAAAAGGTGCACCTAGGATGGTTTAAACTATTTTTCTTTTTTCAATGAATTCCCTAGCTAAGAGAGTTGGAGAATGAAAAATTGATATAAAGACAACTTTCTTGGCAATGAAAATCAAAGAAACAATCTCTTTATCTTTTCCAAAGCATACAACACATGACCACTAATTATTTCACAAAAATTCCTTTCTCTTTTCAAAGACTTCAAATGCTACTAAAACAAACTTTTCTTCAAAAGAGATTTTTGTATTTTTTCCTATATTAACAAAGCATGTAAAACTACTTCACAAAAATCAATTTAAAAAGTCTATGACAATCAAATCAATTTTACCTAAAAGCAAATCTAAAAGAAATTCACCTAAAAGCAAACCTAATGAGGCAAAAGGCTACAAAGTATAATTCCAGGATGTTTTACTCAGTTACAATTCAACTAAGGACTCGTTCATGCAGAATCATAAACTAGTCAAAAACAAAAATCAAAATCTTTTGTTCTTTTTCTTAAGAATGAAATTCACAGCTTTAACCAACAAGCTTTCTCGAAATTCCGCAAAGAGACAACACAAAGGTAGGTTTCTCACAAAGGTGGATTTTATGAAAGGTCCGACTCCTAAGAAGACTGAAAAGACTAGGGATATCCAAGGTTTCACAACTTCTAAAGCCAAAGTCACTACAGGACCAATGCAAAAATCAAACCCTAGGGCTAGAACTTCTATGAATTTCACTAAAACCCTTGATACTAATGAAACAAGCTTAGATGAAGAATTCTAACAGGTAACCAGTGGATCTGGGCAGCAAAAACAAATTATAAACAAAATCTAAGAGGCAAAAGGGAAAAAAAAATTGAAATTTCTCAACTTTTGACAGGGTACGCAGGCAACCTGTTTGCACAGGTGCGTGTACGCTCTGTGTAGAAAGCTGCAGTGCGTACAAGTACGCACTGTGCTTAACGTAGAGGGTGCGTACTGCTAGCAAAACCAAGAAAAATAAAATCTAACTTAACCCTAAGCTATTCCACCCAAATTCACAGTCAATCAGCCAAAAACCAGAAAGAAATCGACTTTTCTCAAATCAAAGTATCAATCAAAAGAGAAATCAATCAAATCCATGGATTCCCCAGTGGAGTCGCCATTTTGTCATGCGGAAAGAGTCAATTTTGCGGACAAAACCGACCTCCCTAGAAGCTAACGCTTTCTAGTGACAAACAAGACAATTAAGCACTATCTTTCCCTAAATATGCATTTAGAATACAAGCAATCAGGTGTTTAAAACATACCTTTAATCCAACGCTGTTTGTAGTAGTCCAGCCTCTCCGATCCAGATGAGCTCCTCCTTCTCTTCGAAACCTACACTCACTAACAAGCAAATGATTACATAGCACCTGAATAACTCATAAAATAAAACATATTCATCATAAAGACCAAGGAGTATATGAAACAAATTATATATAACAACTTGTTGAGAAAAATGAACTTAATTGTATTAAGTGGAAACAAAAGAAACCATTACAACCAGTGCCTTGGTGTTGTGCAGGTCCCTCCCAGGGTCCAGCAAGAGTTCTCCTTTACTTTTATCAGCTCACCCACTTCCAAATGAAGCTAAGAAAGGATGGGAATCTCTCCTCTCAAGCTCTATAAGGGAGTCCTAATTTTAGCAGCATCTACCCTTAGGAATGTTCAGCTTTCAACCTCCCCTCCCTCTGGCCTAACGCCTATATTTATAATGCTTTGGAGGAAGTTAATCAGGTCCACCATCAATGGGATAAGCCCCTCTTTGAATGGGATAGCTCCCCTCTTGATGGGATAAGTTCCTCTTTCATAGGGATACATGAACCATCTGGAGGCGCTCAATACACGTCAAACCATCTTCTAGAAATCTCTAGAATCGACCACAAGTAACTTTTTTAAAGTAAAACTCGCGCCTTTTGACCTTTACAGGAGTACGCACCCACCCCTTTACAGACAGAGCGTACAAGTATGCAGGTATTGTGAACTTGGAGTGCGTACACGCAGGTAAGGTTAAGAGAAACTGCGTAACCAGAGTTAATTGACTTTTTTAAGGACTTTCTCTCTTTCTTGGAGTTTGACATGAGTAGCAGAGGTATAAGACTTGCCAAGGAGGATAGTATGACAGTTGATGGAGCCATACTCACTGTAGATAGTCATGGTGACAAATTTTAGTGTAACAACCCCACCTCCTCTTTCTTGCTTTGGGATTCTTCAATTGTGATAGGGGATTTTGTGGGAGTTTATGGCCTCCCTTGCTTGATGCTGGTGCTTTTACCAGTCTTAAAGTATTGGGGGGATTCACATTTTCTCTTCCTTTTAGGTTTAAATGGGGTGCTCGAGGTAGCTAAATTTACAACTACCTCTTGTTCAGTGGGTCCTGGAGACAAAATATCTTTCTTTGGGGATATATATGTTTCTCTGGGCTCATCAGTCTTCTTAGGAATTGATTTTTCATGTTTCTCCCCCTTTTCCTCTTCATCTTGCTCTTTTCCTACCTCTTCCTCTGGTTATTCCACTTTCCTTTCTGCATCTATTTCTCTTTCCTCTTCTTCTAACTGTCTACTTCTTCTTCCTCTATTTTTCCCTCTCTTCCCCCAACACTAGAGGCTAGGGTATCACTTGGTGTGAGGGTCTCTGTGTCAATGAAGGCTTCTTTATCCATGTCTATGAAGTTTGAATAAGGGACAATGATTACGAATTTGTAGGAATCTACCACTATCAGTTTAATGAGGCCATGGTGACCTAGGTGTTGGTGTTTTCCCTCTCTCACTTTTTGACTCAGGTCCCTGATGGAATGTAGGAGGAAGTATGACACAGTAAGCCTTAGAGCAAGAGGCAATTCTGCATAAAATCTGAGTTCATGAAGTAATTTAAAGTGGTAGGCATAGACCACACTCAACCTTCCCTCACAAGAGATGTATTTCAGAATATGGTTGGCCACCTCATCCCAAGGATAAGGTAGGATTTTCCTCCTAACTCCATTCTTTCCCTCGACAAGATTTTCGTTGGCAGTGAAGAAATTATTTTAGAAGTGAAACTGGTATATTTTCCTTCTTTGCTACATTTGATCCCTGAAGGTAGGGTTCTCACTCTGCTAATTATTTCATGACTGAGTGAGATAGCTAATCCTGTCACCAAAGTGGTGGCACTGTCCTTTTTTTGTGAGTTCAGGGCCATGGTAAATTCAAAGGCAATGTCATCATCATAACCTTTCGACAACTCAAAGAATGTTAGTCACTGGTGTCTTCTAAAAATTTCTATCACAAGTGGGTGTAGGTGGATTCTTTTGGTATCTAAGGGCTCCCTTCTGTTAAATCCTTCCCCCATCTCTTCTATATGTTTTTAGCTAAGTGAGGGAGAGATACTTCTTTTAATAATTTCATTGTATAATTCATTGGTAGCAGTGAGTTAAAATTCCTTGTCGATGATAATTTCCTACATTCCCCTTACTCTACTGCCCAAAAATACCTTTTAATTTCACAATTAGATTGCTACTGCCTATAGAATTTGAAGTGCAATTTACCTACAATCTTATGGATGGATGAAGGAGATGGTGGAACTTACTTTTTATCCAATGGTATGGGATGAAGGTAATAATTTGGAGACCAATTTGAACCTCTGTAGATTTCCTTCATCCTTTCAGTCTTCCTGTAGCAGTTTCACGACCCTCCTGTAGAAGTTGCAATATTTCCTATAGCTCCTTCCTATGGCAATTTCAGAACAAGGTTCCAAACTCCTCGATGACACACTGAGCTCGTCCTCTCCTTAACTGTTTTTGAAATGAGTGATTATGCAAAAGAATTTGAGCCCCAGTACATAATATGCTATTTTTAGCTTAGGATTGGAGTGATGTGGTGACCTAACAGTCACACGGGGTTTCCTCTTTTGGACCGTTGTCCCCATTCAGAGTAATTATTCCATTTTTCGTCATAATCACCACCCACTATATGTGATATGAACTTGATTGATGTGACATCTCCACATTGCATGAGTACTTACCATCACTTTTAGTTTAATAGCTAAGGGTGGCCAAGTTAACTGGCCACCTCCAGCTTATTGAAACATCTCCTCTCGACATTTACACATTTTTCGTTATTCACACATAGGGACGAGGTGAGAGTTGGCCATACCTATGCCTACCTCATGACCAAACTCATGCAAAGATTGGCATGTTGGAGATGGAACACATTATTGGCATCAAGGGAGTTGACTTGTTGTGTTTCTTTCCTATGTATTTCTTCATTTCTCCTTATGATTATTTGATTGTTGTGTTTGTTGTGTGTGCAGGTACCTTGTTGATGTACAAGTTGCTAATGCTGGTGGAGAGTCCCTCTGGGAGTGAATTGACTACTGCATAGTGGCCTCATAAGTTTCCACCACCCCCCTACTATTGAGAAACAAACAAGATTATTGCTTTCTATGATGTGTGCACAAGCTGCTACAGGAGGAGGTTTTCTTCCTATAGTAGTCCTCTCCTTTTCCTCTGGGGTCTTCAAGATGCATAGGGGTGATGAGAGAGGATGTAATAGGTCTTGAGGAAAATTCTAGGAATTTGAGGGAGTAGTGTATATTTTTAGAAATGAAGATGATGTCATCTGTTTGTTTCTCCAAAAAAATTTAATAGGGGTAAGACAATGTGGAGGAATTTTAGTGGATTTTTTTTTTAATGAAATGGGATGGATGAGTGATAGATGGATGGTGGACCATGGCGGGGGAAACTTTTTCATCATTTTAAAGGTCATTTTGGGTGTTCCTTTTCCTCGGATCTCCCTCCTATAGATTTGTAGAACCCTCCTGTAGCACTACGGGACCTTCCTGTAGCATTTATAGGTCATTTTTTATAGGTCATTTTTGTAGCAGTTCAGAGAAGGGGTGAAACTTGAATTTTGGGTTAATGGGATGGTGGAGAAGGGTGATCACATGAGTGTGGATGATGAATGAAGTGGATGGATGGAGGAGTGAAGGGAATATTGATAATTTTGGCCCTGTAGCCATGGAATATGCCACTATCTTTAATCCTGCAAAATGACAAAAAATTAGCAGACATGGTGTAGATCCATTTCTTGTGTTTTTCTTTTGTTTGTTTTTTCTCTATTTTTCTAAGATACATAGGCTACCTCAAAGGAGGTTTTCAACCTCTATAACTGCCCTAGGTGCCTCAAGTGAGGTTTTCACCTAGGGATCTTTATTATTATTATTTTTTTTTTCTCCTGGGATGCCTCAGAGAGGTTTTCAACCCAAGAGTTGGCCTCATATGCGTCATAAGGTTTTCATACAAGCCATTTATTTTATTTTTCGTTTTTTCTCTTTTTTTTTCAAAAATATATAGAAATGTTGTGGAATGGAAGCTATGACACTTCCTATCACATTGACTTCTCTGCTGATTGCATTGATTATTTATTCCTTAGACATAAGTTTTCTATATACCTTCACCCTATAACCATTGACAAGCAAGGGAATCCCTTCCTCATCAATGATCCTGATTTGAATAACTCCATTGTAATTTTATTTTTCTATTAGGTATGGGCCTAACCATATTTTCATTAGTTTTCCTTTAAAATCATAGAACCTAAAATAATATAATAATGCCCAATCCTCTTCTTGAAAAACCTTTTCCTTGATATGCCTATCATGCCAGGCCTTCCTTTACAATTGTATAACTTCATTGTGTAGGAGGGCCTGCATTCTGAACTCATCCTAGCCATTCAATTGGAGCAACCTATCTTGATGTGCTTTAGTGACATCTAAGTCCAATTGGTCTGCCATTCTCAAATTATTATACTCAAACTCAATCGAAAGTAGATATTTATTTCCATAAACCAGATCATATGGAGTGAACCGAATAGTTCTCTTCCAAGTGGTGTTATAGGCCCAAGTAGCCCCCACAAATTTGTTTGACTAATCTCTCCTGCTACTGCTCATAACCTCAGTGAGGATGCTATCCAATGCCCTATTTGTAACCTCTACTTGCCCATTTTCCTAAGGGTGATAGGAAATAGATGTTCTGTGTTTGATATGATGCTGCCTTAGAAGATTCTCAATCAGATGTGATGTGAATTGAGCTCCCTGATTGGTGACTATCTCCCTGGGGTACCTAAATTTGTAGAAGATATTTTCCCTTAAGAACTCAACCACTTTCTCCTCTGTTGTTGCCTTGATAGACTTTGTCTTAACACACTTTTTCAAGTAATTAGTGCACACAATGATGTACTTTTTCTACCCTGATCGTGGATCAATTGGCCCAATGAAATCCATGCTCCACTTGTCAAATGGCTCCAAGGCCCCCTGAGGTTGTAGAGGCATTTCATCCCTGGGTGTGGGTTTTCTCATCCTCAGGCACTGATCACATCTGTTGGTATACCTTCTTCCATCTTGGTGGAGAGTTGGCTAATAATAGCTAGTTTGTAGAGCATTGAAAGTTGTTCTCTTGGAAACAAAATGACCTCCACAGGGCCCATCATGGCAGATAGAGAGGATTTAAAAGACTTCCTCTTCCATGACACATCTCCTTAAGATCTCATCTGGTCCCAACTTGAAGAGATTTCCCCCAATCCAAGTGAAATGGGAGTTTTTCCTTACACTTATGATCTTCTGCCTAGATGACAGATTTGGAGGAAATCTTGTTCCAACTAGGTTACAGTTGGCTATGTCAGAAAACCATGGAGATAGCACTGAGATAGAAAATAAGTGCTCATCTAGAATCTGATCATCAACCATCCCTTCATCATTTGTAGGCAAAGAAAGTCTAGACAAAAAAATCTGCAACTACATTTTCTTTTCCTCGCTTGTCAATGATAGTTAAATCAAGCTGTTGTAACAATAGTAACCATCTAATGATTCTAGGATTCACATCAGTCTTATTCATCAAATATTTAATAGCTTCATGGTTAGTATGCACAAAATTTTGGTATCTAGTGATGTAGTGTCTAGATTTGTTTAAGGAGCGTACAACAACTAAGAGTTTTTCCCAGTTATAGTGTAGTTCAATTCAACCTTAGACATATTTTTACTAATGAAATAAATGGCATAGGGTAACTTATCATCTATTTGTCCCAAGGTTTCCACTACAATTTTTTCGGATGCATCAACATGGATATGGAAAGGTAGAACCCAATTTGTACCCCTAAGTATGGGAGCAATGGTTAATTTCTCTTTCAAAATCTCAAGGGCATATTGGCAGCTATTTTTGCAACAGAATTCTGAGTCCTTGGTGAGAACTCCAAACAATGGTGAAGCCACTTTACTAAAGTTCTTGATAAACCTATTATAATATCCATCTAAGCCAAAGAAACTCCTAACATTCCTTAGATTTTGAGGAGTAGGTACCCTTTTGATGATGGAAATCTTGTTTGTATTCCCTCCTGAGATATTGAATGACCAAGGATAGTCCTTACATTAATTAAGAATTCACATTTCTCAGGACTAAGAGGTAGGTTCATTTCAATGCATTTCCTCAAGAATTCTCCCAGATTAGAGAGAGCCTCTAGGAATTCACACCCATAGGGAGTGAAATAATCCATGTATATCTCCACAGAATCATGGAAAAGCTTAATAAAGATGCTCAAAACTACCCTTTGAAAAGTGGCAGGGGAATTGAAAAGAGCGAAAGGGAGGACCCTATAAGCAAAGGTATCCCAAGGACATGTGAATGTAGTTTTGTCTTGATCCTCAGGTTTGATCTGGATCTGATTGTATGTTATATATCTAACCCAGAAATATATGATAATAGAAATAAACCCAAGAAAGAACAAGATCTGAATATAGAAATGCTTCACTTTATTAATATCAAACCCTTAAGGTAGGGCAACACCATACATTCACTCCTTAAGGAAGGAGAACACTCCACAAGCCATATGCTTGTTCATACAATAATCCTTGACCTCTCTCAATGTGGAGTCTCTAGCCTTTATATAGGCCTCATACATACAATACCATGGGTCATTACCATGGTTCCCTCAATACCATCTATCTAATACCATGGGCTTATTACATTATTACTAACTACTTGTGGTCCCTTACATGATACGGGTTAACCACCTTATTTATTACTATTGCCCATCCCATTATTATTCCATTGGGTACCTCCCTTTGTACCCCATATTATCCCCCCAGGTATACTACATTCCACCCCCCTTAACATGTTTCGTCCTCGAAACATGGGAAGAACACAAATAATAAGATCTACTCAAAAGAGTAGTCCACTGGTACCATGCACGTGCATCTAGCCATCCAAGAGAAAGGTGAACCCTCGATCTAGCTGGTGCCTCTCTCACTTGAGATGGAAGTTGACCGTAGCGACTCTTCTGTGTTGATGTGTAGTAGGTGGATCACCGCTCTTCTTTATCTATCATATGGGGGTTGTTGTGCTTGTGGCTAATTCATTGCCATCTTGTTGGTTGTTTTCTTGTGGGGTGATGTGGGTGGTGATATGTTGAAGTTTTAACCAACAGTGGAGCCTGAGTGGTATCTAGTACATGTTGTGGTGCCTGTTGTTGTTTCTTATCTTCCAATATTACTTCAACCACTGAGTCCTCATCTGATGTATCAGTACCTGTAACCTTTTTTGCTTCAACCTCTGTTTATGTTTGATTGTCGATCATCAAAGGCTCATCATCTGATGTGTAAGTTTCATTAGAGCTGTGTGCTTCTGCCTCCATAGTATCTGCTTGGGTCTTAATGGAAATATCCTGCAATGTAATTTTCTTCTTTTTATACCAGAGCTTCAGGAATTTCTTTTGCACATTAATTTTGATAGTACCCACAGATTCTGTCCAAGGATATCCTAAAACAACATCCATGTTATCCATATCTGAAGTGTAAAAATCACAATGCAACACATAATTATCCATCGAAAGCTTCAAAGCTTTATAAACTTGCACTTGCTCATTATTAACCTGTGTGTTCTCCATGTTTTTTGCTGGCACTTGCACTCTTTTTGCCAAATTGACATTTATGAGATTTTGCTTGCAACTAGGATTTATAGACACAATGATCTTCTCCTTCTGAATCAATCCATGAACCTGCAATAAGGATATACCAGTAGGAAATAACCCCACATGTTTCTCCTTATCTTGTTTTCTGCCATGAGACCATCTGTCTAAAAGTAAATTTTCAAATTCTTCATTGGGCAGGTTGGAACACTTCTTTTGGTTAAGTAATCCCCACCATGTGGCCACCTCATCTTCAAAATTACCCACTATAAAAAATATCCAATGATGTTCCCATAATGACTTTTTTGCTTTTATGTATTCTTCAATAGTAGGACCATTATCTTTTCCTGTAAAACTTAGAACCACCATGAAGAGGGTTTGGAAAAATTCACTTGGTGAAAATTTGAAATTGTCACAATTTAGTCAATATTGCTCAGAATCCCTATTATGACCTATTTTCGGAAATGGAACAACCATTTTGCATCTGCCTATGTGATAGAAATCCTGATCCAGGCAATGGAATTTCAGATTTGCGCTGCACTTGTCCCGCCGTCACAAAAAATTTCTGAAAAAAGAGCTGATTTTAAATAAGTGATATCTCCCTCATTCGGACTCCGATTCGACTGATTTTTTTTTTGAATTTGGGTATTTTTTCACAAGAAATCTAGATCTTCAATTAGATTTTTCATATTTTATATCAGAATGTACAGATCTGTGCCGCAAACCCGTCGACCCGAAAAAATGTCTGCAACCCAACTGATTTTTAAATAATCAATATCTCCCTCATCCGGACTCCGAATCGGCCGATTTTTTTTTGAACTTGGATATCTTTTCACAAATAATCCAGATATGCAATTATATTTTGCATATTTTGCCTGAAAACGTATAGATATAGTCTGCAAACTCGCTGCCCCAAAAATTTCCTGCAAAAAATTAAAAAAAATTCTCCACTTTTTCCCAAGAAAGTGCTCTGATACCACTTGTTATAGATCTAACCCAGAAATATATGATAATAGAAATAAACCCAAGAAAGAACAAGATTTGAATATAGAAATGCTTCACTTTATTAATATCAAACCCTTAAGGTAGGGCAACACCATACATTCACTCCTTAAGGAAGGAGAACACTCCACAAGCCATATGCATGTTCATACAATAATCCTTGACCTCTCTCAATGTGGAGTCTCTAGCCTCTATATAGGCCTCATACATATAATACCATGGGTCATTATCATGGTTCCCTTAATACCATCTATCTAATACCATGGGCTTATTACATTATTACTAACTACTTGTGGTCCCTTACATGATACGGGTTAACCACCTTATTTATTACTAATGCCCATCCCATTATTATTCCATTGGGTATCTCACTTTGTACCCCATATTATCCCCCCTAGGTATACTACATTGTAACCATGGAATCCATCTAGGAAAGAGAATAACTTCTTCCCTGCAAGACCATTATAAACTTGATCAATGAAAGGCAAAGGGAAATGGTCCTTCGTGGCGGCTTTGTTCAATTCTCTATAATCCACACAGATTCTCCACTTCCCATTCTTCTTTGGGACTAAAACTAGAGGGGACATCCACTCACTATTTAAGATGGAGTATATGAACCCTGCATCCAACAACATTTTCAGTTCTTCCTTTACTATATCCTTGAGGGTTGGGTTCATTCTCCTCTTAGGTTGGTGCACAGCTTTTCATCCCTCCTTGATGTAGATGTGATGAATAAAAACTGAGGGATGCACCTCCTTCATTTCTTTATAGTTCCAAGCAAAGGCATCTAAGTGTTCTCTCAACATCTTGCACAACTTCTCTTCTTGGTTGGCCAAGAGAGGGGTTAATCTTCAAGGTTCTAGATGGACCAAATTATACAACTTTGACATGGGAGGGACTTCGGTAAACTAAGCATAATCCAGTCCCAAGAAGACTCTTAGACTCTTTCTCAAGCTCATCAAGAGGCATGGTATTGGGGGGTTGGTTTTGGAGGATCTAGTAAAGGCAGTCATCTTCAACAAGTTTCCCCCCTCTTATCTAGGGTACATATTAGATAGGATGTTGTATGCCACACTTCATCTTCCTCCTGTTCTAGCCACAAGGGTAAGTCATGCTCAATGGATGGCTGAGCAGGAGGGTAAAATACCAATTGTTTGGACAAATACCCATTCTTAATGGTCATGTTCCCAGCCCTGCAACTAATGTAAGCATCAACAGTGGCTAACCATGGCATTCCCAAGATGAGAGGATAACCATTGAATTTAGTTTTGGGCTGGAGAACCAAGAAGTCAGTAGGATACTCCCAGGAGTTAATGGAGACCATTACATCCTCAACAACTCCCTCAGGAGCCACTATGGATCTATTTGCAAGTTGTAGCACTGTAGTGGTCTTTCTCAAGGCTCCTTGGAGGTTTAGTTTTATCATGGTTTCTTTAGTAATCACATTGATGGAAACCCCAATATAGATGAGGGTATGAGGCATCCATCAATGTGCACATCTACTACTGGAATTCCAGGCTGTAAATATTTTGGACAAATCACTCTCCCCAACATCAAATTAGATAATTGACCAATAACATTGATGGTGGGGGTGTCTCTTTTTCTCCTCCCAGGGTGTTTGAAACATTTCTCCTTGATAAGATTATTATATATGGGAACATCCTTAATAGCTTGGAGGAGGGGTATTTTAACACACAGATTCTTCAATTCTCCTAGAAGTTCAGTCTCTTTTGGGGTGTGTTGGCTAGGATGGATCAATCTCTCAGGAAAAGGAGGTGGATTTACTTGAGGGGTACTCTCTTCCTTTTCCTCTTCAAGTTCTTTAGGTGGAGATGGAGGTTGCTTATCTGGAAGCACTCTTATTGACCAAATTTTTATTTATTGGATCTCCATAGCATAAGCAGGGTAATATGTCTCTCCACTATATACATATTGTGCTTGCTTCTTATTCGGGTTCATATTGGGTTGAGTGGGTATTTGAGGTTGCTTGGGTGGATCAGGATAAGTGATTTGTGGTTGAGGTGGAGGTGGAGGCAGTAAAGAAGGAGGTTGGTTGAGTTGAGGCCTCCACCCTTGTGATGGGTTATTCCATTGAGGAGGTTGAAAGACATATGGATGAAATGGTTGATTCACAAGTTGAGGAGGATATTGAGGAGCATAAGAAAAATAAGGAGGTGTGGACAATGATGGATGAGTATAAGAGTACCTGGGTGGAAAGGGTGCATTTTGGTTGGGATGGTAATAAGAGTAAGATGCTCCTTACATGCTCTGCTGGTATGGCTGAGGTCCTTGAGGCCTCATTTTATTTATAAAGAAGAGTTGCTCAACCCCACCTTCTTCCCCTTGGTATGCAACTTTTAAAACATCCAAATAAGGGCATTTATTTGTGTCATGGTTTTCCTCACAGACTGAGCAAAACTCCATGACATTTAATGGGAATTCATTTATGGCATGCCTTCTAGTGCATTTAGGGTAGAAAATAGTTAGGGTTCTCTTTGCTTCCTCTTGTCTCCTCTTGATCTACATGGTATCCATTTTCAAAGAAAATTTATGCAACATTTCATTTTTAAAGTCCTCCAACATGTTCCCAAACCCATTCTTGGTGGACATTGTGGAAGGAGAGGAACTAACCAAGCCTCAGATAGCCCTACCCTTCTTCCTAACAAACTTAGAGTGATTTTTGAACACTATTTTGATGTCATCATAGGATAAATGATAGATGTCTCCCCAAGAAAACATGTTGAGGGTTTCCATCATGTCCTCCCTGATCCCTTGGAGAAGAGATAGCTTGAGTCATTTAGGATCAAGGGTGCATCTGAACCTCCTACAACTGAGTCGAAATCTCTCCTCATATCCCTCTAGGGATTCATCAGGTCCAAGAGTCATTCTAAATATTTCGTTCTTGATTTCTTTGGACCTACAGTAGCCCCTGTACTTTTTATTGAAGGCTTGTTGCATTTGAACCCAAGTAGTGATGTTATCCCCAGACATACCCATAAACTAGCGCAAGGTTGCATCCTTAAGGTTAGATGGGAATAAATTCAACTTCTAGTCATCAGAGGCAAAGTTATAGGTCCTACAGACAACAACAAATTCAAACATAAAAGTATCAGGATCCTCAGAGGTTAAGACATGGAAGTGTGGAAGGGTAGTAGGGCTTATATTCTTCATTTAGGCCTCTCCATTAGTCTCTTGATAGGGAAACCTTATTGTTTCTATTTTCAGCCATGGTTTGGGTAGGTGAAATTTGTTCTTCTTATTCCCCAATAGCTTCTTCAAAGGTCTCAGGTTTCTAACCTAAAGGGTATTCTAACTCCACTGTAGTCAGAGGGGGAAGCTAACAGTAACTGAAGAAAAGTGAAGGTTGGCTGTTTGAGGGTGTGGGGGTGTTTGGTAAGAATTTTCCTTGAGTATCTCTATGCTTATGAGGCATGAAATATTTTTTTTTCTTCTTTTATGTGACTTTTTCAAATCTGAATGCAAAACAAAAAATAATGCTTAAGTAGAAATAACATCTACCTAGACACATCCCTAGCAACAATGCCAAAAATTGGTGAGCCTTGGTATTGCACCAAGAGTGGTGCAACTCCCAATGGCTCCTCAACTCTATTTATTAACCCAAGCTTCGTACAAACTTCGAGGTGACAGTGCTATATACATTGTAGATGGGATTTTGGTCATGCCACACTCAACTAGGAACTTTGATCAATAGTGATCCAAGACCATTCTTCCTACTAAATTAGAAGTAAAATAACTAATGAAGGTGAAATTCAGAAGCTAGCTCTAATGATAAAAAGGAAAATTCTTTTTGAACTTCAACTTGTAAATTCTATTGAATCAATTCATTAAAAGACAAGAGCTAAAATACTTATAGAAAGGGAACTACATTATCTTGCAAGCAACCTTCTAGCTTCCAAATCTACTTTCAGACAGGAAGCTAACCTGCCAAATCATAACTCAAGATTCCATGCATCATTTATCTAGCTCACACTTGCATATATATCAATGTTCTATTTGTGCTAAATCTGCGATAAAGAAACTAATGCTATTCTATTTTGAAGTGAAGGAAAAGGATGGTTGGAGTGGCCTAGGTGCAACCCTTGATTATGGAGTCACAGCTGGGGGAAACCTAATTCTAAAGTAAGTCTAAATTGCATCAAAGGTCAAAACAGGTGGTAAAACAAGCTGCTATAGGTATGCTATAGGAGGTTGTTATAGATGCCCTATATTACTATAGGAAGGCTGTCGAGAAGGTTTAGGAGGTAGGAATGATGGGTTCAAGGGATGTCAAGGTGGATGGAAGTTGGGGTAGATGGATGAAATGTGGCCAACACCCCTAGCGAAGCTCAGAGCCTTTGGCAGGCATTTCTTGCACTAGGAGAGCTGCTCACAATGATCTAAGGGAAAGATCTCAAGAACAAAACTTCGCAGCCAAAATTTTGGGATTCATCAAAGAGGGTGAGGAAGTCCAAGATGGAGATGGTGAAATTCCCCTTGCATGCAAATCCAAACAACCCTGCAACATCACATACATATACCCTTTTATCATTGACAAAATGAAGAAACTAATATTGGAAAAGATGAGTTGAATTTAAATGCCATCTAATCTATGCCAAAAACTCTGATCTAGTAAATAAATCAACTCCTCAGCTATAATAAGCACATGCAAAATAAGATGACTGGCATAGATATTCTTCCAATAAATCATAAACATATTATTTTTGGACTGGGATCGTAGGTCCTTTCATTCATGCTCCCATGGGAGAGATGAGATAGAGTTTGCAATCACAAGATTTTTTAGGGGTTATTTTCTAATGAAATGTAGAACACTAATAAGCACTTTAAAATAAAAAGAAATACCAATACAGAAGAGTGAACTAAGCCACTGTGATTGGGCCTAAACCCAAGAGCCTCAACCCTCTGGAACTAACTCAGTGAATAACCAATAATAAACTTCTCATTATCATTGAATCAATGTCAAATACATCATATAACTAATAAAAGATAACAGTGTCAAGTGCTTGAGGTCAATAGCTTCCTAGCTGAAAACAAAGTCCGAATCCTAATGAACTCTTTTACATATTTATTTATACAAGAGTGTAGCTACTAGAAGATCCCTAGAAAATAGGAATGGTTGTCTCACATAACTCGAGAAGGGTGGATCTTGATCTTCCTTAACTACATTTGCTTGGCTGCCAATGACTTCGTCTTGCTTGGTTGCCAATGACCTCGGGATGATGAGAGAGTGTGGTGATCTTAGTTGATTGAAGGAGTTAAGGAGGTGGACAACCTCCTAGAATCGGTCCCTACTATCTACTCTGAGCTCTTGCATGGAAATCATCTCAAAAATGCTCAATTTCTCGGAATTAAACCATATTAGGCCACTTTACATAGAAAAACATCATTTTCCCCTCTCACTAAGCATAATATAATAAAATTGTAAATAAATGTGAGAAATAGATAGTTCTAAAGCTGGAGGATAGCATTATGACCCTTATGATGTACCTATTGATGAGCCTCATTAACAAGTGCCTTAAATCAATTTGGACCTATCTAAATGCCCTAGTTGCTTGCCTTAAAAGGCTTAAAAAAATAGAAAAGAAGAAAAATGTTTAGTTTTTCAAAGTTTTTTATCAACACATAGGTTGTTGGTGTCTAATCCTACTTGGGCGATGGAGTCTTCAGGGAAATTTCAAGAGATAAAGGAAAAATTCTTGGAGTAAGGGGGGAAAATCTCTTGTTTCCACTTGGATAAGGTCTCCTATGAATTTGAAGGAAGATATATTAGCATGTAGAAATTAACCAAGATTTTCCATAAATAATTTGCATTTAGGCATGGAATAAAGAAAAACCATAGTAATAATTAATTACATGCAAAACAATGAAAAATATGTAATAAAGTTACATTTCTTCCATGAAAATCCTTCTTTCAATCCCAAAAAGCGATCTCCAATACATAAACCAATCTCCAATTGTAATACCACCATAAAAATTACATCTCTACAAGTAGCAAGTTACACAAATTCTAAGTTAAGTTGTTAAAAAGAGGCCAAAATCCATTTGTTATGATAAAAAATGACAAGACAGTGATCCTCAATAATATGAGTTATGCCACTCACTAATATTAGCCTAAAAGCCCTATAATGAGTTTTATTTTGAGTATGAGTCAAGATAGTGGGTTACAAGCCAACCCAATAGTACATAATAACAAAAATATGCCACAAAAGCCTACATGTGTTGGCCAAACATCTCCATAATCATGATTTGAGAAAGTGCATGAAATGGGCTAGGGGGTGTCTCATCATCATAATCTACTCCATTCTTGAGGAAAGCCCTCAAGAAGTGCCCCAAAATGCCTCCAAGTGTAAAAACCATGGTTTGGGTGCCCTATGTAACCTTCAAAGGGGCTAGAAGTATGACATGACAAAATATCTCTCTAGCATTGGGGCTCCAAGTGGTAGTACAAGCCCTACCTTGTCATCTTGGGGATGACCATCATCATATGGACTTTGGATCAAAATATGCCCATAAAACAGTGTCAAGGCCTGCCTAAGGGCATGTTAGGTTCGTGGGAACATCATCAAGAATCGCCAACGCCAAGCAAAAGAAGTTTAGTGTTTCAACATCTAGGGGTTCTGTGAGGTGTCAATTTTCTACTATTACCATCAAAGTGCTTAATGCTTTTCTCTAGAGCGGTAATTCTCCATTTGCAAGGTCAACAGTTCTATCTAGGAGTGTGGTATGACATGTGCATAATGTGTAGTGAAAGGATGTTTTGTGAAAGACCATATGGAAAAATAATATCAAAATCAAGTGAAAGTTACCAATCATTAGGGATAATAACCATAGATGCATAATAATAAATCACATTTAATTGTTAAGGGCATAATGACACTTCAAATTGGGATTACTTTAAAATATATAACTAGACCAAGTCCTGTAAAACACCTTCCTACCTGTGTTAGGGATGGCTTGATGGTAAACCCTATTAGGTGCTTCCTCCCTTCCTAATGGGAGGTGACATTTCCAAGGTCAACCCTTGAATTCATAGGTGTTCATGATAATGGTGGAAACAAAGGGTAAATTTTTCATGGAAAGGTGGCATGGGCATGGGATCAATTGATGGAGGTCCACCATCTCAAGTTTATAAATGTATAGAGGGATAAATCATGGAGGTATTAGTTGTTGCATTCCTCAACCTACTCTTTCAACCCCTCTAGTGCAAAATTTACTTATTTTTAATGATTCTCTTATAGGGATCATATCCAAGCTTTCTTTTAATGATATAACATTTATTCACCCCTTAATGATGAGTCAACTTCTCACTCGTCATCATTGGAACATGCAAGGGTTCATTTAACATATGATTGAGAATCTAGTGCTTAGGAATCATATGATGGGTAGAAGTCATGCTAGGATTTTTCCCTTGTGGCTAGAACAATTTTACAGTAAATATCATTCAATTATCTAGATCACCCCTTGATCATTGTTAGAATGCCCAAAATATTAAGTAGAAGCACGTGATTAAATTTTTTTTAAAGTACTCGCCAAGTGGTGATCCATCTTCCTTCAAGAGGAATGCTAGATGGTGAGAGGTGTTTGACTAGTGAAAATGACAGAGGAACATGCCATATCATCATATACTTAGAAATGTAGGGTTGTTGGTTGGTTGGTTGTCCAAAGTAGGAGAAATATTTCTCCTGAGGGGTTACCCACTTTTTGGTGGGTAACAAGCCCTAAAGAAAAAAATTAAGTTGTGAGTTGAAGAGTTTAATTAGTAGGAAATATGAATATGAAGGGTTCTCATTAATTGCCCCAAAAATGTAGTCTCAACTAAATACTAGGCACATTTCCCTAAAATGGCATATAAGAAATATTTTTTTTCTTTTACAAAGGGGACTTTTCTTTAGATATTTTTATTTTTTAATCACTACAAATTGTGAGATTGAGGAATATGCCATCAAAAACTGAGGATCTGTTAGGCACATCATGGTTTTGTAGTAACAAGTAGCATTCTCCTCCCACTTCTGACCTCTTTCATCCTCATTCTCACTATAAACATTATTTGAGTAACATGCAACATAGGGGGAAGAAATGATGCCTAAGATAGTAGTTTTGTAATCCTAACCCCTAGTGAATTTATTATATAAATATAAAGGCTCTTCTAGATTTGAGACTCTATAGTAACCAACACTGGAACTACTATTTTATAAAGGAATTATTGGGTTTATTGAAAAATCAAGTTATGTTGATATTTTCCCATTCGTTTACTATCTCACATGGTACTGAATAAACTAATTGATCTATGTTTTCCTTACCCATTTGGTTTTTCGTCTGATAAATATGTGTTAGGAAATTAATTCTAATACTTCCTCTACTCATATTTTTATATTTTTCTTAGTTATTTTGCCAAGTAATTATACTACTTCATGTGCTCATGTTTGTTCACTTTCCCATTTATTTTCCAAGTAGAACTAGATTATGGTCCATTGTGGTACCCATGTCTCACAAGATCATTCCTATGGCCATATTTTCCCCTGAAGGGTGACTACATTTTTAACACCTTCTCAGGGGTGTGATGCTGGTGATTTGATTGTAATCTCCTGCTCATCCTTTGAAATTCAGACTTGTTCTTCCATTGTATACCATCAAATACATACATAAGATTTTTAGATTTGTTGTACTGTGATATATCAACTCTTATTCACTTCAGATGGTATGTGCTTATAGAGATGGCACTTCATGATTATATCGTTGATGTGCTATGATTTCATGTAATGGTTTCTTATATAGAAGTGGTGTGATAGTTTCCAACCTTGTCATGGAAGTGACAAACATTGCTAAGATATTATAACACTTCTTAACTACAATAGTTTTATTATATTGTGTCACGTACCATGGGGAAACATAATTGTCCTTAGAAAAGTGTGTCTTGACATAGGACATATTGTACTATGCATGATCTAGTTGAGTAGCATATACACATTCTAACCATATCTAAATGTTTTCTATTTATTCACTTTCACTACCATCTCATCTGTATGAAAACATGATCCTCCACTATGTTAGACTTATCAAACGTGATCTAGCAAGGTCTAAGTGAATAAATTTAAAAAATTGTAAGTTGAAATACAAATCAAAGCCTAAAAGGCTAGAGTTGAAAAGCGTGTAAGGTTAAAAATTGAGAAAGATAACGAAGCCACCCAATTAAAAAGGAATATCCTCAAGGTCCTATGCTAAAAATGCACATTTAAAGGAAAATGATTAAGAAAAATAAAACTAAAATGAAAAATTGGCAGTAAAATCGTGCCAAGGTGATAGTTTTGAGTAAAAGCTCCATCTTTAAAGGCTTACAAGCACAAAAATGAAGATTTCTTGCTGAAAGCCTACTTGGACTAGCAAAAGAGGGTTGACTTTGAGGGTTGAAACATAAGGTTTCCCTTCCATTTCCTATCAATAATTCATTAAATTTACATATATCTAACAAAATTACCCAAACAAATATCTTTTTTTCCTAAGCATTTGACACATATAGTTAGGTTGAAATTGTCCCATCATGGTAAACTTAGGAAATTTATAAAATTAACCTATGCTAAGTTATTGTTAGAGGATATTCCTTAATGTTTGTCACCTAATGATGTGTTCAAATCTTGAAGCATCATTATAGGTTGGAGCCCCCCATTAGAATCCATGCACTTGCCTCGAGATCCATGTACCCATATTCAACCATATCTACGTACATTAGGACACATGTCACTTTTATGAGGATAAATGTCATTGCATTGAGAGATTTATAATGACACAGTGGATTATGAAGAGGATGCCACATCATCAACGATGTGTCTAGATTAACACATTGTACATTTTTTAGCATATGGAGCATTGTATGAGTCACATAAGCATGCATTATTTTATATATGTGGGAATTATTATAGAAGGGGTGAATTTTTTCTCTCCTCCTTCACACATGTGGCCTCTAAATTCTTCTAGAAGGGGCACATCTCATGTTAACTTGTTTTAACATGTGTGAGCATCTTTGTTGTATAAAAAATGAGTTAGTTGAGAGGGAACTCATGTTTTTTGACCATTTTTACTACTACGTATGGTACTAGAAGTTTGCTAGTTAAATTAATGGATGATACACATGTTCTCTATCTCATATGTTCCACACATGTGGGACATTGTTGACTATTAACTCACATTGCAGAGGGTTCTCCTTTAACTAATCGTTCATTATAACAAAATTAGTAATTTTCTATACTTGACTTAAGCACATGGTTTTTAGCTCATTGTTGTAAGTTAGCACATGGTATGAGCTTGTGGTATTTTAAAGGTGGTTTGATAGGTCCTCTACTTGGAGGGTCTTACTTACATATGCTATGGTTGGAAATGGAATAGAAGGTCCTATGTTTTCACTTTTGGTATGAAATCCTTCCTATCTCTTTCAGTATTTAGTCCTAGCTTAGAAATACAAAGGTTTTGGGGCATGGAAATTATCATTGATGGAAGGAGTTAGTTTAATATCAACAATGTAGGTAAGGTATGGGATATGCTTATTTTGTTTCATTGTGAACAATTTCAAGCTAAATTTAAGTATCGGGGTTGAATGTTTTCAAGATTTTAATTTCCTTACTTTAGATTTATAGTTGGATCCTTCAAATCTTCTTTACTAAGGATAGATCTAGAATTAATAAGTATATCTTTGAATTTTGTATAATATAACTTCCTTAGAGTGATACTATCTGTTAGCGCTTGAGATTTCACCCTAGGCTGAGGAAGGTAAACCTTCAAGGCAACATCAAACCATTTCACCTCGTAGCTAGCCCTACGGGGTATGAGAAGGCTCTCTCTAGTCAAACTCGGTAGATATTTCAATAGGATGAGCTGACCCAATTAGGAACACTGATATTAGGCTAGTAAACTGATAAGGAGGGTTGATTTAAAGTTTTTGGGGTTTTTGGTGGCAATTGGAGGGAGTGCAATTCAGGGTGTGGGGATTGAGCTCAGTTTTTGCAGGTGGGTCTTTGGGGCAAGGAAGGAGTTTGTGCTGATGCCTTAAGCTGAGATGGATGATCAAGGAAGAAAGAGAGGGAGCTAAAGAGGGCAAACAATGACTTTGAATCCTCTTTAGACAGTGGAAAACATAAATATTAAACAAAATTGAAAGCTGAGCATGGCATGCATGAATTCAAACTTTATCACTTCTTTTGTTTAATTAGCAGCAATAGAATAAGATATGGAACACATAAACACACTTATAATGACAAGTAGGAAACACACCATCAACACAATAATCCACAAGAATCCACAATGATGTCTGCAAAACCCTGGCCTTCCTTTTCCTCAAATTGCAGAGATACAAGTAAAATATACAATAGAGCTTCTCCCTCAAGAGTCCAACCATCAAAATGAGGATGAGAAGGCATCATATAGCTGATCTAACTCCTTTCCCCACCTCTAGGGGTCGAGCTCAGCTTCCTAGGAGCAGTTTGAACTAATTCTAAACTAAGAACTAGATAATAGGCAGTCAAAACAACTTGCCTCTAAAACTTAGGAAACTAATCCATGCATTAAATTTTCACTATTTACATCAAAGAAAGTTCCAGAAGTGTCAAAGGAGAGTAAATGCATCCATGTGCCATGAAAATTACACCAAAGTTTCTTATTTACATGCCCAAAAGTCATCCAAGAGTAAAAACAGTGTTTTGCTGGCCGAAATGGTCAAATCTGGCAATTTTCCCTGAGTGGTCACGCCCCTTTGCAGCTCTGGTTGAAGGCCTTCCCGGTGTCCAAATCAGGTGAAAGATAGCTCGTTGGAAAGGTCTAGGAGACTAATTTCCAACCCAAGTGGAATTTCTGAATTTGGAGTTGATTTGACCCCTCAAAAATCATTTCTCCCAAGGCAGCTTTCTGCAACTCAAAAAAGGGGGAGAAAGTCAAAATTTGCATGTATTTTGAGCTTTTGGAGGCCCAAATCTCCATAAAATTTGAAACCCATCCATATCCAAGTGTATTTTGTCATGAAAAATCCAAATATGTAGATTTTTCCTCAATCTGAGCTGTCCCCATGAGTGGTCGCGCGGGGGGTGAGACCACTCAAATGACCAAAACCTGTAAAATGCTAAAAAATGCCAAAAATGCCTCAAAATCCTCAAAATTTCTTGTGTTTGCTGCTGGGAGGATACTAATGAGTATCATGGTGAGTGAGTGATGCCTCAGCCAACATACGGAGTGGGTTGGCCTTCTTCTTCCTCGAAAGAGCCTCGTTCAACCGCCGTTGAAGGATCTTCATCCTTGCTTTGCAAACATGCATTCTTGCCCAATAATGATCCTTCGTGTGTCTGAGCAACCTTTTGTCTCGGTTGGCTTTCTCCAACAGCTGCTGCAAGTGTACATTTGAACTGATGAGCCTTGATTCCCGGTCCCTAGGCCACAAGTCACCCGGCCTCCTACGGTTGATGACTCGGTCAGTTCGAATCTTCCATAGCTCATCAAGCTCTTTGTCATCCTCTGTACCTCAACCTCTGTAGAAGATGAATGGTCATCACTTTGCTCACAGGTTTCGGTGTCTGACATGGTTTAGGAGCAAAGTGGACAAAGTGAACTGCTGTCTCTGCCTGCAAAAATACTGAGTTGTATGTTGTTTTCAAGGGGAACAAAATCATGAAGGAAATGTTAGGGGAGGGGATTTTTCATTAGGAAAGGGAAACATATAAAAACAAGGATTTTTAAGGGATAATTCACAAAATGTAACACATATCATCTCATCTTCCATCATTAGGAAATCATTTGCAAAGAAATACTTTATTAGGGAAAATATGTATGATAGTCATCAAGGGAAAGGACATGCATTTGCAACGGGAGTATAGGACAGCATAGATAGCTTGCTCTTTTGAGTTTTTGTTTTTCAATGTACATCATAAGGTAAACACTGTTTTTTCAAAGGATTTTATGTACATTTAGTCATAGGGGAACAAGGCTTCTTTTACATCTTGTCATAAGGGAAAAGGGATCTTAATTGAATAGGGATTTTAGGGAAGGGATAGAGAGGAAAACAGGGCTTGGGTTTTGGGGAGACACAACAATATTCTTTTGGAAACAATATTTACAGCAATATGTCCATTTTATACATATACACTGTTTTTGTTGTGGATATGCACAGCAGTGTGTCTTCTATTTTTCAATGACTATGCACAGCAATATCTTTTTTTTTATTTGGTCATTTTGCCATATTATTGCTTTTTTCTCTTTTTACATAACATTTTCTTTATCCTTGCTGTTGTTTATTTATTTTCCTTGCCATGTGTGGAGGGTATTAGGGTTTGGGTAGAATACATGAAAGGGCATTAGGGTTTTGTAAAAGGATTTGGGGGAGGGATAGGGTTTAGGAATTTGGGATAGGAGATTTAGTATTTATTGCAAATGAGATAAGATATAAACATATTATGACATTTGTGAATTTAATAGGAAACAAGGAGGGAATAAATAGGGATTTAAACCTTGAAAAAACATCAACCCTAGCATAATGCCTACATGAACAAGCAACTACCAATGTCTTCTTTCCTTGCATTCTTGGAGGTATAATCACAAGCATGAGGATCCACAACCACCATCAACCAACAAAAAAATTTGTAGAGAGCCTACCTCAACCCAATTTGCAAGTTTGAAGGAGATTTTGAGTGAGTTGGAGGTGATTTTGGCACTTACAGCCTGAGTGGTCACGCACGTTGTAATTTAACACTGCAGGAGAGCCTCTGAGTGGTCGCGCACCTCCTCAGTGGTCTCGCACATTGAGAGGCCTGTTTGGGGGCCTTCCCGGTGTCGGAATCGGGCGCAGGATAGCTCGTTGGAAAGGTATTTGAGTTTACTTTCCAACCCAAGTGGAAGTTTTCAATTTTGAGTTGATTTGTCCTGTCAAAAATCAAATCTCCCAAGACTGGTCAAAAAGTGCCCAATGAGGCTGCCTCAAGGAAGAGTGTTGTTGCAGTCAACTTTTGAATACCTTCCTCAACCCCAAATTGAGCTTATGATAGCTCATTGTAAATCTCTTTGTGTCTAGTTATCATTGTACCCATCAAGCAAGTCATTTGGTCAACCAAGCTAGGAGAAAACTTGATTTTCCCAAGGTCACTTCAGAGGTGCCTTTGATTCTCCTGAGGCAACGGTATTCTTGACATTTCTCTCAAACCATGACACTTGTGCAAAAGGTGAAGGAGGTTTCTCTTCCTTGGAATGTTTTGGACAAAAACCTCTCTCATTTTTGCAAAATTCATCTTTGATTGCTCAGAACCATCATTTTAGTGAAACTTGCCCCGATGTGTGAAACAAGGAATTTTGTCGAAATGGAGCGAAATGAAGGGGATAAGGGGCTTCTAAATTCTTGAGAAAATTTTTTGGGAGTAGGGAGGGATGTTAGGAAGCAGGGGAAAGTGAAATCTCAGAGATTGAGTGAGAGGAAGGGGTTCAAAAGAGTGAAACACAGGCCCAACCTAGAAAATTGCCAGGTTGTAACTAGAAACTAGGGTTTGTGCAAAAATGAGGAATTTGGGGGATCTGAGTGTTGGGAAGTGTTTGATAAGGTACATTAAGGATAGGGGAAGGTGTATGAACATCAGGAAACAAGTTTTGCCGATGATTTGTCCGCCCAAGAGAAACTGCCTTCAAAACCCTAAGAGAGGGAAATGACCTTGCCTGGGCGCAACTGAAGCATGAACAAGGTATCAAATGACCCATTAGACACTGACATGATAATGAAAACCCTACGAATGATGATAAACTCAGCTGAATGGTGACATGGACTGACATTTGGGCAAACCCTAGACCTAATGGCTAGTGACCAAATTTTGCTTGAAGACTCACTGAAATGACAAAATTTGACCTTGACACTTCAAAATCACTATGTAAGAGCACATTTGATCACTGAAGGAAGGCTGTAAAGACTGACACTAACATTGGCTCCAATGGGGATGGTAGCTCCTTGGAGGTGCCAAGAACCTTAGACCTCTGGTAGAGCAAACCAGTGCTTTATTCATTGGGCAATGGAGTCATAAACTCAAGCTGAAATGCATGACTGAAAACTGACACAAACTAACTTAACAACAAGACTAAAAATTGACTCATAAAGGACTCATGACTCAACTAGAAACTGACTCGATACTTAAACACATTCGACAAACTGAAAATGATGCTCAAAGTGGAGCTTATTCATCACAACCTACTCTAACAGTTTCATTCATCACCTGATCAAGTGAAATGAAACAACCAATGCAACCAAGTAAGTATCCCGTCTGCTGTTCGAATTCTCCACAAGTGCTCGTTAATGAACAACAAGAGAGAACTACTGAAAGGCAACTCTGATGGCAACTTAGCAACAGATCCGTTGAATGATACGAACTCTCTATCCGCCTCCAAAAACACTGCATAAGGATCTTGAAATTCAAGCACACTGGAACTTAGCTCATCCAATGGATTATTTCTCTTTTCCTCATTACATGAATGCAAACTTTGATCTGAGCCTTGTGATGAAACCTCTGCTGAAAATGACAAAGAAACCGGCTGCCGGATCAAGCTTGTATCAACACATATTTCAAGCTCACATGTAGTCAATGGAGAAAGACTTTGACTACAAACCTCATCCAAAACATCAGCTATTGGATCATGAAAAACTTGAGAAGACTGCTGCAATGTATCCATCGAAAATGTATGACATCCTTCTAGCTGTTCATCTTGTTCTTGAGAGATTTTATGAAGATTCTGCCTTATAAACTGACATGCTTCGAAACAAAAGGGTATAGAATCTTCCGGCATCATCAAATCATCTATTTCGGCTGCCATACCTTCATCTGTAATCTGCCCTTCAATTTCATTTGGTAGCTTCAAATTTGATGCTACAGGCTGCTCAAGAATTTTGTTATTTGTCTCATCCTCAACATTAACACTGAGAGATTGCTGATTTGTTATAGGCTGTCCATTTAAAGATTTACCATACAACCTACCCTTCAAAAACTGAAATGATTCGAAACAAAAAGGTAGGGAACCTTCTTGTATCATTTGATCAAATATGTCAGCTTCCATTCTTTCATCTGCAACTTGACAACCAATGGCATTTGGGGACTGCAAATCTGAATATGTAAAGTCTGGAACAAGGTTTTTATTGCCTCCAAGATGGTCCAAATCAAGACTTGTTGACAGCTGATTTCTAATTTCATGGAAGTTGTCTTTAATGAACTGACATGAATCAAAACAAAAAGGTAAAGATCCTTCACTTACTTCAAAATTTGCTGCACTTTCCTCTTCAATGTCATAGCTGATATGTGATGGCTGAACATTGTATTCAAGCTGCTGAAAATGAACTTTTTCCTCCCACAAACTAGCTGCTGGTTTGTCTGCAAGATTAGCTTCTGTTTGGAGAACATAATCATCATCATACTGATCATAATGAGGCAAATCATCATCAAACATACACATCATATCAACAGCTCTCTCTTCTTCACAATTATCTATAAAACAATCACTACGACAACTAGGGTAAGAAACAAAATGTTTTGGATCAGCAACTTGTTCTTCTTCAATCAGCAAGCCATGAGCATCATAATCATTCCTTGAGTTGATCTTGTCCATCATCTTTTCCACTGCACTTACCAAAATGTCAAGCTTTACCTCTAGAGATGTTGATTCGGCCAGATCTATGTTTTTCATCTCTTCTTCCTTCATCCTTGCCCTTCGGATCAGCAGATATGCCTCTACATTCACTGCACTTTTTTGCATCTCATGAAGTGTTGCAATATCCCTTTCTCTCAACTGAAACTCCATCTCCGGATCAAAGGCACCCGGATAGTGCAAGAGAGCAGATCTAGGAGTAGGCCTTATATCCACTGGCATCGAATAATAAACTTGATTAAATCTGGCCGAAAACTATTGTACTGTCTCCCCTGGCAATCTTTTCAGTTGGTTATACTCTTCTACAATCAAGAAAAGGTTCTGCCCGATCATCCACCTATCGAGAAAAACTTTGACAAACTGCTGGAAATCTAAGATGCTTGCATCAGGCAGGGTTTTGAACCAACTCTTCACTTTGGCTTGCAAAGAAAGAGCAAAAAGCCTAATACTGACATCTTCATCATCAATTTCAAAAAGATCTAGAAAATTCTCAAAATTCTGCACATGTTGCTCAGCGTTGACATTCTTACATTCACCATCAAACATCGGCAAGTATAGATCATAGTTTTTGGGGAAAGCATGAAGAACAGAAGGTAAAACAAGAGGTTTATACCGATCTGGAATTTTACAAGATGTAGGGGTATGTACAGCAGGTATAGAATTGGTCTTTTGAGGCTCATCAATTTGAAGATAGCCATCACAAAATTCGGAAGAAAGGTCTTGATCAAGCTCAAAGGTATGCAAATCTTTGGTATTCACAATCTTCAAAGGGAAAGAATCAACTGCAGGCCAAGGATCTTTTCTCAAATACAATATACTTTGCAAAGCCTTCTTGACATTCTTGGGAAAAGAGAAGAAATAATTTATGACAAAGAACAAAATGTCTTGGATGAAATTCCAACTTGAGTACCTGATCTTGCCATATTCTCCTTTCATGTTTCTGCTGGTCGGGATCATCCTCCAGTGGAGTCTTTGGATCTGATCTTCAAAACTGATTTAGAGTCGCCAAGTGAATGATTTCAGCCTGTCAAGTGTCTGATCGTTGTTCACCATCAACAATCAGATCTGAACTTGATACATGTACTGGGGTAAAGTGTCAATGAAGCGCTACGTTCACAAGCTCACGGAGATTGACTGAAGCAGCGTTTATCTACTAACGCTGATGTAAAACAAGAGCGTTTTCGAAGGCTTCTGGCGTAACTTCAGGCTCCGTCTAAGACTTATGAAATAACACGACAATGAGCAAACAATTAGATGTTCTCCCCAGTATGGTCGCCACTATGTTAGCGCTTGAGATTTCACCCTAGGCTGAGGAAGGTAAACCTTCAAGGCAACATCAAACCATTTCACCTCGTAGCTAGCCCTACGGGGTATGAGAAGGCTCTCTCCAGTCAAACTCGGTAGATCTTTCAATAGGATGAGCTGACCCAATTAGGAACACTGATATTAGGCTAGTAAACTGATAAGGAGGGTTGATTTAAAGTTTTTGGGGTTTTTGGTGGCAATTGGAGGGAGTGCAATTCAGGGTTTGGGGATTGAGCTCAGTTTTTGCAGGTGGGTCTTTGGGGCAAGGAAGGAGTTTGTGCTGATGCCTTAAGCTGAGATGGATGATCAAGGAAGAAAGAGAGGGAGCTAAAGAGGGCAAACAATGACTTTGAATCCTCTTTAGACAGTGGAAAACATAAATATTAAACAAAATTGAAAGCTGAGCATGGCATGCATGAATTCAAACTTTATCACTTCTTTTGTTTAATTAGCAGCAATAGAATAAGAGATGGAACACATAAACACACTTACAATGACAAGTAGGAAACACACCATCAACACAATAATCCACAAGAATCCACAATGATGTCTGCAAAACCCTGGCCTTCCTTTTCCTCAAATTGCAGAGATACAAGTAAAATATACAATAGAGCTTCTCCCTCAAGAGTCCAACCATCAAAATGAGGATGAGAAGGCATCATATAGCTGATCTAACTCCTTTCCCCACCTCTAGGGGTCGAGCTCAGCTTCCTAGGAGCAGTTTGAACTAATTCTAAACTAAGAACTAGATAATAGGTAGTCAAAACAACTTGCCTCTAAAACTTAGGAAACTAATCCATGCATTAAATTTTCACTATTTACATCAAAGAAAGTTCTAGAAGTGTCAAAGGAGAGTAAATGCATCCATGTTCCATGAAAATTACACCAAATTTTCTTATGTACATGCCCAAAAGTCATCCAAGAGTAAAAACAGTGTTTTGCTGGTCGAAATGGTCAAATCTGGCAATTTTCCCTGAGTGGTCGCGCCCCTTTGCAGCTCTGGTGGAAGGCCTTCCCGGTGTCCAAATCAGGTGCAAGATAGCTCGTTGGAAAGGTCTAGGAGTCTAATTTCCAACCCAAGTGGAATTTCTAAATTTGGAGTTGATTTGACCCCTCAAAAATCATTTCTCCCAATGCAGCTTTCTGCAACTCAAAAAAGGGGCAGAAAGTCAAAATTTGCATGTATTTTGAGCTTTTGGAGGCCCAAATCTCCATAAAATTTGAAACCCATCCATATCCAAGTGTATTTTGTCATGAAAAATCCAAATATGTATAGTTTTCCTCAATCTGAGCTGTCCCCATGAGTGGTCGCGCGGGGGGTGAGACCACTCAAATGACCAAAACCTGTAAAATGCTAAAAAATGCCAAAAATGCCTCAAAATCCTCAAAATTTCTTGTGTTTGCTGCTGGGAGGATACTAATGAGTATCATGGTGAGTGAGTGATGCCTTAGCCAAGATACGGAGTGGGTTGGCCTTCTTCTTCCTCGAAAGAGCCTCGTTCAACCGTCGTTGAAGGATCTTCATCCTTGCTTTGCAAACATGCATTCTTGCCCAATAATGATCCTTCGTGTGTCTGAGCAACCTTTTGTCTCGGTTGGCTTTATCCAACAGCTGCTGCAAGTGTACATTTGAACTGTTGAGCCTTGATTCCCGGTCCCTAGGCCACAAGTCACCCGGCCTCCTACGGTTGATGACTCGGTCGGTTCGAATCTTCCATAGCTCATCAAGCTCTTTGTCATCCTCTGTACCTCAACCTCTGTAGAAGATGAATGGTCATCACTTTGCTCACAGGTTTCGGTGTCTGACATGGTTTAGGAGCAAAGTGGACAAAGTGAACTGCTGTCTCTGCCTGCAAAAATACTGAGTTGTATGTTGTTTTCAAGGGGAACAAAATCATGAAGGAAATGTTAGGGGAGGGGATTTTTCATTAGGAAAGGGAAACATATAAAAACAGGGATTTTTAAGGGATAATTCACAAAATGTAACACATATCATCTCATCTTCCATCATTAGGAAATCATTTGCAAAGAAATACTTTATTAGGGAAAATATGTATGATAGTCATCAAGGGAAAGGACATGCATTTGCAACGGGAGTATAGGACAGCATAGATAGCTTGCTCTTTTGAGTTTTTGTTTTTCAATGTACATCATAAGGTAAACACTGCTTTTTCAAAGGATTTTATGTACATTTAGTCATAGGGGAACAAGGCTTCTTTTACATCTTGTCATAAGGGAAAAGGGATCTTAATTGAACAGGGATTTTAGGGAAGGGATAGAGAGGAAAACAGGGCTTGGGTTTTGGGGAGACACAACAATATTCTTTTGGAAACAATATTTACAGCAATATGTCCATTTTATACATATACACAGCTGCATTTTTCTTTTTTTTGCTGTGGATATGCACAGCAGTGTGTCTTCTATTTTTCAATGACTATGCACAGCAATATCTTTTTTTTTATTTGGTCATTTTGCCATATTATTGTTTTTTTTCTCTTTTTACATAACATTTTCTTTATCCTTGCTGTTGTTTATTTATTTTCCTTGCCATGTGTGGAGGGTATTAGGGTTTGGGTAGAATACATGAAAGGGCATTAGGGTTTTGTAAAGGGATTTGGGGGAGGGATAGGGTTTAGGAATTTGGGATAGGAGATTTAGTATTTATTGCAAATGAGATAAGATATAAACATATTATGACATTTGTGAATTTAATAGGAAACAAGGAGGGAATAAATAGGGATTTAAACCTTGAAAAAACATCAACCCTAGCATAATGCCTACATGAACAAGCAACTACCAATGTCTTCTTTCCTTGCATTCTTGGAGGTATAATCACAAGCATGAGGATCCACAACCACCATCAACCAACAAAACAATTTGTAGAGAGCCTACCTCAACCCAATTTGCAAGTTTGAAGGAGATTTTGAGTGAGTTGGAGGTGATTTTGGCACTTACAGCCTGAGTGGTCGCGCACGTTGTAATTTAACACTGCAGGAGAGCCTCTGAGTGGTCGCGCACCTCCTGAGTGGTCGCACACATTGAGAGGCCTGTTTGGGGGCCTTCCCGATGTCAGAATCGGGCGCAGGATAGCTCGTTGGAAAGGTATTTGAGTCTAATTTCCAACCCAAGTAGAATTTTTCAATTTGGAGTTGATTTGACCTATCAAAAATCAAATCTCTCAAGACTGGTAAAAAAGTGCCCAATGAGGCTGCCTCAAGGAAGAGTGTTGTTGCAGTCAACTTTTGAATACCTTCCTCAACCCCAAATTGAGCTCATGATATCTCATTGGAAATATATTTGTGTCTAGTTATCATTTTACCCATCAAGCAAGTCATTTGGTCAACAAATATAGGAGAAAACTTGATTTTCCCAAGGTCACTTCAGAGGTGCCTTTGATTCTCCTGAGGAAACGGTATTCTTGACATTTCTCTCAAACCATGACACCTGTGAAAAAAGTGAAGGAGGTTTCTCTTCCTCGGCATGTTTTGGACAAAAACCTCTTTCAGTTTTGCAAAATTCATCTTTGATTTCTCAGAACCATCATTTTAGTGAAACTTGCCCCGATGTGTGAAACAAGGAATTTTGTCGAAATGGAGCGAAATGAAGGGGATAAGGGGCTTCTAAATTCTTGAGAAAATTTTTTGGGAGTAGGGAGGGATGTTAGGAAGTAGGGGAAAGTGGAATCTCAGAGATTGAGTGAGAGGAAGGGGTTCAAAAGAGTGAAACACAGGCCCAACCTAGAAAATTGCCAGGTTGTAACTAGAAACTAGGGTTTGTGCAAAAATGAGGAATTTGGGGGATCTGAGTGTTGGGAAGTGTTTGATAAGGTACATTAAGGATAGGGGAAGGTTTATGAACATCAGGAAACAAGTTTTGTCGATGATTTGTCCGCCCAAGAGAAACTGCCTTCAAAACCCTAAGAGAGGGAAATGACCTTGCCTGGGCGCAACTGAAGCATGAACAAGGTATCAAATGACCCATTAGACACTGACATGATAATGACAACCCTACGAATGATGATAAACTCAGCTGAATGGTGACATGGACTGACATTTGGGCAAACCCTAGACCTAATGGCTAGTGACCAAATTTTGCTTGAAGACTCACTGAAATGACAAAATTTGACCTTGACACTTCAAAATCACTATGTAAGAGCACATTTGATCACTGAAGGAAGGCTATAAAGACTGACACTAACACTATCCATGTATTAATTGAGAATATGTGTGAAGGCTTTAGAAATATAAGGTAATGGGGCATTTACTTGAAGGTTAAGCTAAGATTGCATGCAAATTGGGGGCATTTATGACATTTTCTTGTCTTCCCCAATCATCTCTATTTCCTTCTCCTTTTTTCTTGTATGCATCCTAAGATTTGATGGCCCTTTCATATTGTATACGATGCATCTTCCTATTTTACTTAAGACAACAATTTCACATAAAATTGTAAGACTGGATTTTGATTGCAGTTCAACCCTAAGAAATCCCATTATCTTGAATCAACTTGCTATTTACTGGGTTTATTTACAAGTTGATGTTTTAAAAGTTTAATGTGAATTACATTGAAAATTTTTGTTGGATAAGATTTATTTTAATTTGACTATAGATCTAGGTAAAATCACTTCAATTAACCAAATCATGGCATCAAGGGCTAGGAAGATATGGTTAAAAATGTATTTGTTGATCTATTAAGGTGATAAAATTATCCTTGTCTAGGAACGATCTTAATGTGTTATGCTTATTATATTAACTGCAAACAAGTTAGGTGTTGCTTACATTCTAATTGATGCATAAATAGAAGTTTCCAAGAACTTAATTTCTATCTATTCTAAAATCACGGGCTAGAAAAATGATCTAAATTGATGGATAGTATGCGTTGTTTTAACAAGTATAATGCATTGTACTAGTTTGTAGTTGAGGGCACCAAATTGACACTATTAAGCATCCTTTTCCTTATTAATCTTAATTTAATGCTAAAAATTGTTAAAAATTCAAGGGCTAGAAGTTCACTTCATGACTTATGTATGATGGAATGTATCAACGGAAAATGGATTTTTCTTCATATGATAGTTGAAAGCATTTAATGATAAGGGATGGCATAATCCGTCCCGTTACAACTCAAATTGTATGTAATAATGAAATCCCTAATCCACAAGGTTTTGAACAATAGGTTGTCATTGATGTCAAGGTTAGGGAGATACCTAAGTGGATACCTGACCAAGTTAGGAGTCCTAAATTCAAGAGGGATTTGAGATATAATGAACCCAAGTCAAGTGGTCAACCTAGGTTCAAGGAGTATTATATCTAATAATGTATATGATCAAGGAATATCAAATCCAAGAGGAATCAAATGTTGCACCAGGCCCAATCAAGATTCAGGTTAGCCCCCTAAAGCAAATATCGATCCAAGTAACAATCATTGGACAAGTCAACCAAGTCTCAATGTGCCAAATCGTATAAATAACAAAGTTGGGCAAGTGAAAGAACGCATTTGTGTGTGTGTGTGTTGTGTTATGATATGAAGCAATCATGATGTTGTGTGATCTAGAGTGATTGGATATGATGTGTGTGAGTTGATCTAAAGCGATTTGTGCTGTGGTGTGATCTGAGGCAAGCACATTAGAGGATTTGATGAGCAAAGGTGCAGTATGAAGTCTAAGGAGGATGTTTGAGGTAGGAGTCATGAAGAGTGACTGAAGAGTTTGTTAACAAGTATTAGGTTTAAGCCATAAAGCTGAAAATATGTATCGTATTTTTTCATTGAAAACTCCAAATTTTGTGTACAACAAAAAATGCTTACAAATATTTTTGTTTTGAGTTGCCTTACTCCCTGGTCACAACTCTTGGTTTCGGAGGGGCTTACGCATAACACCTATGAACCTAAGGCCCTCAACATATTAGCTTATCAACTTTTTCTATTAAGGTGGGACTCTTCATTTCCCTAATATTTAGTGTTTGGTAACTCTTGGTCTCAACCCTTGGCCACATAGTCCTATAGTATAGAATCTAGGTCTTAAGGCCCTCAACATACCAACCTATTGACATCCAAACTTTTAGTAGAAATATTTCATTGTAGAGTTCTCTATCGGTGCTCAACATACTAACCTATTAGCATCTACACCTCCGGTAGTGAGGTTCCATTGCAAAGTTTTGCATCAAACCTCAATGTTTTACAACAAAAACATTTGTATTCCCATTTTATCAGATATATAAATATTTTAGTATTGTGGTTCCACTTTGAGGTTGCATACTGGTTCGATTGTCTCGGAAGAATTTTTTTTGTTAATTGTTTTGGTGAAGTTTTGATACTCCAGTGTCCTCACTGTAAACTAAAGAGACCTCTGAATAGAACATTTTCTAGCAAGCATTGGTAATATCAAATTTTAATAAAGTGTTCACCTGATATAGCTTTGGTCTAATATCTTGATATTGGTTTATTGCCAATACATTGACCCCCTAGTGGCCTATACCATTAATATATAAAGGTCTTATATGGTAGAACTCCAAGTTCAATGATACTTGATATGTTTTAGTGATGGGTCATGGCATGAGGTCCTGTGTATTTGATAGTTTAACGCTTGGGTGCTAAGGTTAAAAATTTGGTGTTTCAACCTGCTAGTGCTTAGTGACCTAAATTTGATTTTTTTCAGTTATGTTGTTATAAAGTCATTTTTGAGTTTCAAACTTGAGTGCTTGATAAATGTAATTTTTGGTTTTTGTCCATTTCACGGTTTTGATAAGCATGTGATCATATCCCGTTGGCATATGAGGTAATATGAGCATTAGGCCCAATGGAAATGCCGAGAAGAATCATTGGATGCATGGGAGGATGCACATGCCTGCAGGGATCCTTGATTGTTAGGCACTTGGTTGTGGATCTAGCCATATGTGAACCAATTTACAATATTATGTGGTTTGTTGTAACCACAAGAGTTTGAGAATTGGGTGAATGAAGTTCTTGGTGCAAGGAATATAATGCACAAACAAACAGAGTAGTGTAGAGTTTAGAAAAGAAAGTGGACCAGTGTAGGGTAGATTACAAAGTTTGACCATTGAAGAACAAATGGCATTTTAGACCAACTAACCAATTTAGAACATATTATTTGACCAATGCATGACAAAAAAGATTGCAGAACAAATCAATGATTTTTTTAGAGTGGTCCACTTTAACATTGCATAGTAGTAATAAGTGTAGAAGCAGTCAGTAGAGCAACAAAGGGGATTGACGTCTCTTATAGGTTGGTGCCTACAAAGTAGCAGAGGGGATTTGTGTATCCTATAGGTTGGCGCCTCTAAATTTAAAGGGATTAATGTCTCTTGTAGGTTGACACCTACAAATCGATGTAACAATAAGTTGGTGCCTACAAGATCTTTCATATAAATAAGTTTTGTAGTTTTTTCTCGCAAAGGTTTCCACACATATCTTGTGTTACATGTTGAATTTATGAGATTGACGTTTTATGGGATTTGAATTTTTAATAAGATTATGTTATATTGATTCATCCCACCCCCCACTCGCCTCCTTGGTATACTTGTGAATCCAATAATTGGTATCAAAGTTGGTTCCCTTGGTATCCCACCATTGGAAGGAATATCTAAGAGGGACCATGACCATCCTTGAAGTTACTTTCAAAGGTTCACTATTCAATGGAACATATTATGCCTTCTGGAAGGTAAGGATTATAAATTATCTAAAGTCTCTTGGCTTGATTTTTGAAAAATTATAGTGGATGTAGACAAGGATAGTAATAATAATTCAAAAACCATGAATACCATCTTGAGTGGTCTATCAAAATAAAATTATGATAAGGTGATGTATTGTAATTCAACAAAATAAATGTGGGATTTGCTACAAAACATCTATAAGGGACATGCCATTCATTATTCATATGAAATGAAGAGAGAAGAGCCAGAGCAGAAGGAAATAGCTTCTAAAGATCCAAACAAGACAAAAGAGTTCAAAGCTTGGGATTCTTCTAACAATAAATCAGATGCAAAAGAATATGAAGACAATAAAAAGGAGGAATCAAATTCAGAATATGATATTGATGGAGTAGTAAATCTTCAAGCAGAACTTGTTGGTGTCCTAGAAGAAATAAATAGACCCAAAGGAAAGACCAAAATGCAAAAGCAACTATTGCATAAGTCTAAAAAGAAAGATCACAATCATTAGGGGAATTTTGAGATCTAAAATGGGTCTCAAAACAAAAAAAATGTACTATCAAAATCAATTTTTCAAGAACTGATCACATTTTAAAGATGCCACCATTCTCGGCAAATGAATTGACATTTCTTGAGTTAAAAATGTTTATTTATCACATGATAAATAATGGACGAAAACCCATATTTTACTATGATTATGCTTAAAAAAATTTATTATAATAAAAAAAACATTTATAAATTAATTTTGAATATAATATAAATTTATCCATAAAATAATGTAATCTTAAAATGCTTATAAAAGGCTTTTACTTTTGAATAATATATAAAATAAAGTAGTCAAGTAAATTGATGTATTAATTACTTTATATTTAAAATTCAAATCATAAATACAAATCTACAAATTAAGTTTATATTTTGAAGAACTATTTTTAAACAAGTCCTACATAGTAGTTAGTGCTTGTTTCTTAGTCTAAATATAGTTAACTTGAAGCTAAAAAAAATAAAAAACTAGAATTTCATATATCCTATCTTGCAATAACACAAGATAAGGCAGGAAAGTGTAGTATCTTTCGATGCATTTATTATTTATTATCTATCTTCATGCTGCCATTGAATGTAGTTGTAATAAATTTGGATATAGCCACATTGTGAAATTGGTTTATTTATCAAGTTACCAGTTTTCATATTCCCTGTGTTAAATAGATTATGTACTAATGATTGGATGATATCCTCTTTTAGTTAGGTATAAAATGAATCATCAACCTTCCTTCTAGTAAAATATAGTATATTATGACATAAAATTTGTGGTCAATAATTTTATAATTTTATGTTTTAGTTATTTTCATCTTATAATTATGGTTAATAATTTTATGATTATTATATTTTAGTTAACTAGTTTATGATTGTTATATTTTACTTGAAATTTTCTAGTGCATTAATTTATCTAATAATATAAACATATTAATTTTAACTTGAGTAAGATAGTAGAACTCTCATTAGATCTTTATGCTTCAACTTTGACTCTCTCCTAAAACCCTATTAAGATACTTTAATGTGATATGCATGAGTCTTATGAATTATTCCGTGTGAATATGAAAGATGATCTAGTAACTATGATTAATATTCTAATGGTTGTATGCTATAATTATTTCATGTTAAATATTTTTAATGCTTTTAATTTTTTTAATATTAGTTTATATTTTTTATAATAAGTACTATTATGTGAAAATGTATTTCTTATTTTGATTTCTTTAACTATTTAAAAAAATAAATGTATTTATAGATACATTTACAATCACCTCAATGGATTAATCATTTGTGTGAGAATAGATACACAAGAAAACACAACAAAAGAAAGCATTGAGATTTGTTGATTGTGAAGAAGAATCACAATGTGTGAATTGTGATAATGTGAGCGGACTATACCATACTCACAGCCTGATTAATTCTTACAATTAATGTGGATGAAACAATAAACAGTGTTCGATTAGAGTATTAATTTTACAATAAACAATGTTCGATTATAGCATATATGATAATGTCGTTGTTAAGAGTTAGTTGAAAGATGGATTTTACTTCAATTATTGAAACTAAACAAGGGGGGCTGCACGACAGCTAGTCCCTGCCTTAAGTGCAGCGAGCTGGTGGTTGAGGACTACATCGTTGTCAGATTTAGACACGTGTCCTAGCAAGTGGTACAACTTAACAAGGAGTAAGATTGAATGTAATGGTAATCATAGCTCCTTACTTGTGCTTAGCCTCATTATGCCGAAAAATCTGCTTGCATTGGATGAGTTTACCACACATTCCCTATTGGTTGAGGTAGGTTGGAAATATACGTGTACTAGTATCAGATATCAGGCTCGTTAGAGGTAGGCTCTTTGCCTTACTTACGCTTCAAATATAAGGAGCAACTTTAGTTAAGAAAGAACTTGACCTTACCATTGATTTCTACGAATAGTCAGAAGCATCGAACTGAGTCCATCCCGTGAACTGAGTCCATCCCGTGATTCAAACAGTGGCTATTATTTCGTCCCAAACAATAACACCAGTCCACAACATTACATTTCAAAAAACAACACAGAGGACGCCGACGACAATTTTTATAAAATTTGAATTTGAGTAGGAACAGAGACTGAATCAGATGGAAATCAAATGCAAGAGGCAAGATTCGATACCGGATGATTCCAAGGAAAAAACCTATGAAGCGTGCAGTTGCATGACACACACAGATTTTTCCCACAGAGCTCACATCAGCAAACTTATGCTTCAACTATAAGGAGCACCTTCGGTTAAGAAAGAACCTAACCTTACCATTGATTTCTACGAATAGTCAGAAGAATACAACTGAGTCCATCCCGTGATTCGAGCCGTGGCAATTCTTTCGTCCCAATCAATAACACCAGTCCACAACATTACATTTAAAAAAGCAACACAGAGGACGATGACAACAACTTCTATAAAATTTGCATTTGAGCAGTAACAGAGACTGAATCAGTTGGAAATCAAATGCAAGAGGCAGGATTCGATATCGAATGATGCCAAGGAAAAAACCTATGAAGCATGCAGTTACATGACACACACAAATTTTCCCACAGAGCTCACAGCAGTAGAGGTCTGAATAGAAAAGGCAACTTTCCCTCTCTAGTTTGTACAATTCAAGATAGGAAAGGCAATTATCCAGGTTTTAAATTAATAGATATGTGTATTTATGGTAGTGTATATATGGGAGCAAGCTGACTTATCGACTGAACATATATACAAGTTTGAAGGTATTAAATCTTGAGGCTATAATAAAATATTTGGAGGAATGATGGACGACTTTCTTGGTGATCCATTCGGATGGCTTTGTGTCGATGTATTTTCTCTAGTGTTGTCACTGCTAGACATTGTGATCTAGGCTACGAGTGTATCAATCTCCAGAAAGTGGAAATATGTGGCGGAATCTAACATTTTGTGGGCAAAAAATTGCCAAGAGCCTTGGAAACACAAATTTACAATGAGAACAACTTCTCCGCATCAGATTGAACCAAGAATTATAACCTATTGCCTCTGGTTCTTGGATTGATGCGGGATTGTTCAACTTCCTTTGTCAAAATAGATGTTTTTATTACAAAAATGTAAACTTCGGCGATCTCAGAATTATCTTTTTATTAAGACAAGGCTAGCTAGGTTTTTGGCCCTACCACGAGAGACAAGCCAAGCACCACAAAGACGTGGTTGAACATAACAAGTAACGTGGTTGAACATAATGCATGATCCAAACATGGCTGAAGAGCAAGACAACGATGAAAAGTACCATTTTATGCTAATCTTGCATGTTGGATAGATGAGCGTAGCATAGCTGGTTCTTTTAGCTTGAAGCGAATGAGTGAAACCGAGCTGCAGTGATCTATCCATGTTGATAGTTACATACAGCTCATATCACAGTCATCTGTGGCTTGCTAGTCGTGCCAACTCCAATTCGAATGCCAGCCTCTCTGCAAAGCATTCCTGCTTGTAGAATGAGGAAATGTATTTGGTTGGTCTATATGGTCTTAGCTTCGAGTTGGGGAGGCTTTCTTTAACATGGCTCAGCTGCCCCACCAACCATCAAACTAAGGTTTCGGTGTTGAATGAAGCTGTTGAGATTTTCTGTTTGTAGCAAAATAGGAAAAATCTCAGCTGATGACAACAATAGAATTCAGGTCCTAGATTAACTCCAGGTTGTTGGGAGGGAGTTAATGCCTCCTATATTTGATGTGAGGGAGTTAATGAGGCTGTTAGATTCTCTATGCTATATAACAGGCAACCATTCGGATGGTTTGCTGAGAGGGTGAGAGTTTTATGAGGTTTTCATTATGTAATCTCCAATTTGATTAATAAATTCCTGATGCCTATGTTTGGTGGACGTAGCCCAGATTGGTTGGGTGAACCACGTTAAAAACTGTCTCTTATGTGCTTGATTGTTCTGCTGTGTGTGTTTATTTATGTTTGCTGTGCCTCTGGATTCCAACAATTGGTATCAGAGCATGTTGGAGGTGCTGCCTGGAGGAGCTGATCGAGGCGCTGCGCTGATCGATGATGGAGGTGCTGCGTTGATCTGTTAGCGCTGGCGGACTGTGCTGGTGGTTTGCTGTTGTGCGGTGCTGCCTGAAACTGGTGCGTTCACCGAGTAACGGTATGTTCATTATTGCGTGGAGCTGGTTTTTTAAATGTTGCTGGTGCGCTGTTAATTTCACACGTTATACCTGGTGTGTGTGCGCATTGGATTCATTGTTTGTTTTAAAAAAAAAAACTTGCACATGGATATAATTGCTGTGGAGCGCTGGCTAAGGAAACAAGTTAACTTTTCTGTATGCCCGAGTCCCTTCTCTGCTATAAAACGCAGTGTGATTTGATAAAACGCAGTGTGATTTGATAAAACACATTTGAATTTGAGTGGTGCGTATTTGAATTGAATTGAGTGGTGCTGGAGCGTGGATTTATTATATGGTGCTGAAGTGTGGATTTGTTATATGGTGCTGGAGCGTTGGAATTTGCACCTTTTTTCCCATGTTTTTTATCGTATGGATTTAAATAGACCACGAGGTGCCTGCACAAAACATAGATTATGTCAGTATGTTTTAAAGCTATAGTGGTGATTAATATTTCTGAAGCTACAGTTTCATTAATGCAGAGGTAAATACAAAATCTAATCAGTATATGTATACTGCCCTATATTAATAGAACTATAGCTTGCCCTCTATCGTTACCTCCCACGACTCCTTTCATGTCACCACAACTGGACAGAAAAAAAAATCAGTGCAAAAGGCAGAATTTTTTTTTGTGAAGGGAAGATATTTTTGTTTTAAAGGCAAAGGCAGAAAGGCATAGGCATTTTTTTTTTAATTGCTGGTTGGATATTGGAGATTATTGTGTTTTTTGTTGATACAAATGGCGAAAACTCAAAGTGCCCGATTTGAAATTGAGAAATTTAATGGCAAGAATAATTTTGAGATCTGGAAGGTGAAGATGCACGATTTGCTGGTTCAACAAGGTGTGGCGAAAGCACTGTTGGGGAAAAACAAAAGACCTCCTTCCATGACGGAGGATGAATGGGATGAGATGGACAATAGAGCTCTGAGCGCAATTCGGTTATGTCTGGCGGACGATGTTCTGTTCAAAATTGTGTCAGAGAAAACCGCCGCAGGCCTGTGGTCGAAGCTTGAGAAGCTCTATATGACGAAATCTTTGACAAATCGGATTCTCCTGAAACGGCAGCTTTATGGTTTGCGGATGAAAGAAGGTACCTCAATTGCTAATCACCTGAATGTTTTTAATACCTTACTGGTGCAATTAGACAGTCTAGATGTGAAATTTGATTCAGAGGATAAGGCAATAACTCTATTATGTTCATTGCCCGAATCCTGGGATCACTTTGTTACTTCCATAAGCTTTAGTACATCAAAAATCCTTGAGTTTGACGATGTTGTTGGAGCTTTGTTGGCTGAGGAGACGAGGAAGAGGTCGAATGCAGACACCTCTACATCAGAGGTAATGATGGCCAGAGGTCGCTCACGAGAGAGACACTTCGGGGGAAAGCATAGCGACTCTCGCTCAAAGTCCAAAGGAAAGAAGCCAAAGGTGAAGTGCTGGCATTGTGGCAAGGCTGGACATCTGAAAAAGGATTGCTGGAAGCGAAAGCAGGCTGCTAAAGAAGGCTCTTCGACAGAAAAGAAGGAAGCCAACACCACAGATACAGGTTTAGTATCTGGTTCAGGTATGAGTGATGAGGTATTGTCTGTTAATGTTTCAAAACATGATCAACATTGGTTGTTAGATTCCGGGGCATCTAACCACATGTGTATACATAGAAATTGGTTTAAAACATATAGATCAGTGGATGATGGAGTCGTGTACATGGGTAATGATGTCACTTGCAGTATTGTTGGAATAGGAAGTGTACAACTACAAATGTTTGATGGCACAACCAAAATATTAACTGATGTGAGGCATGTACCAGATTTAAGGAAAAATTTGATTTCATTAGGAGCACTTGATTCAAATGGATATAAAACTGTAATTCAAGGTGGAGTAATGAAAATTTACAAAGGCATCTTACTAGTTATGAAAGCTAAGAAAGTAGGAAAACTATTTCAGTTAGAAGGTAGAACTGGGTCAGATCATGTGTCTGTGTCTGAACATGACAGTAGTTCCATTCACTTATGGCATCAAATATTGGGGCATATGAGTGAAAGAGGATTGAAAATTTTGGCTGACCGAAAGTTACTTCCTAATCTAAGATCTGGAAAATTGGATTTCTATAAACATTGTCTGTTTGGTAAACAAAGTAAACAAAAGTTTAAAACAGGCAAACATACTAGTAAAGGCATACTTGATTATATCCATTCAGATGTTTGGGGTCCAGCCCCTACAGCGTCATATGGTGGCTCGTCATATTTTGTGTCATTTATTGATGACTTTTCTCGGAAAGTATGGGTCTACATGTTGAAAAAGAAGTCTGATGTTTTTACAGTTTTCCAGCAGTTTAGAGCATTGGTAGAAAACAACACTGGTAGAACTATACAATGTTTAAGAACTGACAATGGTGGTGAGTTTACTTCCAAGGAGTTTGACAGCTATTGCAAGGATGCAGGGATCGAGAGGCATAAGACCACGGTTTATACTCCTCAGCAAAATGGAGTTGCTGAACGCATGAACAAGACTCTTCTGGAAAGAGCAAGGTGTATGCTGAGTAACGCCGGGTTGCAAAAGGAGTTGTGGACGGAAGCAGTGGCAACAACTTGTTATGTGATAAACCGATCTCCATCAACGGCAATAGGCTGCAAGATTCCGCAAGAGGTATGGAAAGGACACCCTTGTGACTATTCTAAACTCAGAATAGTCAATAGTGCCACACTCAACTAGGAAATTTGATCAATAGTGCTCCAAGACCATTCTTCCTACTAAATTAGAAGGAAAATAACTAATGAAGGTGAAATTCAGAAGCTAGCTCTAATGATAAAAAGGAAAATTATTTTTGAACTTCAACTTGTAAATTCTATTGAATCAATTCATGAAAAGACAAGAGCTAAACTACTTATAGAAAGGGAACTACATTATCTTGCAACCAACCTTATAGCTACCAAATCTACTTTCAGACAGGAAGCTAACCTACCAAATCATAACTCAAGATTCCATGCATCATCTATCTAGCTCACACTTGCATATAAATCAATGTTCTATTTGTGCTAAATCTGTGATAAAGAAACTAATGCTATTCTATTTTGAAGTGAAGGAAAAGGATGGTTGGAGTGGCCTAGGTGCAACCCTTGATTATGGAGTCACAGCTGGGGGAAACCTAATTCTAAAGTAAGTCTAAATTGCATCAAAGGTCAAAACAGGTGGTAAAAAAAGCTGCTACAGGTATGCTACAGGAGGTTGTTATAGGTGCCCTATATTACTATAGGAAGGCTATCGAGAAGGTTTAGCAGGTAGGAATGATGGTTTCAAGGGATGTCAAGGTGGATGGAGGTTGGGGTAGATGGATGAAATGTGGCCAACGCCCCTAGCGAAGCTTAGAGCCTTTGGTAGGCATTTCTTGCACTAGGAGAGCTGCTCACGATGATCTAAGGGAATGATCTCAAGAACAAAACTTCGCAGCCAAAATTTACGAGTCATCAAAGAGGGTGAGGAAGTCCAAGATGGAGATCGTGAAATTCCCCTTGCATGCAGATCCAAACAACCCTACAACATCACATGCATATACCCTTTTATCATTGACAAAATGAAGAAACTAATATTGGAAAAGATGAGTTGAATTTAAATGCCATCTAATCTATGCCAAAAACTCTGATCTAGTAAATAAATCAACTCCTCAGCTACAGTAAGCACATGCAAAATAAGATGACTAGCATAGATATTATTCCAATAAATCATAAACATATTATTTTTGGACTGGGATTGTAGATCCTTCCATTCATGCTCCCATGGGAGAGATGAGATAGAGGTTGCAATCACAAGATTTTTTAGGGGTTATTTTCTAATGAAATGCGGAACACTAATAAGAACTTTAAAATAAAAAGAAATACCAATACATAAGAGTGAACTAAGCCACTGGGGTTGGGCCTAAACCCAAGAGCCTCAACCCTCTGGAACTAACTCAGTGAATAACCAATAATAAACTTCTCATTATCATTGAATCAATGTCAAATACATCATATAACTAATAAAAGATAATAGTGTCAAGTGCTTGAGCACAATAGCTTCCTAGCTGAAAACAAAGTCCGAATCCTAATGAACTCTTTTACATATTTATTTATACAAGAGGGTAGCTACTAGAAGATCCCTAGAAAATAAGAATGGTTATCTCACATAACTTGAGAAGGGTGGATCTTGATCTTCCTTAACTACATTTGCTTGGCTGCCAATGACTTCGTCTTGCTTGGTTGCCAATGACCTCGGGATGATGAGAGACTGTGGTGATCTTGGCTGATTGAAGGAGTTAAGGAGGTGGACAACCTTCTAGAATCTTTCCCTACCGTCTACTCTGAGCTCTTGCATGGAAATCATCTCAAAAATGCTCAATTTCTCAGAATTAAACCATATTAGGCCACTTTACATAGAAAAACATCTTTTTCCCCTCTCACTAAGCATAATATAATAAAAATTGTAAATAAATGTGAGAAATAGATAGTTCTAAAGCTAGAGGATAGCATTATGACCCTTATGATGTACCTATTGATGAGCCTCATTAACAAGTGCCTTAAATCAATTTGGACCTATCTAAATGCCCTAGTTGCTTGCCTTAAAAGGCTTAAAAAAATAGAAAAGAAGAAAAATGTTTAGTTTTTCAAAGTTTTTATCAACACATAGGTTGTTGGTGTCTAATCTTACTTGGGCAATGGAGTCTTCAGGGAAATTTCAAGAGATAAAGGAAAAATTCTTGGAGTAAGGGGGGGAAATCTCTTGTTTCCACTTAGATAAGGTCTCCTATGAATTTGAAGGAAGATATATTAACATGTAGAAATTAACCAAGATTTTCCATAAATAATTTGCATTTAGGCATGGAATAAAGAAAAACCATAGTAATAATTAATTACATGCAAAACAATGAAAAATATGTAATAAAGTTACATTTCTTCCATGAAAATCCTTCTTTCAATCCCAAAAAGAGATCTCCAATACATAAACAAATCTCCAATTGTAATACCACCATAAAAATTACATCTCTACAAGTAGCAAGTTACACAAATTCTAAGTTAAGTTGTTAAAAAGAGGCCAAAATCCATTTGTTATGATAAAAAATGACAAGACAGTGATCCTCAATAATATGAGTTATGTCACTCACTAATATTAGCCTAAAAGCCCTATAATGAGTTTTATTTTGAGTATGAGTCAAGATAGTGGGTTACAAGCCAACCCAATAGTACATAATAACAAAAATATGCCACAAAAGCCTACATGTGTTGGCCAAATATCTCCATAATCATGATTTGAGAAAGTGCATGAAATGGGCTAGGGGGTGTCCCATCATCATAATCTACTCCATTCTTGAGGGAAAGCCCTCAAGAAGTGCCCCAAAATGCCTCCAAGTGTCAAAACCATGGTTTGGGTGCCCTATGTCACCTTCAAAGGGGCTAGAAGTATGACATGACAAAATATCTCTCTAGCATTGGGGCTCCAAGTGGTAGTACAAGCCCTCCCTTGTCATCTTGGGAATGACCATCATCATATGGACTTTGGATCAAAATATGCCCATCAAATAGTGTCAAGGCTTGCCTAAGGGCATGTTAGGTTCGTGGGCACATCATCAAGAATCTCCAACACCAAGCAAAAGAAGTTTAGTGTTTCAACATCTAGGGGTTCTGTGAGGTGTCAATTTTCTACTATTACCATCAAAGTGCTTAATGCTTTTCTCTAGAGGGGTAATTCTCCATTTGCAAGGTCAATAGTTCTATCTAGGACTGTGGTATGACATGTGCATAATGTGTAGTGAAAGGATGTTTTGTGAAAGACCATATGGAAAATCATATCAAAATCAAGTGAAAGTTACCTACCATTAGGGATAATAACCATAGATGCATAATAATGGATCACATTTAATTGTTAAGGGCATAATGACACTTCAAATTGGGATCACTTTAAAATATCTAACTAGACCAAGTCCTGTAAAATGCCTTCCTACCTGTGTTAGGGATGGCTTGATGGTAAACCCTATTAGGTGCTTCCTCCCTTCCTAATGGGAGGTGACATTTCCAAGGTCAACCCTTGAATTCATAGGTGTTCATGATAATGGTGGAAACAAAGGGTAAATTTTTCATGGAAAGGTGGCATGGGCATGGGATCAATTGATGGAGGTCCACCATCTCAAGTTTATAAATGTATGGAGGGATAAATCATGGAGGTATGAGTTGTTGCATTCCTCAACCTACTCTTTCAACCCCTCTAGTGCAAAATTTACTTATTTTTAATGATTCTCTTATAAGGAGCATATCCAAGCTTTCTTTTAATGATATAACATTTATTCACCCCTTAATGATGAGTCAACTTCTCACTCGTCATCATTGGAACATGCAAGGGTTCATTTAACATATGATTGAGAATCTAGTGCTTAGGAATCATATGATGGCTAGTGAGGGGGGTAGAAGTCATGCTAGGATTTTTCCCTTGTGGCTAGAACAATTTTACAGTAAAGATCATTCAATTATCCAGATCACCCCTTGATCATTGTTAGAATGCCCAAAATATTAAGTAGAAGCACGTGATTAAAAAATTGTTAAAGTACTCGTCAAGTGGTGATCCATCTTCCTTCAAGAGGAATGCTAGATGGTGAGAGGTGTTTGACTAGTGAAAATGGCAGAGGAACATGCCATATCATCATATACTTAGAAATGTAGGGTTGTTGGTTGGTTGGTTGTCCAAAGTAGGAGAAATATTTCTCCTGAGGGGTTACCCACTTTTTGGTGGGTAACAAACCCTAAAGAAAAAAATTAAGTTGTGAGTTGAAGAGTTTAATTACTAAGAAATATGAATATGAAGGTTTCTCATTAATTGCCCCAAAAATGTAGTCTCAACTAAATACTAGGCACATTTCCCTAAAATGGCATATAAGAAATATTTTTTTTCTTTTACAAAGGGGACTTTTCTTTAGATATATTTTTGTTTTAATCACTACAAATTGTGAGATTGAGGCATATGCCATCAAAAACTGAGGATCTGTTAGGCACATCATGGTTTTGCAGTAACAACTAGCATTCTCCTCCCACTTCTGACCTCTTTCATCCTCATTCTCACTATAAACATTATTTGAGTAACATGCACCATAGAGGGAAGAAATGATGCCTAAGATAGTAGTTTTGTAATCCTAACCCCTAGTGCATTTATTATCTAAATATAAAGGCTCTTCTAGATTTGAGACTCTATAGTAACCTGTTAGTGCTTGGAATTCACCTAGGCTGAGATAGACAAACTCTCAAGGCTACATCAAACCATTTCACCTCGTAGCTAGCCCTATGAGGTATGAGAAGGCTCTCTCGGGTCAGATTCGGTAGATCTTTCAATATGATAAGCTGACCAATTATGAATAAAGATTTTAGGCTAGTAAATTGATAGGGGGGTTGATTTAATGATTTTTGGGGTTTTTGGTGGCAATTGGTGGAAATGCAATTCAGGGTGCGGGGAATGAGCACAGTTTTTGCAGGGTGATCTTAGGGGCAAGGTAGGAGTGAGTGCTGATGCCTTAATCTGAGGTGGATGATCAGGAATGATAGAGGAGGAGCTAAAGAGGGCAAACAACCAATTTGAATCCTCTCTAGACAGTAGAAAACATAAATATTGAACAAACTAAAAAGCTGAGCATGTCAAAGCATGAATTCAAACTTTACCACTTCATCTGTCCAATTAGAAGCAAAAGAGAGATGTGGAATACATAAACAAAACTTACAAGAACATGTAGAGAACACACCATCAACACAACAATCCACAAGAATCCACAATGATGTTTGCAAAACCCTGGCCTTCCTTTTCCTTAAATTGCAGAGATAGATGTACAATATACAATGAAGGCTTTCTTCCACAAGAGTCCAACCATGAAAATGAGAAAGAGAGAGCATAATATAGACCATCTAACTCCTTTACCCACCTCTAGGGGTCGAGCTCAGCTTCCTAGGAGCAGTTTGAACTAATTCTAAACTAAGCACTAGATAATAGGCAGTCCAACAACTTGCCTCTATTACTTAGCTAACTCATCCATGCATTAATTATTCACTTTTTACATCAAGGAAGCTTCTAGAAGGGTAAAAAGAGATAAAATCTATCAATGTGCCATGAAAATTATACATTCATCCATCATCTACAAGTAAAAATCATCAACCAAGGTGAAAACAGTGTTTTCTGGCCTAAAAAGTCAAAACTGCCAAATTCAGCTCGAGTGGTCGCGCCCCCTGCTCGAGTGGTCGCGCCCCTTTGCAGAAACTTTTGAGTGGGTTCCACTGGTCCAAATCAGGTACAAGATGGTTCATTGGAAAGCTTGGTCTGTCTACTTTCCATCCCAAGTGGAATTTCTGGATTTTGAGTTGATTTGACCCCTCAAAAGTCAATTCGCCGAAGGTCACTTTCTGCAACTCAAAAAGTGGGCAGAAAGTCATTTTTTTGATGTATTTTGAGCTTTTGGAGGCCCAAATCTCAAAATCAAGCTTCTCCCAAGTATAGGTAATTTTAGTCTCTGCATGCCCTTTCCAAAAATGTAAACCTTTCCTCATTCTGAGCTGTCCCCACGAGTGGTCGCGCGGGGTGCGCGACCACTCCACAGGCAAAAACCTGTAAATTTACAAAAAATTGCCAAAATGCTCGAAAATTCTCAAAATTTTTAGATTTTAATGCTAGATCAAGGCTGATGAGTACCATGGTGAGTGAGGGATGCCTCAGCCAAGACACGGAGTGGGTTTGTCCTTTTCTTCCTCTTCCGGGCCTCAGACAGCTTCCTTTGGAGAATTTTCATTTTGGCCTTGCAAACATGCAATCTGGCCCAATAATGTGTTTTCATGTTGCGTAGCAGCTCTTTGTCATGATTTGCCTTCTCCAACAATCTCTCCAAGCGAAAATTTGCTTGGATGAGCAATGACTCCCTATCAGCGGGCAATGGGTCCCCGGGCCTCCTGCGGTTCAAGCCTCTGTTACCGCGGATTCTCCATAATTCATCCAGCTCTTTCTCCGTCTCTAACTGTTTGTTCCGCTGCTCTAAATAAGTGATAGTCCACTGAGCCATCTCAAGCTTCCGCTGCAACACAAGGTTCTCCTCCTCTCTCTGCCTAATGAGCTCATAGAAATCTGAAGAGGAAGGAGAGTGAGCATCAAGATCAGTGAAATCAGGATGTGCCTCGCCAACTGCCTCATCCTCAACCATGGGCTGCTTGCCCTCTCGTACTGCCTCTACTACTGAAGGATGCGAGGCCCCTTCCACCTGGTGTGGAGATAACACTCGCTGATCTGAAGAAGATGACGAGACCCCTTCCACCTGCAGTGGAGAAAGTACTCGTCGAGCTGCTGCAAATAAGGTCCTATGACCTTTCTGATAAGTGACCCGAGGAGAAGAAGCCATATGTCTCGGAATACTAGCCTCGGGCTGATGTGATGGCCCTCCCTCCTCGTGAACTGCCTCTGGCTCTGGCTGTGGCTGTGTGAAGAACTCACGGGAGATAAAATCTGCCCAAGGAATACCCTGCTGGCTCAGCTGATGGGAAACAACCAGCTGGATGAGACCATGATGACACAAACTCCTGAACTGCTGAGCTGGGGTCTGCTTCTGGAAGATAGAGACCATCCTCTGAATGTCATGAAAGAGATAAGCCGGGATGTTCATCATTCTCACCCTGGTGAAGTGCATCAGCATGCGGATGTGACAAGAAAATACTCGTGAGAACCTCCCCTCGCATGTGAAATAGTGCATAATAAGCCTCATGATAGATGCATATTCCTCTCGGAGGAACCTGATAGGAAAGTTCCCTGACAAGTTGTGTATGTATGTTGGCCTGACATATGGCTCAAAGTATACCAAATCCAGCCACTTGCGCTTTGGCCACACCTCACCCACATTGGGTATCCCGGTAGCCTGTGAGATGGCCTCTGGAGAAAACACAAAATTCACCCCTGCAAGGGTGACCTGCCCGTCATGAAGGTGTAGGACAAATAGCCGGGCTAGCTCCCTATGATGCTGAATCTGTGCAAGCCTCTCGCAAAATTGATAGCATGACATGTACTGAAAGCAAGTCACTGCCAATGGGCAAGCCTACAACTCTGCCAAGGATGTGTGCTCTTCTCTCTTGTGATGACCACTCTTGCCACCCTTACGAGGCCTCCGCTGTGTCTCAACCTCCGTGGATGAAGATCGGTCATCACCTTGCTCATTAGTTTCAGTGGTTGACATGGTGTTATTGAGCAAGGTGGAATAAATAAGTCAAGATGACTGCTGCCCTGCCTGCAAAATGCTGTGAAGTATGCTGTTTTCAAGGGGAAAAATCATGAGGGGCATGTTAGGGGAGGGAAATTACATAAGGAAAGGGAAAATATATATATAAACAACAGGGAATTTCGAAGGAAACAATCACACAATGTTAAACATGTCATTCTATCTTTCTTCATTTGCAAATCAATACTTTATTAGGGAAAATGTGTTATGATCACGAAGGGAAAGGACAATATAAATTTTCATGATGGAGGGAATGAGAGCATTGATCATAGGGATATAAGGTAACATCAATAATGAACAATCAACAGGCTGCTCTTTTAATTTTGTCTTTGAATGTACTTTACTCTGTTTTTCCAACATTTTAAAATGACTTTGGATGCTAAGGGAAAAAGGGGTTTTGCTTGCATTGATCATAGGGGAGGGGAAGGGTTTATATGACAGATTTTGAAAGGGAAGAGAGATGAATGGCATGAAAGGGATTTAGGGAAATGAGGGGATAAAGGAAATTAGGGTCTTGGGACTAGGGAACACATTAACAATCTCTGCCAACTATACTTTATAACAGCAGTTTCTTTTAACAATGCTGGCAGCTTCATGAATGCTTTTGTCATAGGGGAAATAAAGCTTCATTTACATGTTGACAAAAGGGAAGAGGGATTTCAATTGCACTGAGATTTTCTAGGGAAAGGATAAGCAATTGAATTAGGGTTTTAATGAAGGGAAGGGTAGGAAAACAGAGTTTGAGGTTAGGGAAATATACCATGTTCTTATGCAAACCTTACCACAGCAAAATGTTCATTTTGACAACATGTACAGCTGTATATTGTTAACTTTGTCATGACAGCCACCTAGTTACCTTGCCTCTGACTTTTACACAGCAATATGTCTCTTTTGCTCTTGTCTTGTCTAGGCTATGCATAGTGATATTACTCTGTTTTTTGTGATATTCATATGCATGCACTTGCCATCATATTCCTTTTTCTTTTCACAATGTTTCTTTTTCATTTTGCTGTGTTTTTAATACATGAATTTGCTGTGTGACAAAGTGTTAGGGTTTGAGTAGGATGCATGGGAGAAATTAGGGTTTGGATAGGGTTTTGATGGGGATTAGGGTTTTTAGGAAATTGGGATGGGGTCTAGCATTAATTTGCAAATGAGATCAATGAAAATGACACTCTAACACATGTGAATTTATAATGGGAAACTAATGGAAGGGAATAAAGGAAAAATTACCTTGAAAAACAAACAATACAACCTAACATAAGCTTGCAAAGACATCAAGTCACTTAACCTATTTTTCATTAATCTCTTGCATGATATTTGAACACAAACCAATCATTGAATCCATGGCACCGTCATAAAAGTTGTTTGGGAGGCCTACCTTGAAGAAACCGCAAGCAATTTAGAAGAAATTTGAAGTTTTGATGAATTTCTGGGCTTGCTGGACGAGTGGTCACGCACCTCCTTCGAGTGGTCGTGCACCCTTCGAGTGGTCGCGCCTGACCAAAATAACAAAGGATTTTTGCGCTGGAGTGGTCGCGCACCCTTCAAAAGCTCGAAATTTGCTGCAAATTGCCCAAATCGCTCTCTTGCTTCTCACCTTGTAATTTCTTGCTCCCAAATGCACAATGAGGGTCTTCAAAGAGGGAATTTACCTTTATATGCTTTCATTTGAAAAAATTTAACTCAAAAACCCACTTTATAATGTTTCCACTTTGACATTCTTTTTTAACACTGTTTTGGAGTCATTTTGTCCTGAAATTAGCTCTTTGAGGCGTTTAACTTCATTCTTTTTGCAGGTTGACCATCTGATGGACTGTGACGAAGGAACCAGGGTTGTTGCCGGCACTTTTGCAGACTTTTGAAAATTTCTCTATTTTTACAAATTTGACATGACCTTGGACTTAAAAAACAGGTTTTTTAAATCCAAGGCATAAAATGAGCTGTAGCTGATGAAAATAATAATGGAACATATGTACATACCTCCTTCTGGCTTGCTGGACACTCACTGACCTTGAACTCATGACCTTGCAGTGATTTTGACTCAGAATCCTAGACCTAAGACCTGGGACCTCAAGACAAAAATAAAAACAAACATGACTCAATTTCATTGTGGTATGACCTGATCCAGCAAAGCCAAGAAGGGAACAAAGACTAGCCCTCCATTCAGTTTTATGGCATGCCTAGCGGGATGCAAAACTGACACTGATGAGACACCTAACTATGCATATGCAAAGAGCTATTGATCACTGATGGAGGGCTCAAGACCGACACTAACATAACCAACACTGGAACTACTATTTTATAAAGGAATTATTGGGTTTATTGAAAAATCAAGTAAGTTATGTTCATATTTTCCCATTCGTTTACTATCTCACATGGTACTGAATAAACTAATTGATCTATGTTTTCCTTACCCATTTGGTTTTTCGTCTAATAAATATGTGTTAGGAAATTAATTCTAATACTTCCTCTACTCATATTTTTATATTTTTCTTAGTAATTTTGCCAAGTAATTGTACTACTTCATGTGCTCATGTTTGTTTACTTTCCCATTTATTTTCCAAGTAGAACTAGATTATGGTCCATTGTGGTCCCCATGTCTCACAAGATCATTCCTATGGCCATATTTTCCCTTGAAGGGTGACTACATTTATAACACCTTCTCAGGGGTGTGATGCTGGTGATTTGATGATATCTCCTGCTCATCCTTTGAAATTCAGACTTGTTCTTCCATTGTATATCATCAAATACATACAAAAGCTTTTTAGATTTGTTGTACTGTGATATATCAACTGTTATTCACTTCAGATGGTATATGCTTATAGAGATGGCACTTCATGATTATATTGTTGATGTGCTATGATTTCATGTAATGGTTTCTTATATAGAAGTGGTGTGATAGTTTCCAACCTTGTCATGGAAGTGACAAACATTGCTAAGATATTATAACACTTCTTAACTACAATAGTTTTATTATATTGTGTCACGTACCATGGGGAAACATAATTGTCCTTAGAAAAGTGTGTCTTGACATAGGACATATTGTACTATGCATGATCTAGTTGAGTAGCATATACACATTCTAACCATATCTAAATGTTTTCTATTTATTCACTTTCACTACCATCTCATCTGTATGAAAACATGATCCTCCACTATGTTAGACTTATCAAACGTGATCTAGCAAGGTCTAAGTGAAGAAATTTAAAAAATTGTAAGTTGAAATACAAATCAAAGCCAAAAAGGCTAGAGTTGAAAAGCGTGTAAGGTTAAAAATTGAGAAAGATAACGAAGCCACCCAATTAAAAAGGAATATCCTCAAGGTCCTATGCTAAAAATGCACATTTAAAGGAAAATGATTAAGAAAAATAAAATTAAAATGAAAAATTGGCAGTAAAATCGTGTCAAGGTGATAGTTTTGAGTAAAAGCTCCATCTTTAAAGGCTTACAAGCACAAAAATGAAGATTTCTTGCTGAAAGCCTAGTTGGACTAGAAAAAGAGGGTTGACTTTGAGGGTTGAAACATAAGGTTTCCCTTCCATTTTCTATCAATAATTCATTAAATTTACATATATCTAACAAAATTACCCAAACAAATATCTTTTTTTTCCTAAGCATTTGACACATATAGCTAGGTTGAAATTGTCCCATCATGGTAAACTTAGGAAATTTATAAAATTAACCTATGCTAAGTTATTGTTAGAGGTAATTCCTTAATGTTTGTCACCTAATGATGTGTTCGAATCTTGATGCATCATTATAGGTTGGAGCCCCACATTAGAATCCATGCACTTGCCTCGAGATCCATGTACCCATATTCAACCATATCTACCTACATTAGGACACGTGTCACTTTTATGAGGATAAATTTCATTGCATTGAGAGATTTATAATGACACAATGGATGATGAAGAGGATGCCACATCATCAATGAGGTGTCTAGATTAACACATTGTACATTTGTTAGCATATGGAGCATTGTATGAGTCACATAAGCATGCATTATTTTATATATGTGGGAATTATTCTAGAAGGGGTGAATTTTTTCTCTCCTCCTTCACACATGTGGCCTCTAAATGCTTCTAGAAGGGGCACATCTCATGTTAACTTGTTTTAACATGTGTGAGCATCTTTGTTGTATAAAAAATGAGTTAGTTGAGAGGGAACTCATGCTTTTTGACCATTTTTACTACTACGTGTGGTACTAGAAGTTTGCTAGTTAAATTAATGGATGATACACATGTTCTCTATCTCATATGATCCACACATGTGGGATATTGTTGACTATTAACTCACATTGCAGAGGGTTCTCCTTTAACTAATCGTTCATTATAACAAAATTAATATTTTTCTATACTTGACTTAAGCACATGGTTTTTAGCTCATTGTTGTAAGTTAGCACATGGTATGAGCTTGTGGTATTTTAAAGGTGGTTTGATAGGTCCTATACTTGGAGGGTCTTACTTACATATGCTATGGTTGGAAATGGAATAGAAGGTCCTATTTGTTCACTTTTGGTATGAAATCCTTCCTATCTCTTTCAATGTTTAGTCCTAGCTTAGAAATACAAAGGTTTTGGGGCATGGAAATTCTCATTGATGGAAGGAGTTAGTTTAATATCAACAATGTAGGTAAGGTATGGGATATGCTTATTTTGTTTCATTGTGAACAATTTCAAGCTAAATTTAAGTATCGGGGTTGAATGTTTTCAAGATTTTAATTTCCTTACTTTAGATTTATAGTTGGATCCTTCAAATCTTCTTTACTAAGGATAGATCTAGAATTAATAAGTATATCTTTGAATTTTGTATAATATAACTTCCTTAGAGTGATACTATCCATGCATTAATTGAGAATATGTGTGGAGGCTTTAGAAATATAAGGTAATGGGGCATTTACTTGAAGGTTAAGCTAAGATTGCATGCAAATTGGGGGCATTTATGGCATTTTCTTGTCTTCCCCAATCATCTCTATTTCCTTCTCCTTTTTTCTTTTATGCATCCTAAGATTTGATGGCCCTACATCATGGCATCAATTCAATTAACCAAATCATGGCATCAAGGGCTAGTAAGATATGGTTAAAAATGTATTTGTTGATCTCTTAAGGTGCTAAAATTATCCTTGTCTAGGAACGATCTTAATGTGTTATGCTTATTATATTAACTACAAACAAGTTAGGATAGTGTTGCTTACATTCTAATTGATGCATAAATAGAAGTTTCCAAGAACTTAATTTCTATCTATTCTAAAATCACGGGCTAGAAAAATGATCTAAATTAATGGATAGTATGCGTTGTTTTAACAAGTATAATGCATTGTACTAGTTTGTAGTTGAGGGCACCAAATTGACACTATTAAGCATCCTTTTCCTTATTAATCTTAATTTAATGCTAAAAATTGCTAAAAATTCAAGGGCTAGAAGTTCACTTCATGACTTATGTATGATGGAATGTATCAACGGAAAATGGATTTTTCTTCATATGATAGCTGAAAGCATTTAATGATAAGGGATGGCATAATCCATCCCATTACAACTCAAATTGTATGTAATGATGAAATCCCTAATCCACAAGGTTTTGAACAATAGGTTTTCATTGATGTCAAGGTTAGGGAGATACCTAAGTGGATACATGACCAAGTTAGGAGTCCTAAATTCAAGAGGGATTTGAGATATAATGAACCCAAGTCAAGTGGTCAACCTAGGTTCAAGATGTATTATATCTAATAATGTATATGCTCAAGGAATACCAAATCCAAGAGGAATGAAATGTGACACCAGGCCCAACCAACATTCAAGTTAGCCCCCTAAAGCAAATATCGATCCAAGTAACAATCATTGGACAAGTCAACCAAGTCTCAATGTGCCACATCGTATAAATAACAAAGTTGGGCAAGTGAAAGAATGCGTTTGTGTGTGTGTGTGTTGTGTTATGATATGAAGCAATCATTATGTTGTGTGATCTAGAGTGATTGGATATGATGTGTGTGAGTTGATCTAAAGCGATTTGTGCGGTGGTGTGATCTGAGGCAAGCACATTAGAGGATTTGATGAGCAAAGGTGCAGTATGAAGTCTAAGGAGGATGCTTGAGGTAGGAGTCATGAAGAGTGACTGAAGAGTTTGTTAACAAGTATCAGGTTTGAGCCATAAAGCTGAAAATATGTATCGTATTTTTTCATTGAAAACTCCAAATTTTGTGTACAACAAAAATGCTTACAAATATTTTTGTTTTGAGTTGCCTTACTCTCTGGTCACAACTCTTGGTTTCGGAGGGGCTTACGCATAACACCTATGAACCTAAGGCCCTCAACATATTAGCTTATCAACTTTTTCTATTAAGGTGGGACTCTTCATTTCCCTGATATTCAGTGTTTGGTAACTCCTGATCTCAACCCTTGGCCACATAGTCCTATAGTATAGAATATAGGTCTTAAGGCCCTCAACATACCAACCTATTGACAACCAAACTTTTAATAGAAATATTTCATTGCAGAGTTCTGTGTCGGTGCTCAACATACTAACCTATTAGCATCTACACCTCCAGTAGTGAGTTTCCATTGCAAAGTTTTGCATCAAACCTCAATGTTTTACAACAAAAACATTTGTATTCCCATTTTATCAGATATATCAATATTTTAGTACTGTGGTTCCACTTTGAGGTTGCATACTGGTTCGATTGTCTGGGAAGAATTTTTTTTGTTAATTGTTTTGGTGAAGTTTTGATACTCCGGTGTCCTTACTGTAAACTAAAGAGACCTCTAAATAGAACATTTTCTAGCAAGCATTGATAATATCAAATTTTAATAAAGTGTTCACCTGATATAGCTTTGGTCTGATATCTTGATATTGGTTTATTGCCAATACATTGATCCCCTAGTGGCCTATACCATTAATATATAAAGGTCTTATATGGTAGAACTCCAAGTTCATCGATACTTGATATGTTTTAGTGATGGGTCATGGCATGAGGTCTTGTGTGTTTGATAGTTTAACGCTTGGGTGCTAAGGTTAAAAAATTTGGTGTTTCAACCTGCTAGTGCTTAGTGACCTAAATTTGATGTTTTTCAGTAATGTTGTTATAAAGTCAAATTTGAGTTTCAAACTTGAGTGCTTGATAAATGTAATTTTTGGTTTTTATTCATTTCACGGTTTTGATAAGCATGTGATCATATCCCATTGGCATATGAGGTAATATGAGCATTAATTCTTGATTGTTAGGCACTTGGTTGTGGATCTGGCCATATGTGAACCAATTTACAATATTATGTGGTTTGTTGTAACCACAAGAGTTTGAGAATTGGGTGAATGAAGTTCTTGGTGCAAGGAATATAATGCACAAACAAAGAGAGTAGAGTAGAGTTTAGAAAAGAAAGTGGACCAGTGTAGGGTAGATTACAAAGTTTGACCATTGAAGAACAAATGGCATTTTAGACCAACTAACCAATTTAGAACATATTATTTGACCAATGCATGACAAACAAGATTGCAGAACAAATCAATGATTTTTTTAGAGTGGTCCACTTTAACATTGCATACTAGTAATAAGTGTAGAAGCAGTCAGTAGAGCAACAAAGGGGATTGACGTCTCTTATAGGTTGGTGCCTACAAAGTAGCAGAGGGGATTTGTGTATCCTATAGCTTGGTGCCTATAAAGTTAAAGGGATTAATGTCTCTTGTAGGTTGACACCTACAAATCGATGTAACAATAAGTTGGTGCCTACAAGATCTTTCTTATAAATAAGTTTAGTAGTTTTTTCTCGCAAAGGTTTCCACACATATCTTCTGTTACATGTTGACTTTATGAGATTGACATTTTATGGGATTTGAATTTTTAATAATATTATGTTATATTGATTCATCCCACCCCCCACTCGCCTCCTTGGTATACTTGTGAATCCAATAATTGGTATCAAAGTGGGTTCCCTTGGTATCCCACCATTGGAAGGAATATCTAAGAGGGACCATGACCATCCTTGAAGTTACTTTCAAAGGTTCACTATCCAATGGAACATATTATGCCTTCTGGAAGGTAAGGATTATAAATTATCTAAAGTCTCTTGGCTTGATTTTTGAAAAATTATAGTGGATGTAGACAAGGATAGTAAGAATAATTCAAAAACCATGAATACCATCTTGAGTGGTCTATCAAAATAAAATTATGATAAGGTGATGTATTGTAATTCAACAAAATAAATGTGGGATTTGCTACAAAACATCTATAAGGGACATGCCATTCATTCTTCATATGAAATGAAGAGAGAAGAGCCAGAGCAGAAGGAAATAGCTTCTAAAGATCCAAACAAGACAAAAGAGTTCAAAGCGTGGGATTCTTCTAACAATAAATCAGATGCAAAAGAAGATGAAGACAATAAAAAAGAGGAATCAAATTTAGAAGATGATATTGGTGGAGTAGTAAATCTTCAAGCAGAAATTGTTGATGCCCTAGAAGAAATAAATAGACCCAAAGGAAAGACCAAAGTGTAAAAGCAACTATTGCATAAGTCTAAAAAGAAAGATCACAATCATTAGGGGAATTTTGAGGTCTAAAATGGGTCTCAAAACAAAAAAAAATGTACTATCAAAATCAAATTTTCAAGAACTGATCACATTTTAGAAGATGCCATCATTCTCGGCAAATGAATTGACATTTCTTGAGTTAAAAATGTTTATTTATCACATGATAAATAATGGACGAAAACCCATAATTTACTATGATTATTCTTAAAAAAATTTATTATAATAAAATAACATTAATAAATTAATTTTGAATATAATATAAATTTATCTATAAAATAATGTAATCTTAAAATGCTTATAAAATGCTTTTACTTTTGAATAATATATAAAATAAAGTAGTCAAGTAAATTAATGTATTAATTACTTTATATTTAAAATTCAAATCATAAATATAAATCTACAAATTAAGTTTATATTTTGAAGAACTATTTTTAAACAAATCCTACATAGTAGTTAGTACTTGTTTCTTAGTCTAAATATAGTTAACTTGAAGTTAAAAAAAATAAAAAACTAGAATTGCATATATCCTATCTTGCAATAACACAAGATAAGGCAAGAAAGTGTAGTAGCTTTCGATGCATTTATTATTTATTATCTATCTTCATGCTGCCACTGAATGTAGTTGTAATAAATTTGGATATAGCCACATTGTGAACTTGGTTTATTTATCAAGTTACCAGTTTTCATATTCCCCGTGTTAAATAGATTATGTACTAATGATTGGATGATATCCTCTTTTAGTTAGGTATAAAATGAATCATCAACCTTCCTTCTAGTAAAATATAGTATATTATGACATAAAATTTGTGGTCAATAATTTTATAATTTTATGTTTTAATTATTTTCATCTTATAATTATGGTTAATAATTTTATGATTATTATATTTTAGTTAACTAGTTTATGATTGTTATATTTTGCTTGAAATTTTCTAGTGCATTAATTTATCTAATAATATAAACATATTAATTTTAACTTGAGTAAGATAGTACAACTCTCATTAGATCTTTATGCTTCAACTTTGACTCTCTCCTAAAACCCTTTTAAGATACTTTAATGTGATATGCATGAGTCTTATGAATTATATGAAAGATGATCTAGTAACTATGATTAATAATCTAATGGTTGTATGCTATAATTATTTCATGTTAAATTTTTTTAATGCTTTTAATTTTTTAATGTTAGTTTATATTTTTTATAATAAGTACTATTATGTGAAAATGTATTTCTTATTTTGATTTCTTTAACTATTTAAAAAAATAAATGTATCTGTAAATAAATAGATACATTTACAATCACCTCAATGGATTAATCATTTGTGTGAGAATAGATACACAAGAAAACACAACAAAAGAAAGCATTGAGATTTGTTGATTGTGAAGAAGAATCACAATGTGTGAATTGTGATAATGTGAGTGGACTATACCATACTCACAGCCTGATTAATTCTTACAATTAATGTGGATGAAACAATAAACAGTGTTCGATTAGAGTATTAATTTTACAATAAACAATGTTCGATTATAGCATATATGATAATGTCGTTGTTAGAAACATGTTAAGAGTTAGTTGAAAGATGGATTTTACTTCAATTATTGAAACTAAACAAGAGGGGTTGCATGACAACTAGTCCCTGCCTTAAGTGCAGCGAGCTGGTGGTTGAGGACTACATGGTTGTCAGATTTATACACGTGTCCTAGCAAGTGGTACAACTTAACAAGGAGTAAGATTGAATGTAATGGTAATCATAGCTCCTTACTTGTGCTTAGCCTCATTATGCCGAACAATCTGCTTGCATTGGATGAGTTTACCACACATTCCCTATTGGTTGAGGTAGCTTGGAAATATACATGTACTAGTATCAGATATCAGGCTCGTTAGAGGTAGGCTCTTTGCCTTACTTACGCTTCAAATATAAGGAGCAAATTTAGTTAAGAAATAACTTGACCTTACCATTGATTTCTATGAATAGTCAGAAGCATCGAATTGAGTCCATCCCATGATTCGAACCGTGGCTATTCTTTCGTCCCAAACAATAACACCAGTCCACAACATTACATTTCAAAAAGCAACACAGAGGATGCCGACGACAATTTTTATAAAATTTGAATTTGAGCAGGAACAGAGACTGAATAAGATGGAAATCAAATGCAAGAGGCAGGATTCGATACCGGATGATGCCAAGGAAAAAACCTATGAAGCGTGCAGTTGCATGACACACACAGATTTTTCCCACAGAGCTCACAGCAGCAAACTTATGCTTCAACTATAAGGAGCACCTTCGGTTAAGAAAGAACCTAACCTTACCATTGATTTCTATGAATAGTCAGAAGAATCCAACTGAGTCCATCCCGTGATTCGATCCGTGGCAATTCTTTCATCCCAAACAATAACACCAGTCCACAACATTACATTTAAAAAAGCAACACAGAGGACGATGACAACAACTTCTATAAAATTTGCATTTGAGCAGTAACAGAGACTGAATCAGTTGGAAATCAAATGCAAGAGGCAGGATTCGATATCGAATGATGCCAAGGAAAAAACCTATGAAGCATGCAGTTACATGACACACACAAATTTTCCCACAGAGCTCACAACAGTAGAGGTCTGAATAGAAAAGGCAACTTTCCCTCTCTAGTTTGTATAATTCAAGATAGGAAAGGCAATTATCCAGGTTTTAAATTAATAGATATGTGTATTTATGGTAGTGTATATATGGTAGCAAGCTGACTTATCGACTGAACATATATACAAGTTTGAAGGTATTAAATCTTGAGGCTATAATAAAATATTTGGAGGAATGATGGACGACTTTCTTGGTGATCCATTCGAATGGCTTTGCGTCGATGTATTTTCTCTAGTGTTGTCACTGCTAGACATTGTGATCTAGGCTACGAGTGTATCAATCTCCAGAAAGTGGAAATATGTGGCGGAATCTGACATTTTGTGGGCAAAAAATTGCCAAGAGCCTTGGAAACACAAATTTACAATGAGAACAACTTCTCCGCATCAGATTGAACCAAGAATTATAACCTATTGCCTCTGGTTCTTGGATTGATGTGGGATTGTTCAACTTCCTTTGTCAAAATAGATTTTTTTATTACAATAATGTAAACTTCGGCGATCTTAGAATTATCTTTTTATTAAGACAAGGCTAGCTAGGTTTTTGGCCGTACCATGAGAGACAAGCCAAGCACCACAAAGACGTGGTTGAACATAATGCATGATCGAAACATAGCTGAAGATCAAGACAATGATGACAAGTACCATTTTATGCTAATCTTGCGTGTTGGATATATGAGCGTAGCATAGCTGGTTCTTTTATCTTGAAGCGAATGAGTGAAACGGAGCTGCAGTGATCTATCCATGTTGATAGTTACATACAGCTCATATCACAGTCATCTGTGGCTTGCTAGTCGTGCCAACTCCAATTCGAATGCCAGCCTCTCTGCAAAGCATTCCTGCTTGTAGAATGAGGAAATGTATTTGGTTGGTCTATATGGTCTTAGCTTCGAGTTGGGGAGGCTTTCTTTAACATGGCTTGGTTGCCCCACCAACCATCAAACTAAGGTTTCGGTGGTGAATGAAGCTCAGGAAACAATACTTCAAAAATAACCACTTTGGTTAGCATTACACCTTGTTTCTGCAGTGGTTATCGACCATCTCACCTGTAGTCGAATGCTTCATTCAGGTATGGGTGGGGAACCTGAATTCGTGGTTTCAAGATTCGTCCCATTCTCTCGGAAAAGAGTTCCAACATTTCTCAGGAAGTGGCATCGACTCTAGAAGAGGCAACAACTTGTATAAATTCGTCTGATAATCTCTTCTCGCTGATCATAAATTCCCCTGGGAGACTAGATCAATGTGTGGTCTCTTCCATGCACGCACTGGGGGAGACCCAATTGAAATATGGAGAAAAAACAACAAAAATAAAACAAGTGAATTGGGGTTACCAGAACAGTCTTGTTCTTGTATGTCATGTAAATGTAGGAGCGACCCACTTCATTGCCCGCACCAAGAGGGGTGATGATCAACTAGTCTCCTTCCCTCGAAACCATCGAATCCTTCCATTTCAATGAAGGCCCAGAAGCTGCTGTCGAACTCATGGCCGGTTTCCTTTCGGAGTATGTTTTAATGTCAAAACAAGTCTGAGATGTTTCATACTATAAAAAAAAAATATGAGATGTTTCATAACGTATATTCATATGTACAGTAAGTTAATATTATCTATGGCATTCATGCAAGATGTAGCTGAGGAAATATCAAAATGATCAAAAGCAAAGATCAGAAAAATCAGAAGGATATTCATTGGCCCAATTTTCTTGATTCGAAAGCCGCTACTATCGCATCACGCCCCAGGAAGGAACAACCACCGATTTAGGTTAGTAACGGGATGATAAGTAGCCTTTTCAAATAGCTATTGTTCATATTGGACCTATGAGGAGCCAAATGATGATGATTTCTATGCAGACGTTGGGGAACTGGCCAACTCATCTGCGATTTTTAGCACAAGGGATAGGTAGATGAAGGTGATGCGAATAGAGAGGATGGACTGGGAGTAGGTGAATCTACCACTCTCAGGTAATGTTCTTCCTGGCTAATACCTATCTTAGCTGCAAGAAAGTAGTCTCATCCTTCTTTTCTTCATTTCTTCATTATGCCCAGGCATGTTCTCTTCCGTCTGTAGTGTGTGAATCTTGCAACCTCTGAATCTGGTTGGTTAAGATGGCCCAAACCTGAACCTAGTTTTCTTCACTATGCTCAGACATGTTCTCTTCCCTCTGCAGCATCTGAATCTTGCAGTGTCCCTTCCCTCTGCAGCTTTACTTTTAAATCTCTCCATTATAGCTTGAACAATACTATGAATGCCATGATTATGCTAATAAACCTTAGTTTATCACACTACTCATCTGATTACTGTAAGTACGCTTGTTCATGTGTATAGGGGCATACCCTACTCCTCCCTTGGTTTTTCTCCACGATGCTCTTGCAGTAACACCGAAGCAACATGCAGTAGCAGGCGGCAACAGGGGCCTCTCATGTCAATGTTCTCATGTCAGTGTTCATGTCAGTGTTTAGGTTGCAAGACATAGAGAGCTAGCATTTCATACTTGCTAGACTAATTCTAGCATTAGTCTTAGCTAATTCAGAATAGTTCTGAAATATGAATGACACCAATTCAAGATACTATATGCTTATAGCTTGTCTGCCTCGGGAAGAGGCCAAATAAGACCATGAAAAAATAAGAACATAGTTTTCAAACCACAAAGCACGGACCAAAATAAAAACAGTGTAAATAATAACCAGAACTAATGTTATATCGGTCTCGATTCCAATTACCATAGTCCATGCCATCTGCCATATGGCAGGGACTAATAAGAAATAAATGATTTTGTAAATTTCCATTCACTATGTATAGAATTTATTTCTAGAAAACTTAATTGGTATATAATTTTGAGAAAAATATTGAAAATCTTATATTATAAAACTTAATTGGCTATTTAAATTTGAGCAAGTGAAATATAGTATAATTTTGATAGAAGGGATGTGACCGGTAAAAAGATATACAAATTATATAATAGAATTATCATATGATACATACGAGGTAAAATATATGTAAATTTTCAATATTCTATTTTTATATTTTAAATTTTCAATATAGAGCTTGAGTAGGCCTAATGGTTATGAGTATGTGTTTCCTATTAAGAGGTTACAAGTTCAAAACCAGAGGGGTAGAGTATGTATCCTTTCGTATACTTAGAATTTGTACTACAAACAAGGGAGTCTCATACACCAAAATCAAATTTAAATTTCAAAATGTTTACAGGACATTACAACATCTCTATCATATTAAACTAGAGCTTGCCTCTCCACGCAATTAATTTTTAACATTTTACAAACATTTACATACAACATATCCATATACCTTTTTTCTTCTACATTTAGTTCAAAAAATGTTATAAAATAAAATGTTTATAAAATATTTTGTTTTGAATGAGTTATGATTTTTGGGCATGTGGTATTGATAAGTGATGGTATTGACCCATAACAAAGTCTATTTACAAGTTAGTACTATCATGGTAAAATGAGGGTGAATATCATGGTTAAGAATCTTGGTATATAGTAAGAATTAAGTTTTTATGTGCTTTGTTAGAGCCTAGATCGACCTCAAGCTGAAGGGAGACTTAGGATAACCACAAACCACACTTAACCTGGTAGCTAGTCCTACTAGGTCGGGAGAGGGCTCTCTCCTTGTCAATCTTAGTTGAGATGACTGAAATAAGGATGGATTTTAGGTTAGGTATATTAGCTCTAGGGTTTTTGTTTGATTTTGAAGGTTTGGTTGCTGGATCAAATGGAGCAAGCAGCTTAGGTCCAGGAAATCAAATCAGGGATGCAGACATGTTCTGTGGGGCAAGATAGATAAGTGTTTATGCACTAGTAATCGAGTGAGATGGTTGGTTTAAGACTGCTGAGGGGCTGAGGAGGGCATGTAGAGACCATGAATCCTCTTCAGACTGCTGAAAACATTAAAAACTAAATGCATTCCCAAGGCAAAGCACTGTTATCAATGTATTTTGCCTATTTCTCTTGATTCATTTAGTTTAGAAGAATGGAAAAGGTTTTGAAACATATAACACATAAGAATAACTCATTACAGAAGAAGAAACAATACAAAAACATAGTATCACAAGAATCCCACAAAAATAGCTACAAAACCTGGTTTTATTCCTTGCCAATCTGCTGATACAAGTATAGAATGTGTGCACCACTTCCAAAAGAGTCCAACCTTTACAAATGACTAAGAAAGTACATAATATAGGCAAGAAAACCACCTGAGCTAGCCATCAGGGGTCAAATCCAAGAGATCATGAGCTGTTTCAACCACATCTAAACTAGGAACAAGAAAATAAGCAGTGGAACAACTTGCCTCTACAACCAAGGAAATTCATACATTCAATTCCAAACCACTTTTAACTGATGTATCTACCCCCTCAAGTCATTTTACAATCATATTTAGATTGCATTACATCATTTACAATCATAAATCTAGCAAGGATGAGAGAAAAAGTCAATTGGCAATCAAACTAGGAAAAATTTCAGAGTTCTGGGCAAAATTGGAAAAATCAGCTATATTGCGTAGTTCCATCTCCTGTATGCACAACGCTGCTTCTAGCCTACTTTTGAAGGTCTTATACTCCACCAAATCAAACCCAAGATAGCTTGTTGGAAAGCTCTGTTTGTATAGTTTCTGAAACATCTCGCGTTTACTAATTTGGAGCTGATTTGCCCCTTAAAAAATGAATTCTCCCAAGACTGCTTCCTATGGGTGCAAAAAGTGGTAGAGAGGGCAATTCCTGCGTGTTTTTTGCCCTTTAGATGACCTAGTTTTGCTCCAAATGAGATGAAAATTTCAAGGGTTAATGTCCTCTTGATGTTGAATCCAGATCTATAAGCCATTTCTCCTAAGGATGCACCAATCAAATGTGCAGTGCCAGTGGTGCTGTGCATATACCACAATTTCCTGTGTTGCATAATTCAAAAATTTGAAATTGACAAAATTGTTTCAAAATTTGCCCAGTTTTGGCTCAAAGTTGCTTCATGGGTTACTTTGTTGGGCTAATGTAACATCAACCAAGATATTAAGCTTATCCTCCTTATTTTGCTTTTTAAGGCCCTCCTTAATCTTGCCTTAAGTTGCTTAATCCTCATGTTGCATATCCTATTCTGGGTCAAATAATGATAAGCCATATGGCGAAGCATTTTCTTTTCTTTATTGGCCTTCTCTAGCAACTTCTCAAGGTGAATTTTCACCCTCTCTAACCAAGTTTCTTAGTCATCTTCAATTTCTTGTTCAATGGAGGTCATCTTGACCTTTGCCTTCTTTGCCTCTTGCCTCTCTTCTCTAAGCATTTGCAACTCCATGATAACCTGCTTGTCAGTTAATTGCTTGTTTTCCTGCTCAAGGTAATTAATGATCCATTTTTCTCTTTCCAAATTGATTGATAGGGCTTGAATGTCAACCTTTTGCTCCTTGATGATCAAATCTTTGACACTCCTTGGATTTTGAGCACCTAAGTCCATGACATTCACTCCTTGTGTCTCCTCATGGTCAACAAGGACAAAATCTCTCTCTTGTCCATCACTAGGATCATCCTCATGCATCTTTTTCTTTCCTTTATCTCTGCCCTTCTGTTGTTGCCCAACCTGTACCTGTTTAGCCGGAGAAGAAGGCAAAGCCCCTTCCACTCTAGGTGGAGATAACATTTGCCTGTGGTTTGTAGATGAAGGCGAGACCCCTTCCACTCCTTGTGGAGATAGTACTCACTTGGTAGCTGCAAAGAGCATCCTAGTGCCTCTCTCATAAGTAAAAAACACAGGTATCCCCACAGTTTCAGTTTCTTGAACCTTTTGCTGTCCTGAAGGTCCACCTTCCTCCTGATGCACTGATGAAAATATTTGAGGGCCTTTGAACACTTCATGAGAAATGAAGGTTTCCCATGGCATTCCCAACTGATTCAGCTGATGTAAAACAACAATTTTAATTAAAGAGAAATGATAAATGTTGTTGAGCTGCTGTGGGTAGGGTTTCTTCTTCGCAAAAAGTGTCATCTTCTCTATGTTTTTGCATATGAAGTAGGGGATGTTCATCATTCTCACCCTGGTAAAGTGCATCAACAATCTAATATGATAAGCATACAATCTGGAGAACCTACCCTCACAAGTAAAATACTTGATGATGACCTTCATCAGTGAAGCAAACCTGTCCTCCAAGAATTTGAAAGGAAACACTCTGCTGATTTTGCTATGGTATTTAGCCTTAATATAAGGCTCATAGTACTCCCGGTCAATGTTCTGTCTTTTGTTCCATTTCTCACCTACATCTGGAATGCCTGTAGCCTCTGAGATAATAGTAGGTGACAAAGTAAATGTGACTCCAACAAGATTTACTACATTGTTGTCCAGATTTGTTACAAACAACCTTGCTAATTCATGATGGAACTTAACCCTCTCTACCATTTCACAAAACTCAAAACATGACTGATGTTTAAAGCATGAGATGGCCAGTGGATAAGCAAGTAATTCCTTCATACTAATGGGCTCCTCCCTAATTATATTACCCCTTTTGTGAGGCTTCCTTTGTTGCAAATTCCTTTCCCTAGAACTGTCACTAAGGGTATCTTCCTCCATGTCATAATCACTATCCCTCTCCATTGGTTTTGATGACTATGAATACTGATGGTGAATAAAGGAATGGGGTGAATGAAAATGAGTATGAAGAGATTTAAAATAAAAAGAAGGAAATAGGTGAGATGAATGAAGAGATGAATGGGATTAGGGTTTGAAGGGTTTTGTATGTAGGGTCTAGGGTTTGTGAAAATAGTGTGTAGAGGAGTTCATATATGGAGGATTAGGGTTTAGAGAAAATGGATTAGGGAATCAAAACAGCAGAAAACTAAAACCTTTTGCAAATCACAATGGAAAACAAATACCCTTTGCAAATGTATGAGAGAGTGTAGAGGATAGCTAGGGTTTAGTTTCTTAAGAGATAACAATCACCATAATTAATGAGAAACCCTTGTTTAGCTAGGAAGGGAGCTTAACTTACTTGATCAGAGGGCCATTGAGAGATTTGAAGTGAATTAGGTTGATTTGAACCATTTTGAAGCTTTGTAGACAAGTGTGCAGCGCCAGTGTAAAATTACACTGGCAAAACTCCTCTGATGTGCAGCGCTGGCCTGATGTGCAACGCCTGCCAATTTTCTTCAAATTTCAATTTTTCTCCCTCTTTTGCTCAGAAATCGCAATTTTTGCTCTCCACTTGACTTTTTCACAATGAAATGGCTTTCTACCATGATTTTTCTTTATATACCTTTTCATTTAAATTTTTCTCCTTTCAAAACCCACTTTTTAAAAGTTTTGATGACCTTTTCAAATGCTCTGTTTTTCTGTTTTGAAGTTTGACCTTTTTCCTTGGCAATTTGATGAACTGATGCTTTGATGTTTTGCTTTTGCAGTGGCAGGAATTGGCAAGATGACCAGGAGCAGCTGAATAATACTTATTACATATAGGAACCATAAAATTACATCAAATTACATGGAAATAAAACAATAAAATACAAATGCTCTGTTTTACCTCAAAACAAGTTTTGAGGTTAAAGAGCTTTATTTAGCTTACAAAAAGGAAATTTATGATTTGTTGAACTTTATTTACCCCCTCATGTGTCTGTTGACATTTATTACTCTTTTGAATGACCATGGTGAAAAACCCTAAGACCTAGTGAAACTAAAGTCTAATACTGATTTTTATAAATGATGTGAACGGGAATGACTATGAATGACTGAAAAAATATGTGAAATAGGCCAGCAGGTATATAGCATGAGGGACAAATGAAATGAAACCCTACCATCAACTGATCCATGACCTAATGGAGTGCAACTCATCAGAATGGGACACCTAATATGAAATGCAAAAGATAAATTTGATCACTGATGGCAGTGTGAAAGCACTGACACTAACATGCTTTTTATGGTGGATCTTAATTTATAAATACCATCTATATGTTATATATTTTAATGTGATATGTATTTTTTTTTTTTTTTAATCTAAAAAATTGTTAGTAAGTTTATTATTATAAATAAAATTACGACATAACAAATTGAATTTTATTATTTTTATTAATTTTTATTTTTATTATTGATGGTTCCAACATTTAAACACTTACATTCATTTACGCACACTACAACATCTCCCCCATACCATTTTGCTTTTAAATTTAATTTTAAAACTGTTATAAAATTAAATTAAAATAAAATATTTATAAACTATTTTGATTTTGAAATGAGTTAAGGTTTTTGGGCATGCCGCATTGATAATCCATGGTATTGTAGAAAATTCGATTTAGAAGTTAACAATATCTATGACAAATTGTGGGTGAATATTCATGGTTAAGAATCTTGTTATATTGTATTAAAATTTTATGTGCTTATTAATCAAATTTAAAAATATATATGGCATCATTATTTTAATTTATATGGTAAAATTGATCTTAATTTATAAATATTATCTATATGTGATAGATTTTAGTATTGTATTTATATTAAGATTTTCTTTTACTTAAAAATTAGTTGGTAATTTTATTAATAATAACGAAATTACAATATTAAAAACTTGACACTAAAAAATGTTTACATCTAACCTCTAACATCTAACATCTAACACATACACATCTCCCAATATTGTTTGTATAAGGCCTCTCAATGCAATTATTATTATTATTTTATACTATGTGGTTCACACAAATATTTATTTCAGGTAGATCTACTCGAAAACATCACTCCTTGCTCACTTAATCACAAAGCCGAACCCTAAGAGTGTTGCTCAAGAGAAAATGAAGAAAATGAATGTGTGACCTCTCAATAGCAGTGGTGCTTTAACAACAGAGACTCAACTAACTTAACTAACCCTAGAGGCTTACTTTTATAACATGTATTATATATAAAATATATTTATTTGTCTATTTATAATTAATTTTTTTAAAATATTTTATATTATATTGTTCTTATATAAGTGTTAAATTATATAATATCATATATTTCTTATATTATTTTTTTTGTAATTCGAAATTTTATTAATTCTTCAAAAAGATGTATATCGAGAGTAGCAGCAAAAACATGTGGTCTCGCCCCAACCAGGTTTGTTGACCACCTCATACAACATATGACAAAAGTACAAAAAGGAAATTAAGGACATCGTCCAAAACCAAGAAGGCCAAAGGCATCAGAAGACAAGTAAAACATAGATAACACCTGTAATCATGCTAGTCATCCGACGTGATGGAGGTTGGGTTGTCTGGGGCTATCCTACAAGGGGGTGGAGGTCGAAAAGAGCATTGGACATGCTTCTTGAAATGAGCCATATAGGACTCCACCTTCTCCACCTTCTCCAATAACAAGTTCTGTCCTCACCAGACCACCACAATACACTCCCAGACATGACATTGAAAGTAGTGCAATTTATCTAAGGTAGCTCCTAGTTCTGCATGTTCCTCCTATCAGATCCTTTCAGCAGTTTCCAATCTCTCCAACAAGGATTAAATCAAGTCTCTACAATTTTCCAGGGAATAATGTTGAATGACCCTACACCCCCTCACCATCCCAAGCCGCTATGCCACCAAGCCCCGCCCCTCGCCGGTGTTCGCGATGGTTGACCCCCATGGCCCTTAGCCGATCCACCATGCCCTCGACCACACCGCACACTAGTCATCATCCTCCAGGAGCTTCCCGCCGACTTGCCACCTCGAGGAGCCACAAACACCTCCACCCCCTGCTCTGTGTTCTACAATTAAGAAGTTCGATACCCATGTCTTGCGGAGCAGGGCTTTGGAGGGAGGGAAGACTGCCCTCTTCTCAGGGCTAGACACATAGACATTGGACTAACAACTTCACTTACAATGTAGAAGACCCTCCAAGCATGCCCAATACACACCCACCAGGCCCATTGCACCCAATGCATAAACCAACAACCTCCCAAATAGGGCTTCAGACTCGCACCAACAAAAACCACACAACATCGCATAGACTCAGGAGATCTGCCACCCCACTAGTCGCTCCACCCCACGCTTAAAGACATAGAGGTAATTAAATTCAAATAATTTGAACGCAGGAGGGTCAGAAGAAGCACATAATTTCCCATCACACTCTGAGGACCTCCCCCCAACCACACCAACATCAAAAGATCACTTCTACCTCGAAGATTCTTGCTCCATCCCCCCTGAAAGACATAGAAAACCTCATGCAAAGAATCCTGTTAAGTTATGGTATGTTGTATGCTTATAACAGTTTACTTCTTTTTCTTATTATATTCCACCAATTAGAAATCACATGTACATAAAGTAAAGTGCAGATAGAACATTAAACGATCGACAGAAAACAAGCCAAGACAAGAGACACAAGATGTGGCGGCTAGCCAGGGACAAACTCCACAATATGTGGGGAAACCCTTTGATCAAATATTCTTTTATCTTCAATAATTCAGCAGAGAGAAATAGTACAATAAATCTGATTCATATCAGCAGTAGCAAACCCTAGATCAATAGCATCAGCATTAGCGGCTTCATTATCAAACTAGGGCAGACCATATCTCACAAACCGACAGTCGGATTGACTTCATTCCACCACCAAAAGTTTCAGCTTCCAGAGGATGTTTAGATGAACCTACAGTGCAGTTTAGATGAGGAGATCTTCTAGGCCACGCAAGTCAATCTTTGCTTCTGCAGTTGCAGCTTCAGTTTCAGTAGTTTCCGGCTTCAAACTAGGGCAGTCGATATCTTGCAAACCGTTCGTCGGATTGACTTCATTCCACCACCAAAAGTTGCGGCTTTCAGAGGAGGTTCAGATGAACCTACAGTGCAGTTCCAAAGAGGAGATCTTCTAGGCCACGCAAGTCAATCTTTACTTCTGCAGTTGCAACTTCAAATTCAACACATTCCGGCTTCACATGTGTGAGAGAGAGAGACCCATTTCAACACAGTAGAGAAGAGACTCATATCTGCGCAGTAGAGAGAGAGATGTGATGAGATGAGTGAGTCTAAATGAGGAAAAGTCCTCTTATATTTATACACAACTTTGGTGGGTGAATAGATGTGACTGTTGGGCTTCTGAGCCTACATGAGTTGTAGGTCGGCTTGATAATAATTCCATAATCAAAATAAATTCATATCTCCATGAATACTTTTCAGAATTGGATGATCTTTATATGAATCCTACACCTCTCGACGAGAGGAATCTAATGAAAATATTATCAGCCATGAATTAGATGACCCACATGAAGTTTTTCCCTGGTTTCCAATTTTAACACTCCCTCTCAACCATGGAGAACTTCATCTGCAATTTGTCTATCGGTCGTTACTATTCATCCATCAAATGCACTGCCTTGTACGGCCTGACCCTTGCCCTGCTCTGCTCTATTTTGCCTGTTCTACTTTGTCTTGTTCTACCCTTCACTGTTCTGTACTGTTTTGTTCTATTATGTTCTGCTCTTGCATTGTTATGTTCTACTCTGCTTTTGTCCGAATTATGAAGAAGAAGAAATGATCGAGGATGTATCATACTGACTCAAAGTCAGTCTCAGAGTATGTACCACTGGTCCCAGACCAGTCTCAACCAACCCAAAGTCAGCGTCATAGCGAGTACAACTCCAATGGTCCCAGACCAATATCATCCTCCACTGACTCAAAGTCAGTCTCAGAGTATGTACCACTGATTCCAGACCAGTCTCAACCGACCTGAAGTCAGCGTCATAGTATGGTACAACTCCTACCACTGGTCCCAGACTAGTATCATTGATCCCAGATCAATGGAGGTCATCCTAGCATAGGGAGTACGGTAGTTACAACGATGCATCCATCGGTACTACTATGGTCCCTAACTTCATTTCCCTGCTCATTGATCAGATGAGAGGTACTTCCCATGAGTCCCAGACTGCATGGGTAGGATGCCTCGATAGGAGAACTAATCAATCCTGTCCTCACAGGAGAACACATCAATCCTGCTACAATTTCCATGGAGAACACATCAATCCAGGCCTCACAGGAGAACACATCAATCCTGCTACAATTGCCATGGAGAACACATCAATCCAAGCCTCATAGGAGAACTAATCATCCTGCTACACAGGAGAGCGAATCATCCTGTTCCACAAGAGAGCGAATCATCTTGTCCCATAAGAGAGCGAATCATCTTGTTCCAGTGTGCACCACCAGGGGAGGGTGAGTCACCCTGTGGTCGTATGTTGCTCCAGTAATAACCGCAAGCCCTCAGAGCTCCTAGAGCTCAATGTATGCAACATGCAGGATCCTTGTACAAGGGTTTCTTGCCGACTCCAAGTCATTTGGGAAAATCACAGATTAGATCTTTGCTCGGGGCTTTGACAAGGTGTATCAACCTGTACATCATCTTAATCTGATGGAGCTTCCTTGCTCATCGACTTACCATATCCTAGATGATGTCTATCTGCTGGAGCAATTGACGAATACGAGATTCCTCAATAATCGAATCCCACCTCTGGTTGTTACAGAGAATCACAGTGGTATCCAATGTAAATCCAAACAGCTCACTGAAGAGCTTTCGCAACTAGACTGCCTCACACGAGGTTATGCTAGCAACAATATATCTTGCTTCGGTGGTGCTCAAAGCCACCGACTTCTGCTTCCTGCTCATCCAGGATATCGAAGCAGATCCCAAGGTGAAACAGTACCTGGAAGTGCTCTTTCGGTCCACCGCACTGCCTGCCCAATCAACATCAGTATATCCAAGTAGTCTCACATCTCCGGCAGTGCATCTTAATCCATGAGAGATTGTGTCCTGAAGACATCTCAGAAGATTCCTGGCATCAATCCAGTGAGGCTCAACCAAATATGAGCTCACAATGCTAACTGCAAAACATATGTTCGGACGGAGGTTCACCAAGAACATCAATGCGAATGAGTTTTTGAAACTCAGAGGCATTTCCCAAGTCTGGTCCGACATCACTACCATATAACTTCTAAAAGTTAAGATCCTCGAGGTAGTCACAGGCTTGCAGTCCATCATACCGAATCTTTCCAATATTTTTACCACATATTTTCCTTGAGATAGGAAAATTTCCCTTGGCTTCTGCCACACTTCAAGTCCTTGGTCCTTCATTTCAAATTCAGAAGCCATCTCCCTCTTACATTTGTGAATGATAGGGTTTGCACCTGTTAGAAAGAGGTCATCCACATACAATACCAATATGAGAGGCTTGTCATCTTCAACCTTAAAGTAAAGGTTAGGATCGGCTTCACTCCTAGTGAATCCCAGCTTCATCAAGTAGCTATCGATCCTCTCATACCATGCTCGGGGTGCTTGCTTCAGCCCATAGAGAGCTTTCTTCAACCTGCCTACATGAGATTTTCGATCATAAATCTCAAATCCTTCGGGTTGCTCCACGTAGACCTCTTCTTTGATCGAGCCATGCAAGAACGCAGTCTTGACATCCATCTGATGTAGGTTCCATCCTTGTGAAGTAGTAAGGGCTATGATCGAGTGGATGGTCGTACATCTGGCAACAGGTGCAAAAATCTCATCATAGTCTATACCTTCCTTTTGGGAGAAACCTCGAGCAACAAAACGAGCCTTATACTTTTCCGTGCTTCCATCTGCTGCATGCTTTATCTTGTAAAGCCATTTTGAAGTAACAATTGTCTTGTCCAGGGTCTGGGAACTACTTCCCAAACATCATTCTCCATAATAGACTCATATTGTACGGTCATAGCATCCTTCCATACTTGATGCTTGATGGCATCTGAGAATGACGAAGGCTCATTTTGTATGATCGTGCTCATGATGGTCAGGTATCCTTGATACCTATTAAGTTTCTTACTTTGACGGAAGGTTCCTCACGGTGCAGCATGTCCTTTAGCATCATCAAGTATCCCCCTAAGCCATGAAGGCCTCTTCCTAGAAGAGGAAGGCTCATGTGGATGAGGATCAATCGGATCCATGGGTTCTTCTACATTAGGCATTGATTCATCATCCTTTTCTTTCAGTTCCCTGGTGTCAGCTTCTTGAGAGCTCCTCAAAGTTGGGAGATTGATCACCTTGCTGAGAGCCATATCTTCGTCAAAGGTGACATCATGACTAGTTATGACTTCCCTTTGACCGGCTACATAGATTCTATAGCCTTTAGTATTTTCACCATAGCCCACGAAAATTCCCTTCTTTCCAGATGCTCCCAATTTATTTCTTTTCTCTTTCGGCACATGAAAGTATACAGGGCTTCCAAAAATTTTTAAATGAGAAACATCAGGTTTCTTACCGGTGAATTTTTCTTCAGGAGTCTTGGAACCCAATGCTTGATGAGGGCATCGATTTTGTACATATTGTTAGGATATTCCGACACATAGGATATAGTTAAGTTCAACTTGGTCTAGCATAGAGTTAGGTTAGAGTTAGGTAAAGTGTGTTTCTTTACCGTTGTACATTTTGTAACTTACAATCTGACGGTCACGATATGTAGTGATCCGACGGTTCACTCTCACCTCGGTATTACTGACACTTGATCCGTGGCTTGACACCCGATTGGTCCATGAGTTCTATTTAAAGCGCATGGAGGGTCATTGTTCGGGTAATCCGTGCATGAGAGAAGCTTATGTAAATTTTCATTCTTTGATTAATAAATTGTCTGTACCCACGTTGGGACAGGCCGTGGACTGTTTCCCTCCTTGCACTCTGAGGGTTTTAACCACGTCAAAAATACTGGTGTATTGATTTGAGATCTGGTTGTGAGCGGTGTCCTTTTGGTATTCTTTCTGAGGAACTTACCCTGTAAATTCCTACATGGTATCAGAGCTATTTGAGGGCCGCGTCCGTTGGTGATCCAAATCTGAAGCCGGTAGAACTGCATGCGGCTGTCGTTTCCTAGATCTGTTGTTTCTGACTACTTTCGGGCCGAGAGGACTGCTCTGTTGCGTTCGGAGCATCTGTTTCAGTGAGGAACCCCTTTCGTTTCACGCGAAAAGGTTTCCGGTAGCCCTAGCTGCGTCATTTTTCAGATCGGGAGGTATACAGTGTTTTTTTTGCAGTTTACTGTCATTTTCTCTCTGCTTATTTCGGTTTCGGTTTATTTAGCCTTTTTTTTCCCGGATCTATACCTTTCATTTCTGCGTATGCTCTTTGCCCTGCGACTCTGTGCGATCTGGGCAAATCAGAAACAGAAAGAAAGGATTTTTCTCATGCGTATGCTCTTTTCCCTGCACCTTAGTGTGATCTTGGAAAATCAGAAACATTGAGAAAAATATTTAGTTTTTCGGTAAAAGCTAACTTTGAGATTTTTTTTTAAAAATTCTAGTTTTTTGGCTAAAGCTAACTTTGAGCCGTAAGGTTCGTTTTTCTTTGCATATTCGTGTTGGGTTTTGTGTTTTGTGTTTTGTAGGGGAAAAGAGCCTTCCCAAGGCAAGCACGCAAATCGAGCCCCCCCCCCCCCCCCCCCCCTCTCTCTCTCTCTCTCTCTCTCTCTCTCAAATATTTTGTATAGATCAATTGGTTCAAAGACTTTTTAAGAGAGTAGAGGTCTTGGGTTCAAGTCTCCATTTTGTGGGGGCGGATTTTTTCATTCCCGCACATTCGCGCACTTTGCCGGCAACGTCAACAAATTTTTTTCAAAAAGCCATAACTTCTTCATCCGGAAGCCTTTTTCAGAGCCGTTTTTTTTAAAACCGCCTATTTTTTCGAGATCTATCCATTGGACCACTTACTTTCAGCATCTTCAGCTTCAGTTTTTTTTCAAAAAATGGAAAGTCCATGCCAAGTCATTCTTGACAGCACTAACTACTTCCAATGGGTAGCCTACATGGGAGATTTACTTAGAAGTAAAGGTCTCTTCAGAATAGCCACAGACCAAGAGAAGAAACCCAAAGATGAAGACAAGGCCGAAAAATGGGAAAATAGACAAGATCAAGCACGTGGTTTGATAGGAATGTCTGTTTCTCCTGATCTTAGATTCCACATTGCAGAAATTGAAACTCCTCATGAAGCATTAGAAAAACTTGCTAAAGTTTTTGGGATTAAAAATGAAATTAGAGCCCATCAACTTGAGAATGAGTTGCTTACTTTGGATCCTAATAATTTTTCTTGCATTGAAGATTTCTTGTCCAAATTCAAGACCCTTAGATATCTCTTGGAAGGTGTTAAAGTTAAGAAAGAAGATGGTAACCTTATTTATTCCATCCTTACTAAGTTGGGACCAGCCTACTCTGTATTTGTTTCCACTTTCCATTCTACAAGGGAAGCTTTCATTTGTCAAGGCAAAGACTACAAACCCCCTTCCTTTGACTCCTTTTGTGATTCCTTAATAAGAGAACAAGAAAAACTCTTACACCTTGGTCTTCTTAATCTTGGAAACTCTTCCTCGAAAGCGTTAGCCGCCCAGCAGCAACCAAATTCAAAGAATCCTAAGAAGTCTTATCCTCAAAGGAATGGTCCTAAACCAACTCAGCCTCAAGATGAAAGATCATTTCAGCAAAATGACAAGACCAATAAAAACAAATGGAAGAGACTGACAGACATTGTAACTTTTGTAATCGAGATGGCCACTTAGAATCTAAATGCTTTAAGAAGATGGAAGCCTTGGAAGCCGCAATGAAGAAACATAACATCCATCTGGAGCCTACTTCAACTTCAACTTCCGGAACGGCACTTTCTGCATGTCATCGTCAATCATCTCAGTCTGGTTATGCATTAAATGTATCTTCTTCTTCTTCTCATTCTCATGAGTGGCTCATTGATTCTGGAGCCTCTTGTCACATGGCCAAAAACCAAGCCATGTTTTCTTCTTTAAATGATTGTAACACCAAAAATATATATGTTGGTGATGATAGATCTCTTAATGTTGTAGGGACTGGAACTGTTCATCTAGACAATGGTCAGTTCAATGATGTATTATGTGTTCCAAACTTATCCTGCAACCTTCTATCTGTCTATCAGATAACTCATTCAGGTGAAGGTAAAATTGTTGAATTTTCACCTCATGATGTTGTAATCAAGGATCTAAAAGATCCTAAACAGATTCTAGCTACTGGTCTTGCTGATGATTCCAAAAGGTTGTATAAGTTTCACAACTTTGGGTCATCCCATCTTCCCTCAGTATTTGTTGCTCATAATGATGAAGTGAGCAAACTTTGGCATGAGCGGTTTGGTCACTTAAACTATCGCTCCCTTCAGCATCTATGTAAAGAAAATATGGTGACAGGTCTTCCTATGGTATCTTGCAAAGATGGTGTTTGTTCCGGATGTGTACTCGGAAAACATCATCGGGACAGTTTTGACAAACGTGCCTCTTGGCACGCCTCAGCCCCTTTACAGCTTGTGCACAGTGATTTATGTGGTCCTCTTCCTGTTGCTTCATTCTCTGGCTGCAAGTACTTCTTAACTTTCATTGATGATTTCTCTAGACGCACTTGGGTATACTTCTTAAAACTCAAGAGCGAAGTATTTAGGACTTTTTTGGCCTTCAAAGCATTTGTTGAAAAACAATCTGGACATCAAATTCTTAAGCTAAGAACTGATAATGGTGGAGAATATGTTAAAAACACATTCATCAACTTTTGCACCGAAAATGGAATTCAAATGCAACATACTGTTCCATACACTCCACAACAAAATGGTGTAGCTGAAAGGAAAAATCGCACCTTAAAGGAAATGGCTAATTGTATGCTGCAATCTAAAGGACTCAGTCTTAGTTTTTGGGCCGAAGCAATTAATTGTGCAAATTATATAATCAATCGCACTCCTACTAAGGTTCTAGAGAATATCACTCCAGAAGAAGCTTGGAGTTCCATTAAACCAGATGTAAGTCACTTTCGTGTGTTTGGAAGTGAAGCATGGGCCCATATTCCAGATGAAAAGCATAAAGCTTTAGAACCTAAGAGTGAGAAATGTACTTTTGTTGGATATTCTGAAGATGTAAAAGGTTATAGACTTATTCCATTTAAGTCCAAAAATGTTATCATTAGAAGAGATGTAAAATTTGATGAAAATAAATCGGCCTGCGAGCCTAGTCCGGCGGATGTGCCACCTCTTCCTATCTCTTCTATCTTTGAAAACATTTCTTCTTCTGATGATGAAAGCGAGGATGATAATCCTCCCCCACCTTCTCAGGATCCTCAACTTCCAAGATGGGTCCGTGCTACTCGGGATGCAGCAGGTGATCTTGCCGGTGATCCTACAGATCAGCGACGTACACGTTCTCAGTTTGAAAGAGCCTCTTCTTTACTGGCTCAAGCTCCAGTAAATCATGATCCTGACACTTTTGCAGAAGCTTCAGGCCATCCACATTGGGAAGCAGCTATGAATGAAGAATATCATTCATTGATGACAAATGATACATGGGATCTTGTTCCTCTACCAAAGGGACGCAAACTTGTTAGATGCAAATGGGTTTACAGAACCAAGTATGGACCAGATGGGAAAGTTGATAAACATAAGGCTCGTCTAGTTGCTAAGGGCTTTTCACAGGTTGAAGGCATTGACTACACTGAAACCTTCTCTCCAGTTGCCAAAATGAACTCTATCCGCCTTGTTCTTTCCCTTGCTGCCTCTTTAAAATGGGAAGTCCATCAAATGGATGTTAAATCTGCCTTCTTGCATGGGGACTTGCAGGAAGAAATCTATATGGAACAACCCATTGGCTTCATACAAACAGACTCCAGCCTCGTTTGTCGACTTAAGAAATCCCTTTATGGCCTCAAGCAAGCTCCTCGGGCTTGGTATGCCAAAATGGATAGCTTTCTTTTAGAATCTGGCTTTTCTAGGTGTCATTCTGACAATACTGTCTACACCAAGAAAGTGGGCAACTCTCTTATCATCCTTGTTCTTTATGTTGATGATCTTATTCTTACTGGTAGTGATCCCAACCTTATAAACCATGTGAAGTCCAGCCTTAAAAAGAAATTTGAAATGACAGACTTAGGACACTTACACTATTTTCTCGGTCTTCAAGTCTTGCAATCCCAAGAAGGTATTTTCCTTTCCCAGTCCAAGTATGCTTGTGATATTCTTCGTCATTTTCACATGGAAGACTGTAAGCCAGCCCCTTCTCCCTTTCAGTCTGGAGTCAAACTTTCAGTCTCTTGTACTTCTCCTGAAGTTGATGCTACCTTATACCGTCAACTTGTCGGAAAACTCTTGTATTTAACCCATACTCGTCCTGATCTTTCCTTTGCTGTTGGCCTTGTTGCTCGTTTTATGCAAAACCCCCGTGAAAGTCATTGGAAAGCAGCTAAAAGAATACTTCGTTATGTTCGAGGTACAGTACAGTTTGGGATTCATTACAGTGCCAAAGCAGCTCCTCTGTTAGTTGGTTTCACTGATTCTGATTGGGCTGGTGACCTTGATGATCGGAAGTCTACTGCCGGTTATGTCTTCACTCTTGGTTCAGGACCTATTACATGGGCTTGTAAGAAACAGGCTGCCATTTCTCTTTCGTCAGCAGAAGCAGAGTATCGTGGTGCCGTGGAAGCTAGTAAGGAAGCCTTGTGGCTTCGTCAGATCCTATCAGAATTTGGCTTTGAGCAGCAGCATCCAACCACACTTTGGTGTGATAATCAAAGTGCCATTCAGCTATGCAAAGATCCAGTCCAGCATCAGCGCAGCAAACACATTGAACTACACATGCACTTCATCAGAAAGCTCATTCATGACCATGTTCTTGAAGTGCAATATTGTCCAACGGATGATCAGGTTGCAGACATCTTCACAAAGGCTCTCACAGAGGCGAAGTTCACTAAACTTCGATATATGCTTGGAGTTCAGGAAGTTGTCACTAAGGGGGGATAGGCTCTAGTGCCTCCTTCCTTCTCCTATTGTGTCATATTTGTAAATCCTTCAATCCTATCCCAAGTTGTTCTTAAGGGGGGATGTTAGGATATTCCGACACATAGGATATAGTTAAGTTCAACTTGGTCTAGCATAGAGTTAGGTTAGAGTTAGGTAAAGTGTGTTTCTTTACCGTTGTACATTTTGTAACTTACAATCCGACGGTCACGATATGTAGTGATCCGACGGTTCACTCTCACCTCGGTATTACCGACACTTGATCCGTGGCTTGACACCCGATTGGTCCATGAGTTCTATTTAAAGCGCATGGAGGGTCATTGTTCGGGTAATCCGTGCATGAGAGAAGCTTATGTAAATTTTCATTCTTTGATTAATAAATTGTCTGTACCCACGTTGGGACAGGCCGTGGACTGTTTCCCTCCTTGCACTCTGAGGGTTTTAACCACGTCAAAAATACTGGTGTATTGATTTGAGATCTGGTTGTGAGCGGTGTCCTTTTGGTATTCTTTCTGAGGAACTTACCCTGTAAATTCCTACACATATATGGCAGTGATTGTAGTTTTAGCCCATAGAAACATCAGAAGTCTTTGATCATGTAGCATGGCCCAGACAGCTTCCATCATCGTGCGATTCTTCCTTCCCACCACACCATTCTGCTCAGGAGTATGTGGTGTAGTAGTCTCCCTCTTAATGCCAACCTCAGGTATGTCTGAGTGAACCAATTGTAATATATCAGAGGTCTTGCTTTGGCTTGAGGGGAATGGTCCCCTTTTGAGCTTTCCTTCAGCACATCCTGGACATACACCTTCATTCTCTATTCAGAATTCGGGCATCCCTATCACCATTTGTCTTACACTGAGTATAGCTTTATAATGAAGGGGGGAAAACCTCTAATGCCAAAGTTCGGACTGAAGAGATGTGTCATAAGACATGACACCTAGCAGACTTCCATCGAACTGATATAATGAATCACTAAACCCAAGAGTAAAGGCATCTTTAACATTATTTTTCCATATACATACCTTGCCATCACTGAAGGTTACCTTGTATCCTTTGTCTTCCGTTCCCAAGATGGACACTAGGTTCTTTTTGAGGTCAGGTGAATTTAATACATCCTGGAATTTCTGGCCTTCTTGAATGCTTGTCCTCTTCCTTGATTCCCAGCTCTCCTCTTACCTTTGCTGTTGAATTTGTCATTCCTTTGATTGCCATCAGAGGGATTTTGATCACCGTCCTAGAGTGAGTCCTTTCTATCAGGGCACTCCCTTGCATAGTGACTTGCTTTATCGCAAATGTAACATCCTCATTTTCTTCTAGCCTTAGGTCCAACCTTTCCTTTTGATTTAGTCCCGGAATTATTTCTTTTCTTTGCATGAAAAGAAAAGGCAGTAGGAGGACCTTTAGGCATGGGCATTTCTTACACTTCTTCCCTTGTTTCTTCTTGAATGCATCTAGCCATTAATTCCTCGAAACCAGGAATTACATTATAGTTCAGAAGAGTAGTCCTGAACACATACCATTTAGATGGTAATCCTTCAAGAGTTGTGAGTGCCATTTCTCTGTCAGTAATAGTTTCCCCAATAGATAGGAGATCGTTCTTGACCTCGGTGATTCTTAAGAAGTATGCTTGCATACTTTCATCTTTACCCTTCTTGATTTCCCTCAGCTTATTTCTAAGAAACAAAACTTGATTTGCATCATTAAATTTAAATAAACTCCCCAGCCTGTCGTAGATTTCCTTGGAGGTGTCTAGATTAGAGATGTAGGCCACCAAGCGCTTGTCAATAGAGTCCTGGATGATCTTCTTTGTTTTGATTTCTCCATTTTTCCATTTGTTCCAGGCAGCAGTGATGCATTTGATGAAGGCTCAACAATATTGCCTCTTACATGGTCCAGCACTCCTTGATCTTCAAGGGTTAGATCGATAGACATCTTTCATCCGTGATAGTCAGCTTTCTCACGGAGCTTGTCTTCAGCAGGAAAGAGTGTTGAGGACCCCATAGTTCTTTTAGGATAGCCTTGCCAATCTTCTCTTCAATGATTGCTCTTGCTCTTGCTTGGGCTTTGTCTTCACCTCAGCTCTGATACCGTGTTAAGTTATGGTATGTTCTATGCTTATAACAGTTTACTTCTTTTTCTTATTATATTCCACCGATTAGCAATCACATGTACATAAAGTAAAGTGCAGATAGAACATTAAACGATCGACAGAAAACAAGCCAAGACAAGAGACACAAGATGTGGCGGCTAGCCAGGGACAAACCCCACAATGTGTGGGGAAACCCTTTGATCAAATCTTCTTTTATCTTCAATAATTCAGCAGAGAGAAATAGTACAATAAATCTGATTCATATCAGCAGTAGCAAACCCTAGATCAGTAGCATCAGCATTAGCGGCTTCATTATCAAACTAGGGCAGACCATATCTCACAAACCGACAGTCGGATTGACTTCATTCCACCACCAAAAGTTTCGGCTTCCAGAGGAGGTTCAGATGAACCTACAGCGTAGTTCAGATGAGGAGATCTTCTAGGCCACGCAAGTCAATCTTTGCTTCTGCAGTTGCAGCTTCAGTTTCAGCAGTTTCCGGCTTCAAACTAGGGCAGTCGATATCTTGCAAACCATTCGTCGGATTGACTTCATTCCACCACCAAAAGTTGCGGCTTTCAGAGGAGGTTCAGATGAACCTATAGTGCAGTTCCAAAGAGGAGATCTTCTAGGCCACGCAAGTCAATCTTTACTTCTGCAGTTGCAGCTTCAAATTCAACAGATTCCGGCTTCACATGTGTGAGAGAGAGAGACCCATTTTAGCACAGTAGAGAAGAGACTCATATCTACGCAGTAGAGAGAGAGAGATGTGATGAGATGAGTGAGTCTAAATGAGGAAAAGTCCTCTTATATTTATACACAACGTTGATGGTTGAATAGATGTGACTGTTGGGCTTCTGAGCCTACATGAGTTGTAGGTCGGCTTGATAATAATTCCATAATCAAAATAAATTCATATCTCCATGAATACTTATCGGAATCGGATGATCTTTATGTCAATCCTACACCTCTCGATGAGAGGAATCTAATAAAAATATTATCAGCCATGAATAAGATGACCCACATGAAGTTTTTCCCTGGTTGCCAATTTTAACAAATCCAAACAACCCAATCACGGGCCCATAATCCAAAAGAAGAATTTAATCTGTAGAACTGCCACCTCTCCCAGGAGCAATGTTACCTATACGATCCACTCCAACCATCGAAAGACCCGTAACCATAGAACACCAATACAAAAATCGTCTAAAAGCTCCCGAAGGCCAATTCCATCAAGAACCATAATCGACAACCACTCAAAAAAGACCCTTGTAGTAGGAAAGTTATCAATTTACAGTGCCAATAGCCTAGGACGAATCGCGTTTCCGAGGGCACCACCCTGCCCAACAGAAGCGACGTGGCTTCCTTCTCTGGCGAGAAAATAATCAGGAAAGAGCATGAAGCCGAAATGAAACATGAATGAAGTCCTCATCGACAACCCTTGCACTTAGAATGACGTCTCTCGCGATGGTCGAGGTGCTACTAAATTCCACACGCATACCATTACTCCTCCCCATATGCCAAGTGAAGTGAGAGGGCAGGGGGGGTGGCCCTCAACTCGGGTGCCAGCTGTTGGTCATCATAGGCCATGAGGTGTCCTGTGACTATGTCCATCACCCTCATCAAGGAATATATTTCTTATATTATGAATTTAATATCACTTGTAAGATATAATTATTATGTAATATAATATATTATATATTAACATATTATAATATATATTATAATATATTTGTTTTTTTCAATATTTTAATAACATATTACTATGTGATTTTAATTACTAAATGATTTGGATTTTAATTAATAATATATTAAGTAATTAATAAATTGTGAATTTATATTTATATTTTATTTCAAGATATAATTATGTAAGGATAAAAAACAAAGATATTAGTTTTTTAAGGATGATGACTTTTTTGAAAAACTCATTTTTAGGCTTTTATTTTTCTTAGTCACATTAATATTTTTTTTAATTAATTTTATTTCTAGACAAATTTTTGATTTAACTTAACCATAATTACATGGATTGTAGTGCAAAAAGTGAGTTGTAAATATACCTTCCCCACAAAATGACTAATTCATAATATTTTATTATATCTTTTAGGAGCCCATTTTAGACCTCAAAATTTCCCTAATGTCTAATGAAGCAACAATCATCATCCTAAAGACAACTAAAATAAGTAAAGATAATAGAAGAAGTAGCGAGAAACCAATTGAAAGAAATTGAAAAAGACTCTGAAGCATAAGTTTGTTTCTTGAGAAAGAAAATGTACAATTGAATCAAACCTTGAAGTTTGGAAAAAGTACTAAGACATTAGTTAACATTCTTAGCTCCCAAGGTCTCCTTTAATCAAAATAGGTCCTGGCTACAAATAAAGTCATGAGATCTCCCAAGAAGAATCAATCTCAATGGAATGAAAGAATTATTGAAAAGAAAAACCCAAAGGTGATGTTGACATTCTCAAAAGTTTTATAATCAATGAAAATAATTCTAGGAAAGGAGTTTAGGACCAAAAAAGACATGACATTTTAAGAGGCCCTATCAAGAATGCAAGTAACACTAGAATTTGAGTTAAGGATTAGTAAAAACATGATTTTTCTCACAAAGGTAACAAGAATGGCTCTAGAAGAGATATTTATCCAAGAAGTTCTTTTAAATCAAGATATCCAAATACTTTCTTTAGCTATTGTTATGCTTGTAATAATTTTGGTAAGAAAGGTATGAATTGTAGAAGAAATGGTTGTGAAAAATGGAAGCAAAGGTTCCTATAAGAACTCAATGAACGGTTTTGTGAGGAATAAATCTAAAATTCCTAATGTAGGTGGTTCTAAAGGATACAACTCATTCGGTCCCTTGTTGGATCATATTGAATGTTACAAGTGCAATAATTATGGGCACAAGGTGGTGTTAAAAGATACAACTCAATTGCTCCCTTATTGGATCATATTGAATGATACAAGTGCAATAATTATGGGCACAAAGCATGTGATTGTAGAAACAACTCAATAAGGCTTCCAAATCAAGGCAAGGAAGGGGATATTATTAGGCATACAAAAAAATGCTCAATGATATGGAAAGGGAAGCAAGAAAAGTATGAAGAATGTGGACTAGATTTATATGTTCAAAACAAAGAAAGTTAGTGGTATGTTGATAATGGATGTTCACAACATATGACAGAGATAAGATAATTTTTATGTTATAAAAGAAGTCAAAGTAGGCAATGTCAATCTCAGAGATAATACATCAGTAAGGATAATTAGAAAGGACATAATCAGTCTTAATAATTGAAAGACAAAAACCCGGGATTTCCAATTTTTTAAAGGTTTAAGTGCAATATTCTATGTGTAAGTCAAATGCATGATCAAGGATATGATCTCTCGTTCCATTCTAAAGTGTTTGAAATAAGAAATGTGGGTTCAATAAGTTTGGTGGCAAAATCTCCCTCACATCTATACACTTGGGATGATGGACCTCCATCAACTGGTCCCATGGCCATGGTCATGAGACCTTGCTTTGAAGTCCTTCCCATCCATTGCAACCATTATCACAAGCACTTGTGGATTGAAGGGTTAACTTAGGACATTTCACCTCCCCTTAGGGGCTAGAAGCACCTAATGGGGTTTACCATCTGAACATCCCTAACACAAGTAGGGAACACTTTTATGGGAGTTGGTCTAGTTAGATATTTGAAGGTGATCTCATTTTGAAGTGCTATTATTCCCTTAACAATTAAGCATGGTCCACTATGATGCTTCCATGGTCATTGTCCCTAATAATTGATGGATTTCACTTGATATTGATATGGTTTTTCTACGTGGTTCTTCGCCCAGCAACAAAGGCCTTTGAGGGCACATTTCAAGACAACGCTACAACACATGTCCAAGCCATTTTGTATCTTTATGAGAACAATGATGACCTTGCAGATGCAACATTTCCTTTCTAAAGAAGAGTGTTGGGAACTTTGATGATTCCATATGATGATTGAAATCCAAAAGCACCTCAAGATGCTAAAACACTGAGATCCTCTTTATTTATGATGGATTTACTTGATGTTGTACCCAACAGACCCATGATGTCCACAAACTAACCTTGACATAGTTTGATGGGCATTGCTTGATTCAAAGTCTAGATGATGATGGTCATTCCTAAGATGGCGAGGGAGGACTTGTACTCACACTTAGAGCCCCAAAACAGGAGAGAGATAGTGCCACATCACTCATATTTCCTTTGAGAGGGTGATATAGGGCATCCACAACATGGTTTTTGGACATGGAGGCACTTTGAGGCACTTCTTGGGGTTTTACCTCAATATTTGGAGTTCACTATTATGATGGGAGATGTCATTAGTCTATCCCATGCATTTTTGTAGCATGTATGGCTCAGAAAGGGCATGATTTCATGCTTTTGAAGAACATTGACCCATATGTGTGGATTTTATGACATTATTTTATTGATTTGAGTTACGAGGTTATCTTGTAACCCCTTGTCTTGTCAAACAAAAAGTCAAAACCATTTTAGGGATTGTATGATTATTTTTGTAACGTGAATAGATATACCTCATATAAATAGAGGATCCCTTCACTCACTCTATTACCCTTCATTTGTAGAATGGAATGGATGTGAGGCGAAAACCAGACTCTTTGTAGCTCATGCAATTTTCAAGACATATGCATAATGTTGCATGAGGAGCAGATCTAACATTACAGAGTATCAAGTATTAATATCATTTTTGTCAAGCAACCCAACCTTCGTTGGATAATGTTGGACTGTGCTTCTCCAAAATCTTATATTTCTACATATCTGTGTGCTCTCAAAGTAGGAGTACAAGCCATTTCTAAATGACACTAAATAATCAACCATTGGATCAGTTGTGCAACCATATCTATGTGATGTTAGGCTAGTTATTTGTCAAGTTTTCATTTTGGATGAAACCCCAAAAAAGTTTGGGCATGAAAATTCTTACAACCAAAACACCAAAGAAATGAATTCATTGGTTACATACATGTCTGGTTGCATAATGGTTCAATTTGGAATACAATATTTTAGTTTTATTTATGGCCTTGCAATAATGATTTTGTGTGAGAATCACCATGCAAAATCATTGCAATCCTTCATATCTTGCATCTAACTTATAAATAGAAAACTAGCTTGAGACATCCATACAAATGTAGACTCTAGGTTCCCCTCAAAACAAGACTTTTATGAAAAAAAGTTTTTTCTTGCAAATGTTGTTTAGAGATCTTGACAATCACTCCAGTCTTATCACTCTTGGATATGTTCTCATGTCTTATCTAGATGATTGCATGAATACTGCAAATTTTTTATTATTATTGCAACTAAACTTTGTACGTATTACATTCTCAACATTTTTGGAAGTGATGGTGATCTAATAGTTACATCTTTACAAATTGCTGAAAGCCTTGTGTATCAGATAAGCAATGTAAAGAAAACGAGAGTGGTGCCAACCCTATTTCACACCAGTTATAAATACACTATTGTATCTCCAATAACAATGCTTTTGTTATCTTTTGTGCAAGCCATTACATAATATACCAGATATTATTTTGTAAACATTAATAATAGTGAAAAGACAACCAAATAAATGCCCAAGGACTTGTTTGAAAAATTGCCTCTTTTGCTTGAATTAATGATGAGATTAGCAATATCAACTCTAAGCTCTGAATGCCTCAAATATGAATACAATATCAAAGAAAGAATTTGAAGTATTATCGAAAATGTTGTAGAATGATTTCCTCTATGATCAATCATGTGATATATGAAAAATCAGATGCCAAGGAATGTTATTTATCCTGAAGAGATTGTGCCCAAATTGCTTACAATAGTGATTTATTAGGCATTGAAGGAAGGGAACCTATTAAGTTCAACTTAGGAAAATTAGTTAGAAACAAGGAGACAACAAAATGATTGGGAGGTATGAATGTAGATCATTTAAAATTTTCTATTCCTAATGAAAAATATAGTACAACAATACAATTTCTTCCATCCCAAATTATCACAAAAATGTATCATTTGCATGGACAATGACTGCCAACATCATATAAAATGGAATTTCTAGAAAAAATATATGTTGAGGGAGTAAACTGTGAATATACTCTTCATTTGAAATCTCAGGTAATGCCTTGAAGAGTTTAGTGACTATTTTTCCTTTGCTTAGTCTAGGGGCAGTAAATGTTCAAGATATTATTTGTGGTAGTAAACATGTTGTTAGAATATTGAAACAAGGCGAGATATTCTGATGGGAAAAGAAATTGAGAGGTTTACTTGGTTAGAGAGTGGCCTAGTGGAACATTTGGGACTCAATATTAATTCCACATGGGTTAGTTTATGAAGTGGAAATTCATTATGGCATTGCTTGAGGACAAGTGATCTTGGGCAGGGAGAACTGTACTATCCTCAATTTCTTGAGCACAAAGACACAATCTTCACTAGCCTAAATGACTCCTTTAGGCTATCTAGAGGGGGAAATTACTAAGGGGACTAAGGGGGTTTGACCAAGTTTCCTTGATATTATTATTATTATTATTAAAAAAGGGGGGAATTATTATTATTAATAAAATGGGGAAAAAAGCACTTCATTAACAAAATAATAAATAGGGGAAAATGTAGAAGGTCGGAGAAGGTCCGACAAATCCTTATGAATGGAGGGAGGGAATCATTTCTCATCATTCTAACTAGTGATTTCTCATTTCCATTGGATTGGAGCTCAAGAGAATTTAAGGCTGATGGTTTCAGGTAAGATCCTCACACTAGTTTCGGTGGATTTCAATTCCACCCTAGCTAGCATCTATCCAATTTTATTGGACACCTTTGCCACCCGAGTTGGGATAACATATATTTTCTAGATTTATTACTATTGCAATGAAATTTTCATGCAAGGAGTTGTTTCTCCATGATCTATTATCCACGTAAGATCACCAGACAACAAGAGAAAATTGGCCAATGGATAGATAATCAAATCCCAACCCAATTCTGATATATGCAACAAGAAAATGATTCTAGATGCTATAAAGGAAAGAGCGTGCACCTGGCCTCCTAGCAAGTCGGTGAAGGGTTTTGAATTCATAGCAGAATCCTCGTGATCCACTCAAGCGATCTACTTCATCTGCCCTTGATCTTGACACCGTCACACAACCACAAACACATAAGGATGACAAGTTACCTCGCTCGAAAGATCATCAGCTCAAAACATCATAGAATTAACATATATAACCACTATTAACATGTAAATACAGGGAAGGAACGTAGATTTCTATTAATCCAGAATCAAAATAAAAGTATACCTTCGCTCAGGTCGCCTCTCCAAAATCTAGCAGAGTCTTCCCACTACAATAGGAAACCATCCATGAAGAACCAAAAATATAGAAACATAAACCTCAAGGAATCACTTTAAAATTCTATCTCTCTCAAAAAATATGATGCCAATACTCAAGCTTAATCACTAGAACTATAGCTAGACTATACCTCTCAGATGGTCCAGTATAAATAGGGTGTTTATATCTCCTAATAGGATGAATGTCGATGCTCAGGATGATGAGAATTTATGGAAGCTTCTCGATGACAAGTCATGGCCAACTTGAATAGGTGATGTGTCTAATTGATTTCCTAGGAACCACAAAACTCTAGAAAAATTCCCTGGTCTCATGCATAGAACATGGAAAAATATGATGCAATCACTCACATAAGACATGCTTCCAATGGATGGAAGGTTCTAGTCACACAAATAAGCCATCATCCGAGTGATCGGGTGTCCTGACTATAAAAAAAAGGTATGAGGCCCACATAAAGGTAAATCAACATAATGTCTCAGGAATACTAACCATGGAGAGAAAAATAGGTTGATAAAAGATGCCCCCTAATGTATGAGGTCAGAAGAGAAGATAATGGCTAGAATACATTATGACAGAGTGCAAAGATAAAAATAGAAGTGAGGAGACAAAGCCAAGGACTCATATCAGAAGACACTAGAGATGAAGTTTCATCTATGATGATAACATCCCTAAGGCAGGCATATCCATGCTTGGTCACAAGAAGGTACTAAACATGGCCACCATAAAATACACTGTGGATCTATGACATGAAATGCCAGAACATGGGCATGAATACATACATAGGGGATCCATGTGACTCAATAGAGACATAATATCCACCAACAAATACAATGTGGATATATGTCACAGTATACATCAATAGAACTATGGACACATGACAGATAGAGGAGTGTCTCAGATAGCCCTCATGTTGGGCATGGAATCCCCCCAAGGCATGTTTTGGGGCTTAAAGCCCAAGTTTTGACTGAATCTTGTTGTAAAAGCTCCACGAATTGCGGGCGTGGGGCATGAAATTATAATAAAGTCACAGGGTTGTCCACCCTAGTTTTTTTAATGTAATGTCGGCTAGATAGACCTACCTGGTGGGCTCCAGTATTGTAGCAATAATGCTACAACTCCTGGAGCTTCCTGTCTCTTAATTTTATCAACCCGGTAGTTCGTACAAACTTGGAAGCGACGGTGCTGTATGCACAAGTACTAGCTCTTGTCGCAGCTGTCACTTGGTCAGCTGGCACAAGTCCGCTAGGGCTCAAGCCAACTTCTATAGGCTCACAGAAGAAGCTTTATCAATGATGGACGAAAGCTAACTCAAAGGAGACTAGTCTAATTGCAGAAGGAAACTGAAAACCAATAAAGGATGGAAACCCTAGGAAACCCTAATTTGACTAGCTAGACCCTAACTATGCAAAACTGTGAATGAAACAACTACCAATAATGCCATTACTTGCAGTGAACTGAAATACATGCATCTAAGCTACTTGCATCTGAAAAATCATGTTTGTGTACTTTTTCATTAAGTGGTTGGATTTATTGTGATGATGCTTTTGATTAGGGTTTGGTTGTGCAGGAGCGGTTGGAATGGAAGGAAAGCATGGGCAAGGTCAGGATGGCTAAGGGAGGTCCCAGAGGGTCTCCAACATCATTCCACAGAAGCCTACCACGTTCGAATGCTCAGCAACCGAGTTTGCAAGTTTCTACAGGAAGTCTGCAGGGGATCCTACAGGAAACTCAGGGGTTTCTACAGGAAGTCTGTGCAATTCTACAGGATGATTGGCCGTGGAGGTTTTGGGAGATGGTGGAGTGTTGGAGTGGTGTGGAAGGATAGGTGAGATGGAGATGGAGCTGGTGATGGCTTAGGAGCAGAGAAATCAGATGGAGGAAACGTGCATGCAGAGGTTTGATATTTGGAAGGATGGGATCAACGAAAGTGTAAGTAAATGGAGCTAAGCGAATAATGGATGAGTTGGAGGGTAAATGCGTTGGTCAGAGGCTGAGTAGGGCTTGAGGAGAAGTCAAGATGAAGAAGAAGAAAGTGGAGTGATAAGGAGCAGCGTAAATGAAACAAATGACTTATGCACCAAAACGAGAAATTCATTAACCTATGATAACTGTGCCATGAAACCTATGAGCAGCAATGGAAAACCAAGAAACGAAACTTATGCGTGGAAATGGAATGAAGAAGTATGGTTCAATGTCAAAAAATACATGGATGGATCTTCAATGAAAATGTTTATGTTGCAGCTTGAATGGAAATGAGAAGAACTGCTTTTCGTTTTGGTGGTTGGTTATGGGCTGCACCCCAATCTCTAACAGAGATGGCAGTGAGCCTTTACAACCTTTTTGCTGGAGCTCCAATGATTTATAACTATCCTCCTATTGAACTTAAGCACCTGAAACAAATTCACCATAAACTAATCCTATCTAAGCTCATGAAAAAGACTAAGTTAACAAACTGGAAATTCGAATTGCATGTAAAAGTAAACAAACTCAAAGTGCTTGAACGAAATGCAAACACATTACAACACTGAGGAGATCTATTGCTCTCAGGTTGGGCCCTAACCTGAGAGCTATAGCTCCCTTAGAAACTCAGAATGAAACCAAAATCTGACTGCCTTTATTCATAAACGAAAGTTTGATGACATGCCAAAATGGCTTACAAAACCGAGCTGTAGCTCGTACTTCCAAATTACAAGAATAATGCCAAGGTTCAAAAAGCCTCTATCCAAGGCTACGGCCTCAGTATTTATGCCAAAACGATCATCCAACAGGTGTCCTTGATTTTAGGAGCTCGGCTGTCCAACTAAAGTTTAACTGCGGATCCTGTAGGACAGTCATAACTACTGTTCATGTAGAACAGTTATAACTTCTGTTCCTGTAGAACAGCTGGCTGCTTCTAAGCTCGGTGGGGAGATGGATTTGAGCTCGGAGCTATGGTGGGAATCACGAGGAATGTCCCCAAGACCGTGGACATCCTCTCCTAAAAACCAGCAATCCACCTCATTGTCTCCTTGTCTCCTTTCTCGTTGTCTTTTCTCCCTTTTAATGCCAAAAACCTGAAAGCATCATGCATTAGTCACGTAGATAGAATGTCTACCCTTCTTCCTACAAACAACACGAATAAACCAAGAAATGAATGCATAAGCAGTAAAAAATGAATGGTTTGAGCAGAGCAAGTAGGCCAAATGAGCCCAAATTGTACCAAAAATTGGGGCTCATCATCACCCCCCAGCTAAACTATTTGCTCATCCTTGAGCAACTTTGCCCTGGCTCCTCGTCTTTGGCTGAGAACTAGAGCCCGGAGCATGCTTTTCCTTCCCTGTTTTTGGTGGTTCTGCCTTTTCTGCCGAGGGTGGCGCTTCTTCCTTTCCCGTTTTTAGCAGCCCTGCCTTTGCTGCCCCTGGTGGTGACGAAGGTGATGCTTCCTCCCCCTTTCCTATTTCCTTGAGCCGGGCTTCGGAAGGTGACTGGCCTATTTTTCGTGTCTAGGAAGTTATTTTTGGGCTCCGCTTTTCGGGGGTGGCTGATGTTTTAGAGGGGGTTCTTGCACTGGGTGAAGTAGGGACATCCCCTGAAATGGTTTGGCTGCTGGGTGGAGGCTGTGGCTTGCCCGTGGTCATCCTCTTGCTTCTCCTGGCTTCAGATGGTAGAGGGGTCTCCCTCTCCCTTTTCTCCCTCGGTTTTGGAGGTGTACTGAGGGCAGCCAGCGCCGCTGCTGCCTCCTTTTCGAGAATGCCAGCCTTCTCTTTCTTGCGTTTTGCTCTCTCAGAGCTCCTTGTAGAGGGCCCCTCTTTTTCAGATTTCGGGCTTCCTGTGGAAGACCCTGCTTTGCCCACTTCCGGGCCTCCTGTAGAAGATTCTTTCTTTCCCGTTGTTGGGCTTCCTGTAGAAGGCCCTCTCTCTGGCGTCAGACTCTCTGTAGGAGGCTGTTTCTCAATGACTTTCGGGCCTCTTGTAGAAGCCCCTTTTTCCAATTTTGGGCTTCCTGTAGAAGCCCTTGTCTCTGTCTTCGGGCTTCCTGTAGAAGCCTGTGTTTGCACTTTCGGGCTTCCTGTAGAAGCCTTTGTCTCCGTTTTTGGGCTTCCTGTAGAAGCCTGTTTTCCAACGATTTTTGGGCTTCCTGTAGAAGCCTGCTTCTCACTGATCTTCGGGCTTCCTGTAGAAGCCTTTGTTTTTGTTTTTGGGCTTCCTGTAGAAGCCTGTTTTTCACTGATTTTTGGGCTTCCTGTAGAAGCCTGTGTTTGTGTTTTCGGGCTTCCTGTAGAAGCCTGTTTTTGCTTTCCTGTAGACACAGGTGTCTCCACTTCCGCTTGCTTGCCTGCTTGAGTTTTGCTTTTTGCTTTGGGTGCAGGTGCTGTTGAGGTACTTGGGCTGACGTGGACCACCTCTGCTTTGTCCATTCTGCTCTTCATCCTCTTTTCCCTTGCTGACAGGATAGGTGTGCCACCCTTTTCTTTGTCCTCCTTTCCCTCATGCTTCTTCCTCTGTTCTTCCTTCTGTACTGTTGTTGGGGTTTCTTGGCCTTCTTCTCTCTGTTCCTCGGCCACTGCTTCATGTTCCTCACTGCTGTAGGAACCCGTTTCTTCAATCAACATTTTAATATCCCCATATTTTGTTAAATTCCGGAAGGATTCCCATGAGGGGGGACCTTATATGAGTGCAATGCATCTTCCACAAGCAGCTTGATCAGCCCATGATGGGCTATCTAATCTGGTATTCCCTCTTTCAGCTTTGTAGCACATTCCATTAGAAACTGCAGGAGGTAATAGGGAATGCTCAGTTTTTGTTCTACAGGAAGGTCAATTCGGTGCCTCAACTCAGTGAGCAGCCGAAAGTGATATGCATACACGATGCTGAAACGACCTTCACAAGTAATATATTTCATGATTTGCAAACTGACTTCATTCCAAGGTGGTGACAGGCTCGTTCTTCGTACCCCGTTTTTGTCCTCCGAGAATTCTTCCTCAGGTGGGAAGAATTCCTTCTTTGCCTGCTGACTCAGCTTTCTCTCCTCTTTATCCCACGGCAGACCCATAGGAAGTTCTGTGATCCGACTGATATGTTCTGGGGTGAGTTTGAGGCTTAGACCTCTGAAGTTTACCGTGGCCAGTGTCTGAGATTTAGGCTTCAGAGCCTGCAAGAATTCCTCGGCCACTTCATCATCGTAACCCTGCAGCTTATCACAAAAAGGCATCCATTGTGCTCTGGTGAAGAGCTCTACCACTGCCGGGTTTCTCCTTAGTTTAGTTGAATCAGTGGGCTCCCGTCTTATGAACCCACCCGGCATGATGAACACGGTCGGTTTAATCAAAGATGGCAAATGCAAAAGAGAGTTGGTCTATGAAGACAGAGCATGCACATACAAAATTTCAACACAGTCTACTTATACCAACATCCTGTAGAACGGTAGCATAGGCACAGCAAACAACAATTCCACCAATATCTTTATGACCCGACTGTGGACGATGGTCTTGCCACTTCTAATAACCAGCTACGTTAAGAGTTCAGGGTTACCTCTTTAATTGGCCACCTTTTTCGTGAGGCACCCGCTTTCCTGTAGATGACTGTGTTCCTGTAGACTGCGTTCCTGTAGAACTGCGCTCCTGTAGAACTGCGTTCCTGTAGAACTGCGTTCCTGTAGAAGCCGTGCGCAATTCTCGGGGAGGACTGTAGTTGGCCGCGCTCGAGGTGTGCTTTACCGGCATTCTGATAGCCAACAGCTCGGCGTATCAAAGTGCAGAGGATATCATAATAGCCACCCGAGTTTGAAGTGTTGGATTATAAATGTAGGCGCATGATCTAGCCGATTAGATTTTGAATCGGTGCAATCCGTGGCGCGGGGGATGAGCTGTCCCCGCCGGACCGTTGGGCGACGTCATCCATCCTCCGCCTTCGTATTCGTTTGCTGCCGCATTCATTCCCACAGATTTGCCGCCGCCTTTTCCTGTTAAACTCATGCTTCGACGAGAGTGTTCTCACGTGCGTGCAGTTCATTCTCTTTGTCGTGGCCGCCACCCACACATCCAATTACACTTTAACTAGCCGACGTGGCCAGTCGACTGGCCATACGGCCGCTCAACCATTCAATTTTACGCCATGCAAACAATTTCAAAGTAAGATTCATGCGATTTGATGGAAGGAAGGGTTGAGACACTTACCTGCGTGGCTGCACACGATTTTTTAGTTCCTGGAGGATGGTGAGCGGATATACCTGCTGCATGCGACTTACACAGACTCGGAGGCTCGTGGTTACAGGCTGCCGACGATGGAGTGGATGTTTTACTTGCATGCGCCCGCGTTTCATTTCAGATGGCGGTGCTGTGACTGGTATCCACTCGAGCAAGTTGAACTGTTACAGGATCCCCGCGAGGGGTCTCGTAACAGTCCTTTCTCCTTGGGTGCATGCTGCATGATGGCGGTTCTGGCCTTTCCATCACGTTCCCGGAGCTCTTTTGATGCCTGCGATATGAGATCCAGCCTTTGTTTGACTGTGAAAATTGCTTTTCCGCGAGAACTCATCGATCTTCTTTGTTTGTGCAGGGAACTTGGTTGCATGTCGACAAGGATGGTGGAGCAAGGTGACAACAATGTGCAGGGGTGCCAACAGAGGCTTGCATGCATCCACACCAATCCATGGTCGCGAAATCTCTTTTTAAGATGAATTCTGGCCGTCCAAAACTCCTACAGGAAGTTTCCTGTAGAACACAGAGCTTCCTGTAGAAAGTTCGGCCTTCCTGTAGAAAGTCTGCACTTTCCTGTAGAAAATCCGCGCCTTCCTGTAGAAGGACTGCGCCTTCCTGTAGAAAGACAGTATCTTCCTGTAGAAAGACAGTATCTTCCTGTAGAAGATTCAAACCTTGATAAAATTGCACATACCTTGAAAAAACATGGGTACTCTTGGAGGAGGTGCTGGTGAGGTTCCTTGACAGTGTGATAAGGACCCCTGGCTGTGAGTTGAAGGGCTTCCTCTTCTCCATAGAGCATCTACAACCTGCATGCAACTTTACCATATCTTGCTTATTGTTTTTTTCTTTTTTCTCTTCTTTTTTTTTTTTTTTTTTTTGAAAGATGACAGGGGTGCCTCAAAGAGGTTTTCACCCATGCCATCTGCCCTGAGTGCCTCAGAGAGGTTTTCACTCAAGGATCTTTTCCTCTTTTCTCTTTTTTTTTTTGAAAGACAATAGGGGCGCCTCAATGAGGTTTTCACCCCTACTACCTGCCTTGGGTGCCTCAGAGAGGTTTTCACCCAAGGATCTTTATTTATTTTTCCTTTTTTTTGTTTTTTTTTTTTTTTTCAGATATTTTTTCTTCAGGGTGTGCCAGAGGCAGAGGCAGAACCCTTCTCTATGACCAATACAGATTTCTCCATATTTTTGATAAACTCTTGTCTTGAGAGAGGTCTCCTGTAGATCTTCAATCGATGCCCATTGAAAAGGATGGGAATGGCTTCCTCATCAATGGTTCGAATGAGGACAGATCCATTGTCATGGCATTTCTCCACTGTATATGGTCCTAGCCATCTGGTTCTCAGCTTCCCCTTGAAATCTTTGTATCTAGAATCATACAACAAAGCCCAATCTCCCGGCTGGAATTGCTTGTCATGGAGATGTTGGTCATGCCACACCTTTCTCTGAAGTTGAACCACTTCTGAGTGAAGGAGGGCCTGCATGCGGTGCTCATCCAGGGCATTTAGCTGCAGCAACCTTTCTTGCTGTGCATGGCTGAGATCTAGATCCAGCTGAGCTGCCATCCTCAAAGTGTTGTATTCAAACTCAATGGACAACAAAGCTTTCTTCCCATAGACCAGCTCATACGGTGTGAAGCCAGTGGTGGTCTTCCAAGTGGTGTTGTAAGCCCATGTGGCTTCAACCAGGCGATCTGCCCAGTCCTTTCTGCTGCTGCTCACCACTTTAGTCAATATCCCTTCTAATGCTCTATTGGTGACTTCCACCTGCCCATTTTCTTGAGGGTGATAGGGGGTGGAAGTCCTATGCTTGATCTTGTGATGAGCTAGGAGATCTTCAACGAGGTTGGAGGTGAACTGGCTCCCTTGATCGGTGACCAGCTCTCTTGGATAGCCAAACTTATAGAAGATGTTCTCTCTTAGGAACTTGGCCACCTTTTCTTCTGTTGCTGCTTTGATTGCTTTGGTCTCTGCCCACTTTGTCAAATAGTCAGTACACACAATGATGTAAGTCCTTTGCCTCGAACAGGGGTTGATTGGGCCCACAAAGTCCATGCCCCACTTCTCAAATGGCTCAAGATTCACTTGAGGTTGGAGAGGCGTCTCATCCCTTTGGGTCGATTTCCCCATTCTTTGGCATTGGTCACACTGACTGACATACCTTCTGACATCTTGATGAAGTGTGGGCCAATAGTAGCCTGCCTGCAGGATCTTGAAGGCAATTCTCTTTGCTGCAAAATGCCCTCCACAAGGCCCATCATGACAAGTGAGGAGGATATCAAAGACTTCCTCCTCCCTTACACAACGCCTTAAGATCTGATCGGGGCCAAGCTTGAACAGATTGCCCCCGATCCAAGTGAATGAGGCACTTTTTCTGATGATTCTGCTCTTCTCTCTGGAAGATAAGTGTGGAGGGAACTGTGCTGAAACAAGATAGTTTGCTATATCAGCAAACCATGGAGAGAGTGCTGAAATAGCAAACAGATGTTTATCAGGCATCTGGTCATCCACTGTTCCATCCTCATCTGCAAACAAATCCAATCTAGATAAAAAGTCAGCAACTACATTTTCTCTACCTGGTTTATCAACAATGGTCAAATCAAACTGCTGCAATAAAAGTAACCATCTAATAATACGAGCATTCACATCTGGTTTATTCATTAAATATCTGATAGCAGAATGGTCAGTATGTACAAAGGTCTGGTAACCAGTAATATAATGTCGGAACTTGTTCAATGCATGGACCACAGCCAAGAATTCTTTCTCGGTTACAGTGTAATTCAGCTCAGCTTTGGACAAATTTTTGCTAACAAAGTAAATGGCATATGGAAGTTTCTGCTCAACTTGTACTAAAGCTGCACCTATGGCTTTGTTCGAGGCATCAATGTGGATGTGGAAAGGTAGGGCCCAGTTTGGACCTCTCAGGATTGGGGCTGACACCAACTTGTCCTTTAATTCATTTAAAGCACTCTGACAATCGTCAGTCCAATTAAACTCCACATCTTTTGCCAACAGGCCAAACAATGGTGAGGCTAGCTTGCTGAAATCTTTAATGAATCTCCGGTAGTATCCTGCTAATCCCAAGAAACTCCGGACATCCCTAACCTTTTGAGGAGGTGGAACCCTCTTGATGAGAGCAATTTTGTTAGGATCCACCTGCAATCCTTGGCAAGAAATGGTATGGCCTAGCACGGTCCCTTTAGTCATTAGGAATTCACATTTTTCAGGACTAAGGGACAAGTTCATCTCGGTACATTTGGTTAGGACTTTTCCCAAGTTGGACAATGCTTCCTGGAAGTTGGCCCCATAAGGAGTAAAGTCATCCATATAGATTTCTACTGCATCATGGACCAGCTCCGAGAAGATGCTCAAGACAACTCTCTCAAAGGTAGCAGGAGCATTGCATAGCCCAAAGGGAAGGACTCGATAGGCAAAGGTACCCCAAGGACAAGTGAAGGTGGTCTTATCTTGGTCTTCCGGGCTGATTTGGATTTGATTGTACTCGCTAAACCCATCCAGGAAAGAGAAGAACTTCTTTCCTGCCAGTCCATCCAACACTTGATCTATGAAAGGTAGAGGGAAATGGTCCTTCTTGGTAGCTTTGTTCAGTTCTTGGTAGTCCACACAGATCCTCCATTTCCCATTTTTCTTGGGAACCAACACTAGAGGGGACACCCATTCACTATCTGAGATGGGGTAAATGAATCCGGCATCCAACAGTTTTTGCAATTCTTCCTTGACAATGTCCTTAAGGGCTGGATTCATTCTCCTCTGAGGTTGCCTAACCGGTTTACAATCCTCTTTGATGTATATATGATGGGTACAGACCGAAGGATGGACTCCTTTCATTTCCTTATAGCTCCAAGCGAAAGCATCAAGGTGGTTGGCCAACAGACTACATAGCTCCTTTTCCTGGGAAGGAGATAGGGAGGAGCTGATCTTCAATGCTTTCTCAGGGCCAAACTCCACATTCTTGACTCTGGGAGTAACAGGGTTGGTTGTACAAAGATCCACTAAGGTGCTAGCTTGGGCATCCTCCACCAATTTCTCTAAAGGTAGTGCACTGGAAGGTGGATTCTGGATCAAGGTCTCGATCAAGTCATCCTCGGTTGGGGGGTATTTTCTAGTGGTATCTAAGGTGCACAGAGTTGCTGAGTACACCTCATCTTCTTCTCCTTCTTCTAACCAGAGTGGTAAGTCATGCTCTAAGGAGGGTTGGGTAGGAGGGTATAGGACTAGCTGCTTGGACATGGGACCATTTTTGATGGTCATGTTTCCTGCACGACAACTTATGTAAGCATCTGCAGTAGCTAACCAAGGCCTTCCCAAAATGAGAGGATATCCAGTAAGCTTGGCCTTTGGTTGCAGAACCAGGAAGTCTGCAGGGTATTCCCAAGAGTCAATAGAGACCAAGACATCCTGCACGATCCCTTCGGGAGTCACGGTGGAGCGATCTGCTAATTGCAGTACTGTCGAGGTCTTCCTCAAGGAACCCTGAAGATTAAGCTTAAGCATGGTATCCCTGGTCATCACATTAATGGCAGCCCCCAGATCAATCAGGGTGTGAGGTATAATAGTGCCATTGATGTGAACATCTACTACAGGACTTCCAGGATCTAGATACTTTGGGTAGATGACTTGTCCTAGCATAAGGTCAGACAGTTGTCCTATGACATTGATAGTTGAGGCATCTTTCTTCCGTCTGCCTGGGTGTTTGAAACACTTCTCCTTAACCAGGTTGTTATATATTGGCACATCCTTGATGGCTTGGAGAAGTGGTATTTTTACACACAATTGCTTGAGCTCACCCAGAAGCTCATCCTCCTCTGGGTTGGGTTGTGTGGTGGCTGTTAGTCTCTCAAGAAAGGGTGGAATAACCTTTGGTTCACTTTCCTGTTTATCTTCCTCATCCTCTGGGGGAGGAGGTTGGCGATCTGGTAGAGTCTTTCCAGATCGAAGATTGATCTCCTGGATCTCCACAGCATAGGTAGGGCATGAGGTTTCCCCAGTGTATACCTGCTGGGCCTGTCTATTGTTGGGGTTCGGGTTCGGTTGAGCAGGCATTTGAGGCTGCCTTGGAGGAGCAGGAGGTAATGGCTGAGGTTGAACTGGTGGTGGAGGCAAGATGGCAGGAGGACTGTTGTATTGGGGCCTCCACCCCGACTGAGGTGCATTCCATTGAGGCTGAGGTTGGGTATGTGAGTGATATGAATGAGAAGTAGGTTGAGTGAGGTACTGAGGTGGATAAGACCATGGAGGAGGCATGGACCATGAAGGATGAGCAGGGGGACCCCAGGAAGGCATAGGAGCCGATTGGTTGGGGCTGTAATAAGCTTGAGATGCCCCTTGCATCCCCTGCTGATAAGGTCTAGATCCCTGTGGCCTCCTTTGGTTGAGGTAGTAGAGAGGCTCTGTGGGAGCTTATGTCCCTTGGTACATGGCTTTAAACCCAGGTAAGGTTGGACACTGATTTGTGGGATGGTCATCCTCACAAATGAAACACACTTCAACCGAATGCAATGGACATTCGTTCTCAGGGTGCCTCCTTGTGCACCTAGGGCAGAAGACAGCCAAGGCTCTCTCAGCCTCTTCTTTCTTTTGCTGAATCCTGAATGTGTCAAGCTGCATGGCAATGGTTTGTCTCACCTCACTCTTAAGATCTTCTAATTGATTTGCAAGCTCATGTTTGGAGAAAGGGACACTAGTTGAGAGGTGGTTTCCTCTACCTTGTTTCCGAGCTGCCCTGGAGTGGTTTCTAAACACTGTCTTGATGTCCTCATAAGGCAGTTGGTAAATGTCCCCCCCAGCTAACATGTGAAGGGTATCTAACAGGTCTTCAGGGAATCCTCGGAGTAGGACCAACTTGAGGGATTCAGGGTCAAGTGTGCACCTAGCCCGCTTATAGCTTAGTTGGAACCTTTCCTCATAATCCTCTACGGACTCATCATTTCCCATGGACATCCGAAAGATTTCCCCCTTTGTTTCCTTAGACCTACAGTAATCCCGGTACTTGGTGTTGAAAGCTTGCTACATCTGAGCCCAAGTGGTGATACTATTCCCAGGTAGGCCCATGAACCAGCGTAGTGCTGCATCCTTGAGAGTGGAAGGGAAAAGTTTCAACTTTTGCTCATCTTCAGTATAGTCATAGGTTCTACAAAGGACAACAAACTCAAACAGGAAGGTGTCTGGATCTTCAGTGGTTAGTCCATGGAAGTGAGGTAAGGCAGAGGGGCTAATGTTCTTCATTTTCATCTCTCCATTGGCCTCTCGGATGGGGAAGGCACCTTCTATTCTCTCATCTTCTCTTCTATTGTCAGCCATAGCTTCAGATGGATTGGTCTCTAACTCTTCTTCTACTATAGGGTCTTTGGATATCTCAGGTTGTTCACCTATAGGTTCTCCTGGGTCACTGTCACCAAAGAAGAGAGAAGGGTGACTCAGTGATGTGGTGGGGGTGTTTGGTAGGAATTTGCCTGATCTATCTCGGTTCCTACGAGGCATGAAATGGAAAAGACTTTCTTTTTCTTTTTGATTGCTTTTGCTTTGCTTTTCTTTTGGTACCTGCAAAACTGAGACATATTGATCTACAACTAACTATGAAAGATGCAAAATTAACTGAAAGCAGGAAAGAACTAATCTACTTTGCTCAAATGAAATTGCAGAAAGGAAATGCTAGTCTACACTTGCATAAAGGAAATGCTAATCTATGAAAGCAGGAAATGCTAATCTATGAAAGTAGGAAATGCTAATCTATGAAAGCAGGAAATGTCTATGCTACGTTTGCAGAATGGAAATGAAGTAAACTACTCAGCAGAAGGCAAGAGTAAGAAAATAGAAGAAAAGCAACAATAACTAATACTCTGACGCTTCCCCGGCAACGGCGCCAAAAAGATGGTGGGCTCCAGTATTGTAGCAATAATGCTACAACTCCTGGAGCTTCCTGTCTCTTAATTTTATCAACCCGGTAGTTCGTACAAACTTGGAAGCGACGGTGTTGTATGCACAAGTACTAGCTCTTGTCGCAGCTGTCACTTGGTCAGCTGGCACAAGTCCGCTAGGGCTCAAGCCAACTTCTATAGGCTCACAGAAGAAGCTTTATCAATGATGGACGAAAGCTAACTCAAAGGAGACTAGTCTAATTGCAGAAGGAAACTGAAAACCAATAAAGCATGGAAACCCTAGGAAACCCTAATTTGACTAGCTAGACCCTAACTATGAAAAACTGTGAATGAAACAACTACCAATAATGCCATTACTTGCAGTGAACTGAAATACATGCATCTAAGCTACTTGCATCTGAAAAATCATGTTTTTGTACTTTTTCATTAAGTGGTTGGATTTATTGTGATGATGCTTTTGATTAGGGTTTGGTTGTGCAGGAGCGGTTGGAATGGAAGGAAAGCATGGGCAAGGTCAGGATGGCTAAGGGAGGTCCCAGAGGGTCTCCAGCATCATTCCACAAAAGCCTATCACGTTCGGATGCTCAGCAACCAAGTTTGCAAGTTTCTACAGGAAGTCTGCAGGGGATCCTACAGGAAACTCAGGGGTTTCTACAGGAAGTCTGTGCAATTCTACAGGATGATTGGCCGTGGAGGTTTTGGGAGATGGTGGAGTGTTGGAGTGGTGTGGAAGGATAGGTGAGATGGAGATGGAGCTGGTGATGGCTTAGGAGCAGAGAAATCAGATGGAGGAAAAGTGCATGCAGAGGTTTGATGTTTGGAAGGATGGGATCAACGAAAGTGTAAGTAAATGGAGCTAAGCGAATAATGGATGAGTTGGAGGGTAAATGCGTTGGTCAGAGGCTGAGTAGGGCTTGAGGAGAAGTCAAGATGAAGAATAAGAAAGTGGAGTGATAAGGAGCAGCGTAAATGAAACAAATGACTTATGCACCAAAACGAGAAATTCATTAACCTATGATAATTGTGCCATGAAACCTATGAGCAGCAATGGAAAACCAAGAAATGAAACTTATGCGTGGAAATGGAATGAAGAAGTATGGTTCAATGTCAAAAAATACATGGATGGATCTTCAATGAAAATGTTTATGTTGCAGCTTGCATGGAAATGAGAAGAACTGCTTTTCTTTTTGGTGGTTGGTTATGGGCTGCACCCCAATCTCTAACAGAGATTGCAGTGAGCCTTTACAACCTTTTTGCTGGAGCTCCAATGATTTATAACTATCCTCCTATTGAACTTAAGCACCTGAAACAAATTCACCATAAACTAATCCTATCTAAGCTCATGAAAAAGACTAAGTTAACAAACTGGAAATTCGAATTGCATGTAAAAGTAAACAAACTCAAAGTGCTGGAACGAAATGCAAACACATTACAACACTGAGGAGATCTATTGCTCTCAGGTTGGGCCCTAACCTGAGAGCTATAGCTCCCTTAGAAACTCAGAATGAAACCAAAATCTGACTGCCTTTATTCATAAACGAAAGTCTGATGACATGCCAAAATGGCTTACAAAACCGAGCTGTAGCTCGTACTTCCAAATTACAAGAATAATGCCAAGGTTCAAAAAGCTTCTATCCAAGGCTACGGCCTCAGTATTTATGCCAAAACGATCATCCAACAGGTGTCCTTGATTTTAGGAGCTCGGCTGTCCAACTGAAGTTTAACTACGGATCCTGTAGGACAGTCATAACTACTGTTCCTGTAGAACAGTTATAACTGCTGTTCCTGTAGAACAGCTGGCTGCTTCTAAGCTCGGTGGGGAGATGGATTTGAGCTCGGAGCTATGGTGGGAATCACGAGGAATGTCCCCAAGACCGTGGACATCCTCTCCTAAAAACCAGCAATGCCACCTCATTGTCTCCTTGTCTCCTTTCTCGTTGTCTTTTCTCCCTTTTAATGCCAAAAACCTGAAAGCATCATGCATTAGTCACGTAGATAGAATGTCTACCCTTCTTCCTACAAACAACACGAATAAACCAAGAAATGAATGCATAAGCAATACAAAATGAATGGTTTGAGCAGAGCAAGTAGGCCAAATGAGCCCAAATTGTACCAAAAATTGGGGCTCATCACTACCCATGGTCTGCGGACCATGGGATTGTATAAATAGAGCGAGGCTCTAAGTGTAGAGGAACGAAGAAATAGAAGAAGAGAAATATAAGTGATTGAGTCGAAGTGTAAAGTGTGGCTGTGGGTCGTAGAGTAGGAGAAGGCTTTGCAGCTGAGTGCATAGAGGCCTAGTAGTCTGCAGCTGAGTGCACAGACCCCTACAGCTGAGTGTGGAGGGCAGGTCGAGTCTGTAACCATTGGAAGAATCAATGAATAGAAGTTTTGCTATAATTTTGTGTATCATTTCCTGGTTTAATGCATGATTCGATATAATTTGCAAATACATTGTTTATTAACTGCGCAATCGTATATGAATGCTTTGTATTGCTAATTATAAGACATTCAAGTAGTCAAAGGTAGTTAATTAACGCTGGAAGATAAGTAAGATCTCGGGTAATAGCGCAGAGCATGACACAACCCTTGGTTAGGGTTGTGCGAAGGTAGGGTATTAGGCCACGAGGGATGGGAAGTGCGCGAAGCAACCTGCATGGTGGAGAAAACAAAGGACCAATTGAACCCCTCAGACATCTCAAGGGTACGAAAACCTAGTTCTAGCACCCTCCCATACTTCTTTGGGTGAGACCTCAGTCCGCACTCCGCGGACTATTGTCGAAAGGGCCAGTAGTATAGGGAGTTGTTTGGCTAATTAACTTTGAACTAGGGTCAGGCCCCAATAAGCAAACAAATGGTTCTATTACTGGGACAGGGATCTGGATAGAGATGTCTAAAGTCGTATCACTGGAATCCAACAAAGAAAGGAATTGAAGAGTGGTTGGACAGAAAGATTCACGAGTTCACGGCGCAAGAAAACATGAATCCACGACTATCAAAGGAAGAGTGGTTAGATTTCTACTTGTATACGGAGATCCACGCAATTTTCTTTGCATCCTTCCCTATTGATTTGTACGAGTGGATCGCGAATCTAGTAGATAGCCAAGGAAGGTGTAAACTCGACAAACCTATTGTGTGGACTCTAGAATTGGTGCGTAGACTGGAAGCATTGGAAGATAAGATCGCGCACGCTGTCGATCACTGGCTCGATCAAATCATAGGAGGATTCATCACCGAATTTACGATAGATAATTTAGTCAGCGATAGTGAGGCAAAACAACGTTTCCTCAAGGGACCGCAAGGTAAGTACGTTAAATCTTTGAACACTTGGATTAAAATTCTACTGTGTGAAAAACGGGTTATGAGAATAAATTGATGTTTGGGGCTACGCAGAGTGGGAAAATTTACAGAAATGAAGGTAGCACTAGCCCCTTGATTTCACCTCCATGAGGGGGCAAAGAAGAGCTTGCGAAGGTTTCACCAAGAAGTGCGATTAATCTGATAAGGCAGAGAATTCCATGCATACCACGCCCATCCACACCACCACCAGTTTCATTGTCTTCACCCCCGACTTCGCCCATACCACCTCCACCACCACCGCGAAGCAGTATGGCCAGCGCAATAAAGCTACCAGTGTTCAAGGGAGTAGGGAATGAAGATCCGGAATAGTTTTGGTTCGTGATGAAAGCTGTATGGCAAGCACATGGTGTCATGGACGACAATATAAACAAGGAAACGTTGGTCAACGCTCTGCAAGATCGCGCGCTGACCTGGTACATTAAGCATTCCAATGAAAATTTGAATGCAAGGATAGCGGATATCCAATTTGTGATAAACAAATAATTTAGCAGGCCAAAATCGGAGGCATAGTCGATCATCGAATTCAAGGAAATCAAAATGCTACCAGGCGAAACCCCATGGGAGTTGGATCGAAGACTGAAGTGCACAATTCGCGAAGCAAACATGACATTAACAAATGGGCAACACCACGAATGGTTTGTAGCATTGTTAACACCGCATCTATGGAACACGTTGTTGCAACAAAGGCTAACCACTTAGGCTAAGGCTTTGGAGGTCACGATGAGATTGCATGAGACTCCAATACAAGATCCTAACCTGGGAGTTCAACAAATTCACGTGCAGTTGAAAAAATTATGCCTTGAGATGAAAAGTTTGGAACAAGATAGGACAGCTCACCTGGAAGTGTGTGACGAGGTATGGTGCGTAAAATGCAAGGGCCAGGGGCTTGACAAGGACCATTGCCCGGTGTTGGCAAATTATCTTGTGGGAGGAAGGCCAATGCCACTAAGACCAGAGGCATAAGCAAGACCAAGTGTAGCACCTATGTTATAGTGCACGATTTGTCAGATAGGAGGAAAGCATGCTATAGATAACTGCCATCTATTACATAAGTATACGCAGAATTCACAGTAGTTGTTCTGTAATTTCTGCAGGTCAGTAGGACATGATGAGCGCACCTGTAGAAGTTATGAACAGACAATGGATTGAACTCCTACCTACAAAGTTCTGGCTGAAACACGGGCCCCCGATCAAAACACAAGAATGGCGCACACTAGATTTTAGGGGCGCGGACGAGGCCGGGGTGGAGTGGGACCAAGAAGAGGTCGCGGACAACTGATATGTTACAATTGTGGAGGGCCAGGACATTATGCCTACGATTGTACGAATCCAACACGGCCATAATGCTTGTATTGTACATTGTTTGATCATGGGACATTGGACTTTCCAACATTGTTAGCAAGGTTGTGCGATAAAGGAGCACTCCAACCTCCCCTGACTTAGAACCTGCCAATGATGAGGTTTGAGCCGCGCGATGAATACCCTAATGTAAATATTGTGCTCCAAAGTGGTATTACTACAGGGGATGATAAAGGAAAGTAGCCTGAAGAAAGTACCTGGGTTCGCAAGGCCCCAATGAAGGAACCATAGTTTGATTTGGAGTGCGCTAAGGAGACCTTCATGGAAGCTAAAAGGAGCTTCGCTGGTGCCTCCACTTCAGGAAGTAAATACATATTGGAGCTGGAAATGGACCCATCGATGCTCACTACATTCTTGGAGACATGCATGAAGCTGCTGTGTGATAGCTAGGCTGTAAAGGGGTTGTAAGAATTCTTTACTAGATGCGTTGGGACCGTGCCTGGAGAACTGTGTGTAGTCCGGAAGCTCGGGAAGAACACGACGTGAAAAGGAAGGGAGATGAGATTGACCGTGCAGATCAGGGAATATGAGATGGACCAAGTGATTCTAGACCTAGGATCGAACGTGAATGTCCTGCCAAAGTAGACATGGGCAGGCCTACGCTACAATGGTATCCTATCCAACTATGAGTAACGAACGAACAAAACATCCTACCTATGGGGAGATTGCAAGGAATCATAGTAGACATCGAAGGAGCAAGTGTGCTAGCAGATTTTGAAGTGATAGAAATTGTTGATGATAGCAATTCCTACCCCGCGCTATAGGGAATAAATTAGGCCACTTACATGAATGGAGTGATAAATCTAAAGAAGCACAAGATGATCTTTGAAAAAAAGTCTCTGCGCATAGTGGTACCTTTAGACCCTGTAGAAGGATCGCGCTACACAAAGCCAGTGCGTGACAATGACAGCTACGATGATCTAGACTACATCTACAAGATAACCATGCAGGAGCAATATTGGGTAAATCCAACCGTGGATGGCCAAATCTCTTGGGAGCATGAAAGCTCCTGCACATCATATTTTGACGAGGAGATAGAACTATGGTAGAACCGGTTACACGATGTAACCACGCTCAACTATAACATGATGACAAGGTCGCTGCACTATGTGGCAACAGAGGTAAGATATCTACCTACGTATGACAGGTCGAGTGAGGTGGATGACTTCCTAAACAAATTTGAAAGATAAGTATCGAAACAATAGCGTTTCGATGCTCTAAAATGGGTACTGCGAGCTATGCCTGCAAGATGGTGGGGGATTCACCAAAGAAGTTTTGAGGACTAGCAGGAATGCAGAAGGATGATGCTCATGCGGTTTGGGAAGCCTCAGATGCGATTTAAAGATAAGTAAGATGGACAAACCGGCCCGCACACCCACCTATCTAGGTGGATACAGGCATATGGTGCGAAACCTACGTGAATGCACACTGTCCTCGCGATAGGAGACACGATCAGTAAGTAGGTACGAGTAAGGAAATGGTGTGAATGACCCCTCTGGATGGGACCATGAAGTATGGGAAAACCAAGTGCGCAAAAGAATATCCATGCAGAAGCTTTTAACAAAGTACGCGAAGCACTGAACAAGGTTCACAATGTGAGGTGGACTGACTGGGACCTGCGCGTACCAGCGGTTCTCTGGGCTCATAGGACCACATGAAAAAACCTGACCGCGCAGGCACCACCAAGGCTGGAGTATGAAGCAACCAAAATAAGCCCTATAGTACTTGGAGAACTTAGAACACGCATGATAGCACCAATAGATACGACGGTTTGCAGAACCTTGGAAGTAGAAATCCAATAGGGAAATCTTAGACTCCAAGAACTTGAAGAAGAAAGGATACAATTAAGGAAGAAAAGCGCTTTGGTGGATGCAGAAGTCAAGAAGTTGGAGGATGAGATAAAGGAAGATTTTATCGAAAAACAATCCAGGGTGATAAGGCAGGATGTGTACGATCGCGATGACAGGTTTAAGGCCTATCGCCGCGAATTAATCAGTCTGATGCCTTGGCTTGGACTGCACATTGCTAAGCGTATTGACCAGGGTAGTGCATTGCAGATGGTAAAGTGCGCGATGCCGACCGTAATAATAAAAGGTGGGTATTCTCTAGGAAACATGATGGATGACAGGATGAAACTTTTCACAGGTGGTGCCACCACCTAACTAGCTGAAGGAAGAATAGTCTTAGCGCTCTAGGCAATTGAAAGGGAGCGCGGGACTATGAACTATTTTGCTTGGGAGCTGCGTGATGTTGGAGCTACACGCAGAAGCAAAGAGTCACAAGGTCTGTGACCACGCACGGGGGGTTGCGTTGTTGCGTGGGTTGACCAGAAAGTGACTGAATTGAGACCAAATGGAGCAGGCGATAGGTATTTAAGACGCGATTTATGGGCAAGATTTGGGAAAATCTGTCGCCAAGGGAGCATTAATGAACTGGATTTGGGGGAACAGTTGAATTCAAATTCAAAAAGCGCTTAAATTACAAAGGGTTTCACAACAAACAACACTTGGTCATTTGCGAATTGAGCTATTGAGCAGAGCCCTGATTTTTGTGTGTCGAGAATTGATTGAGCCCTTGAGTTCACGAGTGTTAGATTTCTAGATTGATACGATGGCAACAGGTGAGGATGTTATGGAGATAATAGAAATGACCGTCGAGGAGGCCGCGCAGGCCCTGACTATGGGGGATGCTCCAGAAGGTGTCGGGATTGTGGCAGAAATCCCGAAATCACTGCGCATGCCAAGACCCAAGAAGGACAAACAAGCGATGGTTCCCATACATGTGTCCCCGTGGAACTTGCTGCACACCAAGCTATCAATGGAGGAGAAGGGTAAAGTTGTTACCATAGAGATCGGTGAAGAAGAGGAAGACCTGGAGGACCTAATCATCGCAGAAGACGAGGATGAAGGCATGGAGGAGGAACCTCAACTTGCGCACCCCTCGACAAAGTTTCCCGCCTATGTCCCCCCGTGAAAAGGGAAGGCTAAAGTGCCCAAGGACCTAGACGATACCAAGAGCTCGCTCCAGATTCCGCTCCTCCTAGACAACATTATTTTTTAGGGCATGCACCTGGGATGGGTGTCGAGCCTAAAATTTGAAGATTGGGACCTCGCTAACCATGAGAAGTTCCCTCACCTTGAGACCAGGCACCTCATGAAGCCCAAGCAGAACACTGCAATGGGGGTTACAGAATTAGAGCTATGAAAGTGGTTGCACGGAGTGGAAAAGGTTGGGCTACTGAACCTGCTCTGGGTGCCGCATTTCCACCGCGCCCCAATAACCATTTTTGTCATCAGGTAGCTGCTCTTCCTGGTGCATGATGGGTGTTTGTGGCTGGAGGAGCCCATCCCCATCATGACAAACTTGATTCACTGCATCTCCCGGCTTCCATGCAAAGGAGAGGACCCTGCGGACATCTCGAAGGGGAAGAGCAGTGACTTGGCCATCGCGGAGGCCATGAAGAAAAAATACAAGCTGGCAAAGAAGAAAAGGGGCTACACCATATCTAGCATCAGTGACAAAGTAGTGAAAGTGGCAACCCAAATATTGGCTGGTAAGGTTATGCACAAGTGCCGCACAGACGAAGTGCCTGCACCAGTGGTCGCACTGGCTAAGCAATACGTGGAGGGGGTCCAGTTTAACTAGTCCGAGTTCCTCTACAAGGAGTTTTTAGAGAATTGTCGCAAAGCTTAGGAATAGGGAAAAATGTTCCACTATGCATGGCTTCTGTTGTCCATAGTGCTCATGGCAGGCGAATTACCAGAGGATAGCCAATTCCCCATAATTGATAGGGACCTGCCAGAGGCTGCGAAGTACGCTTCACTTTGGGCCAGAAAGGATGCCAAGAGGATCCGCGACAATAAAATATTGTGGATGTTCATGGAGATGAACATCAGAATGGGGATCAACCGTAAGCCACGGTTGTCGCCCACTATCTACAACAGCTTGTAGAGTTTTTCAGAATTCAAAGCGGACATCCATATCATTTACATCAGAGCACGCAAGGACCTCACCAAACAATGGATAAAGCTACCCTTTGTAGCCATGTACAACGTCATCTTTAACATATTGGAGGCATGGCCACCGGAGTGGCGTGCCCCAGACATGACGGAGATAGAGAAGTCGGCGGCACAAAGAAAGAAAGACGAGGCCAATCTGCCCATCACACAGTTGGTGTTATGAAACCGGGTCACAAAAAGATAGAAAAGATAGATCAATGCCTTAGAAATAAGCTTCTTTGAGGGGGAAACCTCCTTTACATTACAAAAATGAATAATTCTTAGATGATACAAATGATAAGGCCTCCTTTCTATATATAGGAGTCTAAGGGGTCATAATATAATTAGAGCCAACATAACAATAATAATGTAAGGGCACAATAATAACAATAGTGGCCTTCTATGGGGCACAATAGTAACAATATGGCGACTACATGGGTACAACAATATAATAAGGGGGTTGTACTAATAACAATAAGGGGTTACACTAGTAGTATAGTAGCCTAACATGCCCCTCTCCTTCAAAAAGTGTTGTCCTCAACGCTTGAGTAGTTCTTGATGATTCTGTATAAAATTCTTATCCTCCCATGTGGAATCTTCAGTGGGTAAGTTCTTCCACTTGATGAGATACTCTGAAATTGATCGATTTTGTAGCTGTCGGGTTCTTGTTTCTATGACTGCCCCAAGTTCCAATATGATTTTGACTTCCTCTTCAAGTTCTAGCAATATTGTTTGAGTTGGGATCTTATGCAACTTTTGAATGAGTGGGCACACTTCTTCGTCCTTCTTCCATTCATCCCTTGCTTTGTTTATCCAATCTAGTTGGATAATAGAAATAGCACAAAACAATGCTTCCACGTCCTCATCCTTTCATGAGAGTGCATCTGAAACAAAATTTTGCTTCCCTTTTCTATAGATGATGTCATAGTCATAACCCAACATATTTGTGACCCATTTTTTCTATTCTTCTAAAGATAATATTTGTTCTAAAAAGTATTTAAGACTATCATGATCCATTTTTACCTTGAAGTGTCTTCCCATTGGGTAAGGTCGTCATTTCTTAAGTGCATGTAATATTGCCAACATTTCCTTCTCATAAATAGCTTGCTTGAGATGTAGCCGTAAAAATACCCAATCAACTACATTAAAACATTTTTCACTACGATGTTGATCTACCTGTTGTTTCATTCAATTCTGCACCAAAGTGGCGTTATCCTTTAAAAGTTGGAGAACTTGTTGTTGATGCTCGATGTGATCTTTCATTGCTTGAACCTTTTTCTTCTTGATATGTCCTTATATTTAGAGTTTGAGGAGTGGTAATTTCTTCCAATGCTTTACAAGATATGGTCAGATTCATTTCTTGATGCTCGATGTGATCTTTCACTTCTTGAAAATTTTTCTTCTTAATATGTCTTTCTATCTTGATAGTTTGAGGAGTGGTAATTTTGGCCAATGCACTACAAGATATGGTTGGATTCATTTATTCTTTCTTGATGTGATCTTTCACTTCTTGAACCTTTTTCTTCTCGATATGTCCTTCTATCTTGAGAGTTTGAGGAGTGGTAATTATTGCCAATTCTTTACAAGATATGGTTGGATTCATTTCTTCTTTCTTGAGGGTTGGTTCATGGTGTATATCCTCTTCTTTTGATGTTTCTTGATCCTTTTCTTCCTCCTCTTCATAATCTATGTAAAATAATTTCTTCTTAGCACACTTATGACCTTTAGTGCATTTTCTATCACAATTGTAACAATGCCCTTTTTCTCTTTTTTATTTCAATTGTTGTGGTGTCACCCTTGTAGGTTGTGGAAGGCTAGGAGAAACAACACTTCCATGTTTATATTTGTGAGGGGTAGAATTCCTTGTTTCCATAATTTTTCTTTCCACTTTTCTTGCCAACTTGAAAGCATTCTCCAATGAATCAGGTTCCCAAAGACGAACCTCATGTTGAATGTTATCCTTTAAAGTCCCTATGGAGACATCAATGCTATGCTTCTCTAGAATATCATTTTCCCTTATATTCAATTTTTTAAAGTCCTCAATGTACTCTACCATTGGACAATTTTGTTTGAGATTTATAAATTGGCTAAAGAAGGTGTTTCTATTTGTATCCTCATAATGTGCTATCATTTCCTCTATGAAAATTGACCACGTGACAAGTGGTTTATGAGAACAAAGCCCTTTATACCATAAAAATTGATTCGGTTCTAAATAATTAGATGCAATACATACCTTTTGTAACAGTGGTACACCATGTAGATCAAAATATTTCTTCATCTGTAGTATCCAATTTACCGGATCCTTGCCATCAAACTTCCTCATCTCACTTTTTCTTGATTTTAGGAGCTTGATCTTGAAACGACTATAAATCTATAATTTCGGAACTTCCAGTTTTGAAATCGTGAGTTGCATTGGTCCTCTGCGTCCTCTTTCCAATGCCACCAGTTTGATCGAAATTGGATTCTCCAAGAAAGAGTTATGCACAATCTCCCAAGATGACCTGATTATACACCTTTTCAAAATAGAAAAATTGAATGACGTGCCACGTGTCATTGTTTTGACCTTCGGATTTGAAAAATTCACACAACAAACTACAGTCTGTCCTCTTTCTGCAACTTTTTACGAAATTTTAATCTAATTTTCAGAGAGAAAGTTATGACGATTTTCCCAAGGTCACCTATTTAAGATGTATTTCGGGAGTCTGCAAAAACCCTAACTTCCTCAAATCATATATCCGACAATATAGCGAGACAAGATCTGACATTCGGACTTGAGGTTCAGACTGATTTCTTCTCAAATGAGTTTTCTTTTTAGCTTCTGAAACATCACCAAAAGAAGTTATAGCGACAATGCCACGATGACCTGTTTGGAGCAACGAAAACCCTAGAATCCAAATCTCTAGGACCAAATGTTATGAAACCAGCTCACAAAAAGATAGAAAAGATAGATCAACGCCTTAAAAATAAGCCTCTTCGAGGAGGCAACCTCCTTTACATTACACAAATGAACAATTCTTTGATGATACAAATAACAAGACCTCCTTTCTATATATAGGAGTCTAGGGGGTAATAATATAATCATAGCCGACATAACAATAATAATGTAAGGGCACAATAATAACAATAGTGGGCTTCTATGGGGCACAATAATAACAATATGGGGACTACATGGGCACAACAATATAATAAGGGAGTTGTACTAACAATAATAAGGGGTTACACTAGTAGTATAGGGGTTACAAAAGTGTTGCCGTCAATGCTTGAGTAGTTCTTGATGCTTCTGTATAAAATTCTTTTCCTCCCATGTGGAATCTTAAGCAGGTAAGTTCTTCCAATTAATGAGATACTCTGAAATTGATTGATTTCATAGCTGTCGGGTTCTTGTTTCTGTTACTGCCCCAGGTTCCAATATGATTTTTCCTTCCTCTTCAAGTTGTTTTTCACTTCCTTTCTTCTGTGATGATTTCTCCTATCGTTGCTTCCTTTCTTCACAGCAAGACTGGATGAAATTGGCAGTGCAGTGCAAGACTGCACCAGCATGTTAGAAGAATCATTTGAGGTCCTCACAAATATGTTGGAGGACCCTAACATCCAGCACTTAGAGATAGAGGCATGAGAACTCCAACAACAGTATGACAATGTCAAAGGAACTACGCAGACGGTGGCCCTCACTCAGAGGCTCACACGGATGCAACAAGCTAAAGCGTTGAAAGAACAGGTGGACGCGGCACGACACAAGCAAGCAGTCTTGAAGGCGCACGTTCAGCCTTGGATCGACGAGGCCTTCACCATAACAATAGGAATTAAAGGCAAGCTTGCACAAATGTAGGGGATGCATGCATTGATGTAGAGAAGCACTTCTGACATAGAAGTCTCAAAACAACGTATGCAGCAGATCCAGCAAGCAGCAGCTCAATGTGTTGTTGACCTTGCCACAGTTCGGGAATAGTTGGAGGGACTCGAGAATAGTTACGATGTTTGTGTTGGGGGCTTGTTGGGCATGGAATCCCCCCAAGGCATGTTTTGGGGCTTAAAGCCCAAGTTTTGACCGAATCTTGTTGTAAAAGCTCCGCGAATTGCGGGCGCGGGGCATGAAAGTATAATAGAGTCACAGGGTTGTCCACCCTAGTTTTTGTAATGAAATTTCGGCTGGATAGACCTACCCATGGTTCGTGGACCATGGGATTGTATAAATAGAGCGAGGCTCTAAGTATAGAGGAATGAAGAAATAGAAGAAGAGAAGTCTAAGTGATTGAGTCGAAGTGTAAAGTGTGTCTATGGGTCGTAGAGTAGGAGAAGGCTCTACAACTGAGTGTGTAAAGGCCTAATAGTCTGCAACTGAGTGCACATACCCCTGCAGCTGAGTGCGTAGGGCAGGTCAAGTCTGTAACTGTTGGAAGAATCAATAAAGAGAATTTTTACTATAATTATATGTATCTTTTCCTGGTTTAATGCATGATTGGATATAATTTGCAAATACACTGTTTATTAACTACGCGATTGTATATGAATGCTTTGTATTGCTGAATGATTTGTATTGCTAATTATAAGACATTCAAGTAGGCAAAGGTAGTTAATTAACACTGGAATATAAGTAAGATCTCGGGTAATAGCGCAGAGCGCGACACAGCCCCTGGTTAGGGCTGCACGAAGGCAGTGTATCAGGCCACGAGGAACGGGAAGTGCACGAAGCAACCTGCGTGTAGGAGCAAACAAAGGACCAGTCGAACCTCTCAGACATCTCAAGGGTGCGGAAACCTGGTTCTAGTACCCTCCCATACTACTTCAGGTGAGACCTTAGTCCATGCTCCATGGACTATTGCCGAAAGGTCCAGTAGTATGGGGATTTGTTTGGCTAATTAACTTGGAACCTGGGTCAGGCCCCAACAAGGCAACAACTCAATGTACATAAATGATATATAAATCCAACAAAACCTGGGAAGGATGCCATATAAGAGTGAGATGTCCCTAACCCAGGGTCTTTGACATAACCCTGATGGCATGAATCTACATCATGAAAATAGATGAGTTGATGTCAAGCATGGTAGAAGCTGCCTGATTACTAGTTAATGAGGTAAACTAGTAGCAAACATGAGAGACTCCACCAATGAGGAAAATGGTTCCCAATGTACCTAGTACAATCCGCTAAGTGTGAATGAATGAGCTCACGTCAAACACCAGTGAACTCAACGAATCAAGATCCAATGAGTAAACCCACTATTGATTGCAAGGAATCCTGCCATTGAGGTCTGGAAGCTCCAAGATACTACTGGTTCCTAGATTAAGCTCCTAGATAATGGGATGAAATCAACAGGAGAAGATTTGTAGAAGGAGGGCCTTGATGTATCCCCCATCAATCAACACAAAACATACCAGAATGATGTAATGGATGAAGTGATGAAGTATAACTGGCATTGGGATGGACGAATAAAAAAAGGTCAATATGCTGCTGGAGATGGGCGATAGACGCTGAGACTTCCCTTGAACACATAGTGACATGACACAAGAGTGATTCAGAAGCATGACTAATGAGCACCATGTGATATCATGCAACAATGCAGGAGGCATCAAAGTATGCTCCATATGACTGGAAGAGTAACCAACAGGAGGAGTAAATAGACTCATATGGATGGTACAACTCCTAAGGAAACTAAAACCCAACTATGAGACAATGAAATAGACAAGTGTTGTGTTCAAGGGAAAAGAAAAATATGTTATTGTTTGATGACTAATGGAAATAAATGTTCCCTCCCTTCTCTTTTTATAAGTTACTTTTTTGTAAAGTTGTCCCCCAAGTCTGAAAAAGAGATCAAAGTATACAAGGGAGAACCTCCTAGCCATAGTAGGTTAGGGTATTCCTTTTTCGTAACAAGTCTATCCCTGTCTAGAAAATGGTTAAACTTATACTGGGTAGACGACCCTTCAAGTAATTTTACGAGCATGAAGGAGACAAGTTCACTCAGAAACTTTATCTAAATTAAGGAGTCTGAAAAGAGCTTAAAGAAAAATCCTCTTGGAGGAGCGAGTGGTATAGAGGATAACAACTGGTTCTGGTAGTCTTGGAACTGCTCATGACATAATGAGGACAAGAGGCTAGCTAATAGGTTGGCTAATAGGACCACTCATCGCAACGATTCCTCCAAGAAAGGGTAAAACACTAAGTGAAAGCAATTGGTATTGCAAGCTGATGATGAGGATGGAATGAAGAAACCAAGGCTCATCATGTAAAAGTGTGTTGATAGAAGTGGAAATCACAAAGGATAATGTGTGGAATCCTCTTGCGGTATGGCTAGAAATATGACGAAGTAGAGGACATGAGGCTTAAATTGTAGGTCATGGTGGGTCAGAAGGAGGGATTCTAAAAGAGAATAAAATTATTGCATGGACACCAAAATGGAAAGGAGGTGCTATAATACGGTATCCATGATCAGGTAAGCTCTACCACCAAGTGACAAAATACATAAAAGAGAGTGGCTAAAGTCACAACTTGATGGGGTCAGGCCTAAGGCATAAGTATGACATTTATGGTCAATAGTGCATCAGTGATGGTGATATATGACCTACCCCTATATGGCAGGTTTAAAAGAATCACATATAAGGTCCAATGGACATCGCAATAAAAACACCAATGTATCCTGTAAAAACCATCTAGAAAGACTAGAACCATGGTTAAATCACATAATGGAAGAGATTAAACATGGATTAGGTACCAGGGAAGATATCCTAGGAACCCTAAATATATTGTCTGGAGAGAAAATATAATAGTTATCTCATGATGATATTAAGACATTTTTCAAAAATCATTCTAAGGCTTCTAGAAACAAGGGTAGAGCGAGTCAAGATTTGGCCAGTTCCACTTCCTCCAACACATCTATCAAGAGCGAAATTGGAAACATGTTGGAAGACTTTAAAAGTGAAATGTTGCATACCCTTTCTCTATAAATAGACACTAATGAACATGCAGATCAAGAGGAAGCAAGAGGAAGTAGAGAGAGCCTTAGCTATCTTTTTCCCTAGATGCACTAGAAGGCACCCCAGAAATGAATGTCCATTGAATGTTATAGAGGTCTTCTTAGACTGTGAGGAAAACCACTCCATAGATAAGTTCCCTTCTATGCCTAAATTGAAAGTTGTATATCAAAGAATTGAAGGTGGGGTTGAAAAACTCTGTTATGTCAACCAAAGGAGGCCTCAAGGACCTCAACCATACCAGTAGGGCATTCAAAGGGCATCCTATTCATATTAAAATCGTAATCAGAACGCATCCCTTCCCCCTTGGTGTTCTACTACTCATCCTTCATGTTACGCACCTTCTCCTTCGTCTTCTGCAACTCAATACCCTTCCCAACCTTCCAATTACTCATTTTAGCCATATGATCCCCCACATCCTTAGTGGAATACCCCATCACAAGGGTGGATTCCCCCATTCAACCAACCTCCAGCCTCACTTCCTCCACCTCCATCTCAACCACAACTCCTTCATCTTGCTCCACCTAAGCAACCTAAGATGCCTGCTCAACCAAGTTTGAACCCGAACAACAAACAAACACAGCAGGTCTATAGTGGAGAGACATCCTACATTGCCTATGATGTGGAAATTTAAGAAATCAACCTCAGGTCTGGAAGAGTTCTTCTAGATAACCGACCTCCATCTCCACCTGAGGAGATTGAAGAGGAAAAGGAAGAAAGTGTTCCTAAAGCTAATCAACCTCCTTTTCCTGAAAGATTGATCCATTCTAGTCAGCACACCCCAGAAGAGACCGAACTTCTGGGAGAATTGAAAAGCTTGTGTGCTAAAATCCCACTCCTCGAAGCCATTAAGGATGTCCCCATCTACAAAGAGCTAATCAAGGATAAATGCTTCAAACATACTGGGAGGAGAAAGAAAGACACCCCTACCATTAATGCCATTGGTAAATTGTCTGACTTAATGCTGGGGAGAGTGATTTGCCCAAAGTATTTAGACCCTAGAAGTCCTATAGTAGATCTTCACATTGATGGCATCATTGTCCCCCACACCTTGATTAATCTTGGGGATGCCATCAATCTAACGACTAAGGATACCATGCTCAAACTGAATCTCCAAGGATCACTGAGGAAGACCACAACAATATTGCAGCTTGCACACAGATCCACAGTAGCTCTTGAGGGAGTTGTTGAGAATGTGATGGTATCTATTGATTCCTGGGAGTACCCTGCTGACTTCTTAGTTCTCTAGCCTAAGACCAAATTCAATGATTATCCTCTCATCCTTGGAAGGCCATGGCTAGACACTACTGATGCTTACATAAGTTGTAGGGTTGAGAACAAGACCATTATGAATGGTCATTTATCCAAACAACTGGTCTTGTATCCTCTTGCTCAAGCATCCTTAGATCATGACTTACCCTTGTGGCTAGAAGAGGAAGAGGAAGATGAAGTGTACCATACCACATCCTACCCAATATGTACCCTATATACTATTATAGGAGGGGGGTAACCTAATGAAGATGACATAATTGATCAAATCCTCCATAACTAGCCCCCAAAGACCATACCTCTTAATGATCTAGTGAAGAAATATGAAGATACCCCTTGGACTGATTTGTCCCTATTTTATTCAAGTCCTGCTCATATCAATATGGTAGAATTTGGTACATCTAAAAAATTGAAAATAAACCTGTCGCTCTTAGCCCATCAGGAAGAGAACTTGTGCAACATGGTTGAGAGGGCACTTGGATGCTTTTTCCTAGAGCTATAAGGAAATGAAGGGAGTTCACCCTTTGGTGTGTACTCACTGCATCTACATCAAGGAAGGCTTCAAACTAGTGCACCAACCTCAAAGGAGAATGAGCCTAGCTCTCAAATACATAGTCAAAGAAGAACTGCAGAAGTTGTTGGATGTAGGGTTCATTTACCCCATCTCAGATAGTGAGTGGGTGTCTCCTCTAGTTCTAGTCCCAAAGAAGAATGGAAAATGGAGGATTTGTGTGGACTATGGAGAGTTAAACAATTCTAATATAAAAAGACCATTTCCCTTTACCTTGCATTGATCAAGTCTTGGATGGTCTTGTAGGGAAGACGTTCTTCTCTTTCTTGAATGGATTTGGTGGTTACAATCAGATCCAGATCAGCCCAGAGGAACAAGGTAAAACCACGTTCACTTGTCCTTGGGGTACCTTTGCGTATAGGTTCCTTCCTTTTGGATTATGTAATGCTCTTGCCACTTTTCAAAGGGTAGTTCTGAGCATCTTTACTAAGCTAGTCCATGACTCTGTAGAAATCTATATCAATTATTTCACTCCCTATGGGTGTGATTTCCTGGAGGCTCTCTCTAACTTGGGGAATTATTAAATAAGTGCATTGAAATGACCCTATCCCCTACTCCGGAGAAGTGTGAGTTCTTGATGAAAGTAGGGACTGTTGTAGGCCACTCAATATCCCAGGAAGGACTACAAGTGGACCCAAATAAAATTGCCATCACAAAAAGGGTCCCTACTCCTCAAAAGCAGAGGAATTTCAGGACTTTCTTGGGCTTAGAAGGATACTATAGGAGTTTATCAAATACTTTAGCCAAGTAGCCTCACCATTATTTGGATTGTTGGTCAAAGACTCTGAATTTTGCTAGTCATAAAGTTGCCAAGAGGCCCTAGAAATCTTAAAGGACAAGTTGACAACTGCACCCATACTCCGAGGCCTAAATTGGGCTCTTCCTTTCGACATCCATGTTGATGCCTCTGAGAAAGCTATAGGAGCATCTCTATGCTAGATAGATGACAAGTTGCCTTATGCCATTTACTTCATTAGTAAAAATCTATCCAAGGTTGAATTAAACTACATTGTGACTAAAAAGGAGCTCCTAGTTGTTGTCCATTCCTTGAACAAATTTAAACACTACATCACTGGTTATCATAACTTTGTGCATACTGACCATGCTTCTATTAAATATTTGATGAACAAGCCTGATGTGAATGCTAGAATTATTAGATGGTTTCTTTTATTACAATAGTTTGATTTAACTATCATTGATAAGCCAGGTAGGGAAAATGTAGTTGTAAATTTTTTGTCTAGACTTGCTTTGCCTACATGTGAGGAAGGGATGGTTAATGATCAATTACCGGATGAGAATTTATTTTCTATTTTAGTTCTCTCTCCATGGTTTGCTGACATAGCCAATTACCTAGTTTCTGCACAGTTCCTCCAAATATGTCATCCAAGGGAAAGAGTAGAATTGTAAGGAAGAGCGCCCATTCACTTGGATTGGGGGAAATATCTTTAAGCTAGGCCTAGATAAATTCTTAGGATATGTGTCACAGAGGAGGAAGTCTTTGACATCCTTCTGACCTGTCATGATGGGCCTTGTGGAGGCCACTTTGCACCCAAGAGGATAACCTTCAAGGTACTGCAAGCTAGATACTACTAACCCACTATCCACCAAGATGAAAGAATATACACCAGTTGATGTGATTAGTGCTAGAGAATGGGGAAGCCTACTCCCAAGGATGAAATTCCCTTGCAGTCTCAAGTGGCTCTAGAGCCATTTGACAAGTGGGGTATGGATTTCATTGGGCCCATTGATCCACCATTAGGGCAGAAAAAGTACATAATTGTATCCACTAATTATTTGACAAATTGGGTTGAGACCAAGGTTATCAAGGTAGCAATAGAAGAGAAAGTAGTTGAGTTCTTAACGGATAATATATTCTACAAGTTTGGGTACCCTGGATAACTAGTCACTGATAAGGGAGCTCAATTCACATAACACCTAATTCAAAATTTGTTGAGGCAACATAATATCAAACAGAGGAAGTCAATTTCCTATCATCCTCAGGCCAATGGATAAGTATAGGTCACTAACAAAGCATTGGAAGGAATTCTCACTAAGTTTATGAGTAGCAATAGAAAATATTGGGTTGACAGACTTGTGGAGGCCACTTGGGCCTATAATACAACCTAGAGGACAACCACTAGCTTTAATCCTTATGACTTGGTCTATGGAAAGAAGGCTCTTCTGTCCATTGAGTTTGAATACAATACTTTGAGAATGGCAGTACAACTCGATTTGGATGTTACAAAGGCACAACAGGAGAGGCTTCTCTAGCTCAATGGTTTGAATGAATTTAGGATGCAGGCCCTCCTACACACTGAATTTATTCAAGTACAGAGGAAGTTTTGGCATGACAAGAACATCAAGGAAAAGGTTTTTCAAGAAGGGGATTGGGTTATGCTATATGACTCTAGGTTCAAGGATTTCAAAGGAAAATTGATGACCAGGTGGTTGGGCCCATATCTGATAGAGAAGTGCCATGACAATGGGGATGTTCAAATTAGGAGCATTGATGAGGAAGGTATTCCCTTGCTTGTCAATGGATACAAATTTAAAGCCTACAAAAGACCTCTGTCAAGAGAGGAGTTCATTAGTACCATCAACAAGGAAGTAAATGTGACTGGAAGTGTCTTAGCTTCCCAATCAAACAATTCTTGAAGATTGTTTTTATTTTTGAAAAAAAAAAGAAAAAACAATAAGGGACCTAGGTGAAAACCTCCATGGGGCATCTCAGGCCAACTCTTGGGTTGAAAACCTCCTTGAGGCAACATGAGAGTAAAAAAAGGAAAATAAAAAGATCCTTGGGTGAAAACCTCCTTTGAGGTGCCTAAGGCGGGTAGAAAGGTCGAAAACCTCCTTTAGGGTGACCTGTGTGTCTTTCAAAAAAACAAAGAGAGAAGAAAAAACCCAGAAATGCCATGGCAAGGACCTCAAACCTACCCACTAATAAATTTTGTGATTTGGCAGGTTTTTGAAGGAAATAAAGGACTCAAAGTTATAGGGACAACATTCCAAGTATCATCTCACTTCTTCCTCCATCCACTCCATCTCATTAATTCCTATCATGTACCCATCACTCATTTTCACTTTCAGACATCAAAAATCATTTTTTGAGCATTTTATAGCTTGCTATAGGTTGTTGTGTAGTTGCTATAAGAAGATCCTACAACACTACAGGATGTCCCGAAATGATACCAGAAAGGGATCCCGATAGGAAAACAACTATGCGGGTCTATTCTAGGTTAATTTGGGACCATGCACCTCACCATCTCTCCCCCAACATCAATTCATATCAATACCTACCTCTCTATCCATAAAAGAAAAAGCCACAGAAAGATGTGAAAAAAATAAAAAAGAGGTCCAGAGGACATGTCCTCACTGGCCTCAATCATCCACCATTCCACCTGAATCCTCATCGCCATCATCAAATCCTACACAACTACCCAAACTCCCTCTAAGAAAAAAACAATAAATAATGAAGAAAAAGGCAGCTACATGGTTTCCTGTAGCAGCTACAAGATCTCCTGTAGTAGCCTGTGTCATCACTGCAACCATCCTAAGCTTACATTCTCCTTCACAACCAAAGAAAAAAGGAGCTCCAACATCTTTGAAGACCTTATTTCTACTTGCCAGAGCTCCAGAGTAGCAGAAGCCGCAGGGATACACCAAGCACCTGCACACATGAAACAACAAGCAGACAACTACATAAGCAGGAGGAAATCAACAAAAAAATGACCAAAGAGGAACACTTACCTAAGCAAGCAGCACAAAAAGCCATCCTCCAGCATGCATTGATCAAAAAAGGTAGGCATAGGTATGGCACCTCATCCAACTCTTCCCCCAGTGACGATATTATAAAAATGTATGGATGTTGAAAAAGTTCTTTTTTATAAGCTGGAGGTGGCCAGTTAACTTGGCCATCCTCAGCTTGAGACCAAAAAGTGAACTCCCAGTTAGCATGCCACATTGGATTGTCAAATAAATGAGAATAATTAAAAAAGGTGGCTGATTCAGTTATGCGAGAGTGGGTGATGATTATGAGGGAGAGTGCAAGATCACCAACGATGGGCCAATGATCCTAATGAGGAAATCTCGTACCACTGCCAACCAACACAACGCTCCAAAAAAATCAACCATAAATAGCATAAAATTCCAAACTTTCATGCACTCATTGTTCATTTCAATATCAAAGAGACTGGGACCACCTTGGAGAGCCATCAGAGAAGAAAACCCTATTTTGGCCACCCTACAGGAAACAGAGCTACATGAAGTTACAGGAAAATTAGAAAGCTAGAGGAAGCACTAGAATTCCAAAGGAAGTATGCAAGGGGATGCCTAGGGTCAAATTGGTCAGCAATTCTCATCATCCCAAGCATCACAGTGAAAATTAAGTGGCCCATCTGTCTCGTGTTCGTGATTTAATAACTAAAGAAAGGGAAAAAAGGAAAATACTATGAAATCTTCTAGAAATTACAATGGGCTTGAGATTTATATAGAATTTTGGGAATTCAAGAGAATTGTGTAGATATAGAATAAGGTATAAAATGTAGTCATGTCCCAAAAATATTTTAAACTCTCAACCACCTTGAACTCATACTGAAACTATCTTACAAAAATTATTGTATTTAGCTAACCAGATAAGAGAAATGGGAGGGGGATTCAATAGAAGAGAACCCATAGATACATCCAGGATTCACCTGCTTCCCCCTGTGGTAGATACCTTTAGAGGAATAACTGGTTGGGCTTCTTTGAGTTGCTCAGGGGGTACGATGATGATATAGCCCATGAGTTTTCCATGACACTCAACCCTCAAGAAAGAACAAGTGATACCACTATGGTGAGAAGGTTGTCAATTACAATCAACCCTGAGGTGATCAGCGGAGTAACTACACTTCTTCAAGGGGTAAAATGGAGAAGGGAGGACAAACCTAGAAACACCCTTGCTAAGAAAAGCTTCTTCCTAAATGACGAAGAGCCAATTGAAGAGAAAAATGGGGTCAAGAGGGAGAGTCTTCCCTATCCTTGGGATGAGGTGAGATACCACATCCTCAAATACATTTCTTATGAAGGGAGGCTAAGTGTAGTATATGGCTACCAATTCATGCTCCTCCATGAGTTGAGATTTGGAGAGGATTTACCCATAAAGCAAAGGCTCAGTGTGCCTTATTTCCTCAAGAAGGTACAAGAAGGGAAACACCAAAAATTGGCACATCATGGACTCATTAAATTGATACTCAAGGATGCCTTGAGCCAATTGAGAATTCCTATTCTCTAGTCCACATTTAGAGACATGGACAGAGAGGTTGTCCTTCAAATCCAAGCCCTTGAATATGGTGGGACCCCAATCTCTAGTGATGAAGAGGAAGCAAGAGAAGAGGAAGAAGAAGAAGAAAAAAAAGAAGGGGAGGCAAGAACAAACAAAGAAGAAGAATAAGGAGAGGAAGAATGAAAGGAAAAACCAAAAGAATAAGAGGAGGAGCATAAGGCATAGACCATTCCTAAGGAACATACCAGAGAAGGGGAGAAATATCCAAGATTGTCTCCTAAGCACACTGAAAAGGAGGTAGCTACTGCCTTGGCTGCCTTAACAAACCCATCAAGAGAAGCACTAGGATCAAGTAGGGGAAGCCACAAACACTTATAAGAACTCCCATCCTAATTGAAGAGTCACCAAGCAAGCAAGAAGAGCTAGGTTCCTTGGGAATGAAGGGTGAGGAAGGCACATCACAACAAGCAACCCAAAAGGCTCCCATCACATATGTTAGGAGTCATGTCACTGGGTTACCATCAACAAAGAAAACCAAGGCACCTATGACCCTCTTACAGAAAGGAAAAACACTACTATAGGATCCTCAGATAGTGCTACAAGAAACATTGTCAATGCTATAGGAAACACAAAAAAAAGCTATAGGAAGGACAATATGGGAAGAGAGAAGGTAGGGAAGAAACACTACAGGTGCAAGAGGGGGTAGCTTCTCCAAAAGTATTTGAGGGAGATTTTCTAGAGTTGCAAGAGCCTAGCCCATAACCAAATATGAGTTGTTACTACAAGTTCATTGAAGGATGTAGAGTAATACCACATAAATGTGCAATACCTCTCTTCTTTGAGCTTGAAAAATAAAGAGCAAGAACACATTGCTAGATGCAGATTGACAAGTCAAAGAAAGTAGATGATGTGGGCCATATGGAAGAAAAACTCCTAGAGATGGGAAGGGAGTTGAGTGAGTTGAGAGACATAGAACATATCATGAGATCTCAATTATACGTAGGAAACACATGGATGAGGAGGTAGTTGCAGGAAAAGGAGAGCTAATTGGCCACCATGGCAAGGCTCTCCATGGAGGCACTTCAGTGGAGGATTCCATCCAAATCATATGCACTATACCTCAAGGATCAATGACTTCACTTTCAAACGAAGACATTAGCACAACATGGGACCATTTCATTCCAAGACTATAGACAATTCATAGAGCTATGTGACAAGAGCACCCTGGAAGACAAGGCCAAAATATTTGAATTTTACCTACAAAAATTTGCCTTGATAGATTTGAATGTGTGGGACCCCAATGCAAAGTTGGGGGACTTACAGCTGATGGCCCTTGCATCATGGATGGGTCATGAGAAGGCCAGGGCTGAGGAAGTAAAGAGAATAGTAGAAAAAGAGGAAAGAGAGCCCCTCTACATCAGAGAAGAACATATAAATTCCATGGTTGTCATTAGTAACCACAACATCATTTCCAATGATGCCCAACTTGCACCAAGATACCTGGCTACACAAGAACAGATCATCTCCCATTTTGAGAACACTTTAAGATTGTTGGGGAGTGAAAGCCAACAAGCATGCTAGAGGAGATGGAGCAACCTGCCACACTATCTAAGGATCAGAGAGTACCACACCCCTGAGAGGTTGAGAAATGCATTGGAAAGGACCCCCCTATATACGAGTGCCACGCAAAGACTAAATATCAATTGGATTAGACTAAAACTCATTCCACGCTTGTTGTTGGGTCTGTTAGAAGGTAGGAAGGAAGAAGAGTAAAGAACAGGGAAAATTTTAAGAACCCCCCCTAAATTTATAAATATAATAAATGGGCGAATCTCCATGGTATATAGGAAAAATGGAAGGCGATTTTATCAATAATATAATATGTATATATAATTTTTTGGCGAATCTCTCAGCAGGCCTGGCGAATATTTTACTCAATTATAAAATCTTGTAAGATCTTGGCGAGTCTTTCACTAAATAATAAAACTTTGTAAAGTCCTAGTGAATCTTAGCATAGGCTACATGCTGGTTTAATTCCCCCATTTAAATAGGCTACATTCCAGGTGAATACCAAGGGAAGAGATAGAGAAAAATCTAGGGTTCTATGCTCAAGAGGAAACTCCATCAATAGAAGCCTGAGATGTGAGAGAGACCACAATAGCTATAAAAGATATGGATATAGAATAAGTTGCTCATAGGATGAGAAACACTTTCAGTAGGGAGGTGATGATGAGGCTCATCAATAGGTAAACTATATCGGTCACAAGGCCACTCTCCAACTTATTAAAATTGAGTTTGTTATATTTTGCTTATTGAGAAGGGTGAAGGTGAGTTACTATATCATGTGGCCTAATATGTATTAAATGCATGAATTGAGCAGTTTTGGGTTGACTAATTGTAGGAACTTGAAGTGGGAAAGAAAGAGAGATTTTAGGAGATTGGTCTCCCTCAACTCCTCAAATCATTCGAATACTCCATTACCATATCTCATCAGCTCGGAGCTACTAGCAGCCAAGAAAGTGGCCGAGTCCATTGGAAGCCAAGCCAGTGACAATTAAGAAGGAGCCATTCTCGAGTTACGGAAACAAATCTCCCTGTTTTTTAGGGAGCTGTTGGGAGCTTCAGTTTTGTATAATTAAGAAATCCAAGGGACTCATTAGGATTTAATTTTTTGATGTAGCCAAGAGGCAATTTCAACTGAAACATTATGACTATTATTGTATTGTTGTATTTGACATTCTGATGATAATGAGAAATTTTACCTTGATCTAGCACTGAGTTGGCTCAGAGGGCTGAAGCTCTTGGTCATTAACTATCTTCCTTTAAATAGTTAATAAGGAGATTGTTTGGACATCGGAGTTAGTAAGGAGATTGGAAGCTTCTAAAGATAAGATTGCGCACACTATCGACCATTGGCTCAACCGCATCATAGGAGGATTTGTGATAGAGTTCGCGATCGATACCTCTATCAGTTACAGTGAAGCAGAGCACTGCTTCTTTAAAGGATTGCGAGGTAAGTATTTAAAGTCACTAAATACTTGGATTAAGATGCTCTTGTGTGAACAGCGAGTCATGCAACTACCTTGATGTTTGGATCTACGCAAAGCAGAAAGTCTTTGAGGGATGGAGGAAGAAAAGGTCCTGAGTATAGTCCACTGATCGAGCCTCCTCTAAGTGACGACGAAGGAGAAGCACAATCTTCTCCACTGAGTGTGGTTCAGTTGATAAGACAGGGGATCCTGTGAATACCTACACCACCTCCATCCTTATCCCGTCCATCCACACCGCCTCCATCCTCACCCCCACCTCTCACCCCATCGCCCACACCACCCCAACCTCCACTGTTGTTCAACATGGCGAACTTCATGAAGCTACCTGTATTCAAGTGCATAGGAAATGAAGATCCAGAACAATTTTGGTTCGTCACAAAGGTTGTATGGGAAGCTCAGGGTATCACAGACGACCACATGAAGAAAGCCACGCTGGTTAGTGCTTTGTAGGACCATGCACTAACATGGTACATTAAGTACAGTACTGATAACCCAACATCTGCATTGGCAGATATCTAGGTCGCACTGAATAGAGAATTCAATAGACCTAAGTCTCAAGCATAGTCTATTGTGGGATTTAAGGAGATCATGACGAAGTCGAGGGAGACGCCTTGGGATTTGGATCAAAGATTGAAGTTCACGATCCATGAAGCCAACATGAACCTAACTAATGGGTAGCACCGCGAATGGTTCGTGGCCTTGCTCCTACCCCACCAAAGGGTTGCACTATCACAACAAAAGATTGGGACCCAGGCAAAAGCTCTGGAAATGGTGATGAGGCTGCATCAGACACCAATGCCAGATGCTAATCTGGGGGTTCATCAAATTCATGTGCAGTTGCAAAACCTCTGCCTCGAAATATAAAGTATGAAGAAGGATAGAATAGCTCGGCCAGAGGTGCATGAAGAAGTTTGGTGCCTAAAATGCAAGGGTCAGGGGCATGACAAGGATCATTGTCCACTCTTTGTGAACTAAGTTGCAGCAAGGGGACCAATGCCTCTACGACCAGAGGCTGTGGCAGGGCCAAGTACAGGACCCACGCTATGGTGCACTATATTCCAGGTGGCTGGGAAACATGCGACCGACAATTTCCATTTGCTGCAGAAATTCATACAGACACCACAACATCTCTTCTGCAATTTTTGTCAGTCAGTAGGTCATGATGAGTGCAATTTCCATAGTTATGAATTAATGATGGACAGGACACCTGCATACAGGGTGCAGGTAGAAATGCAGCCTTCGGACCAAGGTGTTGGTGGAACGTGAGGTGAGTATCAGGGGCACGACCAAGGCTGAGGTGGAGGAGGGTTTGGTAGAGGTCAAAGGCAGCTTATTTGTTACAATTGTGGAGGACCAGGACACTACGTGAGGGACTGTCTGAATCCTACGGGACTTTCGTGCCGCTACTGTACTCAATTTGACCATGCGATTGAGGATTGTCTTATACTGTTGGACAATATTTGCGAGAAGGGGGCGTAGTCTCTGCAGCTAACGCAGAACCTCCAGATGATGAGGGTTGAGCCTCGCGAGGAAGACCTTAAGGTAAACATTATGCTGCCTAGCAGAACTACGACGGGGAAGGATAAAGGCAAACAACCTATAGAAGGCGAATGGGTCCACAAAGAACCAGAAAAGGAGACTAGGTTTGATTTGGAGTGCACAAAAGAAACATTTATGGAAGTAAAGAAAATATTTGCTGAGGCCTCTACCTCAGGAAGTCAGGAGAAACCAGTTGAAGAAATGGACCCATCCATGATTACCACATTCTTGGAGACTTGCATGAAATTGCTCCACGATAGTAAGGATGTGAAGGGCCTACAGGAATTGATTAATCAGTGCGCTGGCAAAGATGGCTCTACTAGCGAACCACGCATAGTCAGAAATCTTGGAAAGCATAAGGCAAGTTCTGGGCATGAGATGAGACTCACTGCGCAAATAGGAGAATATGAAATGGACCAAGTTATCCTAGATCTAGGGTTCAACGCAAATGTTTTGCCAAAGCAGATATGGGAAAGGATGGGGAGACCTGTGCTCCAGTGGTCTCCAATCCAGTTAAGCATGGCGAATCAATAGAAAATTATCCCAATGGGGAGGCTGCAAGGGGTAACAGTTGGCATCGAGGGCGTGGGCACACTGGCAGATTTTAAAGTAATAGAGATTGTGGATGATAGTAATCCCTACTCTTCACTCCTTGGAATCAATTGACTGACATGAATAGGGTAATCAACCTGAAAAAGCAAAAGATGATATTTGAAAAGAAATCGCTCCACGTAGTGTTGCCGCTGGATCCTGTAGAAGGACCACGCTATACAAAACCAGTCCGAGATTATGAAAGTGATGATGATTTGGACCAGATTTATGAGATAACGGTGTGAGACTAGGATTGGGCAAATCCGATAGTGGACAGACATATTTCATAGGACCACGAGAGCTCCTACATGTCAAATTTAGACGAAGAATTATAGCACTGGCATAATAGGCTGCATGAAGTATCTACATTGTGTTGTAATATGATAACCAAGTCATTGTGCTGCGTGTCATCAGAAATCAGGGATCTACCTCACTATGATGGGCTAACTGATATGGATCGCATTTTGGATAGATTTGAGAGCGAAGTGCCAGAGAAACATCGCTTCCAGGCCTTTGACTGGGTATTGCACGCTATGCTCGCAAGATGGTGGGGTACGCACAAGGATAATTTCGATGATTGTCACGACTATAAGAGGATGATGAGTTTTGGGCAACCAAAAGTGTAGATGACAGACAAGTATGATGGAAGGGATGATCCACGTGATCATCTGGCTAAATGGACTACGGCTTATGGAGCGGAGCCCCAACCTAAATGGGTGCATCTGTTTTGTCATACCAATGAATTGGTACTTGGAAACAGAGCTCCGCCATGGCACTGAAGAATGGGACATATTGCGCCAGGGATTTATAATGATGTTTAGCTTTGAGAATGGGTTTGACTGTATTGACGTGGTGCTACAGGAGGTTAAATCAACGATCTTTAGGATACTGCAAGATCCCTTGGACCTGGTTCAACCTGATTGGACTACCCAGCTGACTCAAGCACTGGAATGCTATAACTTGACCGTTGAAGAAGAAGACGAGGATCCCAAAAAGATTAATATTCTAAAAACTGGGGGTCGCCGTGAGGTTGAAGGTCCATAGATAAAGGATCCAGACATAATCGCGCTGTTGAAAACTAGGCAGGTCAACATTGGCACATAGGCGGAACCATAATTTGCAAATATTGGGGACTATTGGGATGATGAGACAGTAGACAAGGTCGTTGAGCTCCTCCGCGAATATTAAGATTTTCTCCCCATGAAGTTTTCTGATTTAAAAGGGATAATAGAAGAGCTGGGTGTCATGAAGATCACCCTAAAACTAGACGCGAAACCTATAAACAAAGACCTTACAACCTTAATTTGAAGTATAAGGGAAGGGTTCATGCTAAGTTAGATAGGATGCTTGCGACAAGAATTTTTGAACCAGTGGGAGAATCTGATTGGGTAAGCCCGATAACGGTTCAGGAAAAGAAACAAAAAGAAGAAATAAGGATATGCGTGGATCTCCGGAAGCTAAATGATGCTTGTGTGCATGATCCCTTCCTGGCCCCATTCATTGATGAGGTCTTGGATAATGTAGGTAGCCAAGAAGCATACTCTTCACTACAAGAAAAAAGGACATTGGTGAGGGGCAAAAAATGTCACCATAAGCTCATTGGTGATGGTCAAAAGGGCATTTGTCACCAAAAACTGAACATCACCAAAGGTGGCATCACCAAAAGTATAGGTTTTTTAGTGACATACAATGTCTGTCACCAATAATGATTTATAATGACGAATATCGACCATCACCATTTCATATGAGCAATGGTGATGGACCATAGCCTCTTTCACCAAAAATTGAACGTCACCAAAGGTGGCTTCGCCAAAAGTATAGGTGTTGTAGTGACATTCAAAGTTCATCACCAATAATGATTTATAAGGACAGATAGCGATCATCACCATTACATATGAGCAGTGGTGACGAACCATAGCCTCAGTCACCAAAAGCAGAACGTCACCAAAAGTATAAGTGCTATGGTGACATTCAAGGTCTGTCACGAATATTGATTATAATGACAGATAATTACTGTCACCATTTCATATGAACAATAATGATTTACTGTGATGGATCTTTAATCGCCATCACTATTGGTGCATATATATGGTGACATTCGTTAACCGTCACCAAAAGCCGCATTGCGAGTAGGTGTTGTGGTGACATTCAAGGTCCATCATGAATAATGACTATAATGATGGACAACGACCCTCACCAGTTCATATGAACAACAACGATTTATGGTTACGGACCTTTGAGGGTCATCACTATTGATTCGTATATATCCTGGTGTTCGTTGACCATCACCATTTCATATTTTTGGTGAGGGTTGAAAAATGTCACCAAAGCTCATTGGTGATGGTCAAAAGAGCCTTTGTCACCAAAAATTGACCATCACCATTCCATATGGATATCAGGGCACGATGGAATCGAACCAACAACCTCCTGCTTGTAAAGCAAGTGCTCTTCCATTGAGCTAGCACCCTTTAAATAATTATACTTTTAAAAATTAGAACTTGAAACTTCATAAATTGTAAATTCTACAACTTTCAATAAATTAAAGTCTCGACAATATTTTACTAAACAAGCAAAGCAACATCGAAGTTGTAGGTCCCTACCTAATGGTTATTGAAGTTATGAAAAGTGGGTGGAGGGAAAAATAGTTATGTATAAGAGAAACAATATTTTCAGTTGAATACTCAACTAGAAGTGAAACTATGAAGACATTTATAACCTATAAATGACCTATAACTAGAAAGTGCACCAAATATTGCAAAGGAAATTTCATAAGTGGATAGCATATGGAAAAAGAGGAGGCAAGGACTTGGAAACCTTGTACATCTTGGCATGCCTTAGCACTTGGCACATATTATCTTGGTTGACATGTCTTCGTACTATTTGGCACATGTTAGCATGCCCTAGAATCCCATAACACACCTTGGAAGTCATGACCTCATAGCTAGCATTACATTTTTCCATGACTTTGGAGCCTTACATTCACTAGAACACCTTGGCACTCCCTAGTTGTCATACCCTATGTTATCCTCCACAATGTTCGAGGCTGATGAGGAGATCGACGAAGGTAACCATAGACCAAGCTTTTAGTTTGGTAGCTAGCCCTACCAAACCAGAGAGGGCTCTCTCTATGAAATCATAGCCAAGAAATGATTGGAATGTAAAGGATTTTAGGCTAGATAGGTAGGCTCACGTGGGCTTTTGGAAAATTTAGGGACTTGAAACTCTGTCCACCGGTGTCTTGTCTGGCAAGGACTTGGAACTTTGTCTAGGATAAAACACCTAACATGCATGACAGAAGCTCCCTAGAATAGAGTACCTCCTACCTAGAAGAGTGTCCCCTATTCAAAATATAGAACCCTTCTCTACTGTGCACTTTTCTTAAAGATAAATCTGTGCATAAAATAGTACTAAGAAAAACACCTAAATTAAGAAAAGTGAGCATCTAAGTCAAACTATAAAAGTATACTAAATATGGCTCTATATAATTTTTGGAAACACTAGACAAGCATGCTTGCATACAACAACCATAAGATGCCTAAAATCGATGTGCTTATTTCATCATTGCTATACCCTCACAACAAAAATGGAATTTGTAGAATGTACCCCAAGGCTATATGCATCTGATGAAGATGTAGATTGAAAGGATCTGTTGAGATGAAGTACTATTGAAGGAGAAACACCTTCAAAACAACAAATAACTTCTAATGTTAATTCAACCCATTTTCACATATACCAAGGCTGCTACTGGGTACACTTCTCTGCTGAATGGAATCTGCAATGTATTGTAGTGTTGTTGAAGAAAAAAACACCCTTAGTGCAAGACGGATAAAACTCTAACATATATTTTCATTGTGGCCTCAGTTGTAGATGATCTCATCAATATAGGTAACAACTTTGATAATTGAAAAACCAAAAGGTGAGCTGCATAGATCATTTGAAATGACAGATTTGGGCATACTTTATTATTGTTTAGGAGTTTTAGTATAGAAAATGCAAGGTATCCTATTGCGTCTTTATGTCATAGGCCAAGGATGTGAAGAAATACATAAAATATTAAATAGCATGGTATAAGTAGATTGCAGGTTGTTTTGAAATGAGAATGGAATTCTCCTTGTGTCGTTTCTAATCTAGTGGGTGTAACTTTAAATAAGAAACAGATAGTTATGGGGTTGGAATTGTCTCACAGTTCATGAAAAGTACCAAATTTGTTCACTAGAAAGAAGCAGAGTGAGTCGTCAGGTTTATGGACGGGAACACCCTATTCGCAAGAAGGTAACTTGAAATTAGTCAAGCCTATTATTTCTCGTCTTCTTGTACGTGTGTTCTTTGAAAAGATAACCATATCCAGAGACTTAATAACAACTCTGGTAAAGTTTATAGATGTGGAGCACTTCGGAGAAAAACCATTGCTTAATGACAATTGGGCGAGGAATATGTCGAAGGATTCAATCTTGCACTCAGTCATAAAAAGGAAGTTGGGGTATCCAACATCTTACCAACAAACTGACTCCAACCATAATGTGAAAGGTAGGTTAACTACAAAACCTCTTTCCCACTTTGTAGTATTGTTGCCTCTTGAATTCCAACAGGTATCTGGTTGCTTAGATCCACAAAACTCGTGCCAGGTAAACTCTGCATAATACAATTGTGACGTGCATGCTTGACACACGCTCTAGTTTCCCCCTTAAAGAGGGTAAGTCAAAATATTATGACAAACTTAACTGTAATTTGATCATACACTATTGCATGGATTAAACAATATACTATCAATGCACTAATTAAGAACTCAAAATAAACGAATCTCTTATTGCTACAATAGCACTACTCTTGGGATTCTCAAATAAAGCACCTAAACTGCATGGCAAAAGCTTCCTGGAATAAAGTACCTCCTACCTAGAAGTGTTTCCCCTGCTCAAAATATAGAACCCTTCTCTACTGTGAACTTTTCTTAAAGATAAATCTGTCATAAAACAGAACTAAGAAAAACACTTAAATTAAGAAATGTGAGCATCTAATTCAAACTATAAAATCATACTAAATATGGCTTTATCTAAGTTTTGGAAACACTAAAAAATGTGCTTGCATACAACAACAACAAGATGCCTAAAATCGATGCACTTCTTTCATCACTGCTACGCCCTCATAGGAAAACTATAATCTACAACATGTATCCCAAGGCTGCATGCATCTACTGAAGGTGCAGACTGAAAGGATCTACTGAGATGAAGTACTATTGAAGGAGAAACACCTTCCAAACAACAGATAGAGTCTAATGTGCATTTAACCCATCTGCACACAGGCCAAGGTTGTTACTCAGTACACTTCTCCCCTAAATGGAAACTGCAGTGTATTTCTTCTCTACTGAGGAGAAACACTTTCAGAGCAACATAGATAAAACTCTTACATATATTTTCATGTGGTATTAGTTGTAGAAGATCTCATCAATATAGGTAACAACTTCGATAATTGAAAATTGAAAAGGTGAGCTACATAGATCATTTGAATGATAGATTTGGGCATACTTTATTATCTTTTAGGAGTGTTAGTATAGAAAATGCAAGGTAGCCCGTTGCATCATTATGTCACAGACCAAGGATGCGAATAAATATAGAAAATATTAAATAGCATGGTACAAGTCGTTTGCAGGTTCTTTCGAAACAAGAATGGAGTTCTCCTTGTGCAGATTATAATCTAGTGGGTATATATTTAAATAAGAAATTTATAGTTATGGGGTTGGAATTGTCTCACGATTCATGGCAAGTCCCAAAGTTTTTCACTAGAAAGAAGTAGAGCGAGTCGCCAGGTTTATGAATGGGGACACCCTATTCGCAAGGAGATAACTTCAAATTAGGTGGGCATATTATTTCTGTCTTCTTGTACGTGTGTGCTTTGAAAAGCTAACCACCTCCAAAGGCTCAAGAACAACTCTGGTAAAGTTTATAGGTGTGAAGCACTTCTGAGAAAACCCATCACTTAATGACAATTGAGCGAGGAATATGTCGAAGGATTCAATTTTGCACTTAGTCGTAAAAAGGAAGTTGTGGTATCCAACATCTTGCCAACAAACCGACTCCAACCATAATTTGAAATCCAGGTTAACTATGAAACATCTTTCCCACTTTGTAGTATTGTTGCCTCTTGAATTCCAACAAGTATCTTGCTGCTTAGATCCACAAAAATTGTCACAGGTAAACTTTGCATGATACAATTATGACGTGCAAGCTTGACACACACTCTAGTTTCCCTCTAAAAGAGGGTAAGTCAAAATATTATGACAGACTTAACTGTAATTTGATCATACACTGTTGAGGTATTGTATGGAATAAACAATATACTATCAATGCACTAATGAAGAACTCAAAATAAAAAAATTTCTTGTTGCTACAATAGCGCCACTCTTGGGATTCTCCAAGGAGAAACTAATTTATACACATTTGGAATATTTACTTGGTCTGCAGAAACATTAAGCAATGGTAGTGATCACTCTTTTCCCTCCCATGGAAGGTCTATACAAAGTCAACAATAAATTGATTTAAAAGTGAGGTATATGCCTGAAAAATAGGAGTCTGACTCTGCAACTCTAATTTAGTGGCAAGGAAATATCCAATTGTAAATGCCTGATCTCCTACAATGTAAATTTCTAGATAAATGGCTAGCATAAATCTGTCCATTGCCCACATATCCCAAAAAACCATGTATATATGGACTCTATTTGTGTGTGAGAGAGGGGAGATCACTTAAATAATCCATTATCAAAAGAAAAAGTTAAAGCACAACATTCTATGCAATTTTTTTTTTAAATTTTATTATATACCTTAGAAAGTTTGAAAGGACAGAACTAAAGCTTCCCTCTCCTTCCACACGTCATTAAATATGCCCCCTTTCCAATGCAGATTTGGCCTGCATAATCATAATCAACAAACAAAATATGAAAAGTAAGTTTAATGAATTAAAGTAGCTTTCTTATACATCAAGCAAATGGACTCTGAGAAATTGGATTCATTCTCTACAAAAGATGATATAGCAAGATCTAATAACATTTTTAACTGAAACAAAGGTAAATTGGATTCATTCTATGCAATAGACAATATAATGATATCTAATGACAGTTTCAACTCAAACAAAGGTAAGTTGAGTAAGCTCAAGCTCCAAAATGATGGCATCCAACTTCTGAGTGGAAGTTACTCTATCTAGCTAGAGGCTATAACATAAAGATATTTGTTATATGTGAAGATAAAAAAAAATGAAAGGAATGTGAAATTTTGACCATCAGCTATATGTTCCTTTCAAGGACTAGATCAAACCATAACATTGTTATCAAGATAATCAACTCACCCATGCTGGTACGCTTCTAGTAGTTTCATGATAAAACTCAAACTCAATAAACTTCAAACAACATAAATTAACCAATGATATGTATGAGGTTGGTTGCCTAAGGATTATATCATATTATATTTAGGGCAACTTTAGTGGAACCATTGTCGACCTGTTGAGGCTTTTGAATGTTTTGAGGGTGGCATCTACTAATTTTAGTCATCCCAACTCAATGACCTATAAAAATGACTAGATCTCTGTAACTTTTAAGATATGTTGAACCACGGAACCTAGAAAGAAAAAATACAAAATAAATAAATCTAAATGATAATTCTAGTGTAGACAAGAGTGGGAGTTTTTATTGGGTAGCCAAACACACTGATGTTTCGGTTTGATTATTTGAAAAATTTCTAGCTAGTCATAAGGATAATTATGAGATTATGTTTTTTCAACAACATTTAAGTGAGGTAAGTGATAATCATGATATTTTTTTTTGAATGGTCCTATTTTTAAGGCTTCTAAGTAAAATATTTATTATTTCAAGGTTTTAAGCTAATTGATATTTCCATTTTCCCAATGTCTATGCATGAAAGAAAGGAATCTTGTTTACAATGTGGATCAAATTTTGATATTTAGTTAGTCTCTGTCTGCTTGATAAAGTTCCATAACCTTTTGGGAACACAATTCTTCAACTTCTGTCACAAACATGAGTCCTACTGGATCCGACTCTAGAATATTTGAATCCATTTCCAATATTTCCTTGCAAATTGAATATAATTATGGATTTGTGTGTTCTGTATCTTCCTAGGAGATATAGAGACCAACCATTTGCTTGAAGAAATGTTTGAGCTAGGACCATGTCAATTTTCACCCTATGTATCAATACAACTAAGAAATACATTCTACCACTCAAAATCATAATTGGAGGAATCAAGAGAGATTTAACACCTAATTCTAGCAGATAAATGAACATGAATACACAAACTGTGGCATCATAAACACAATCTCTTTATTTATTAGCTCCTCCTCTAATATTTAATGCAACACATAGGTCCAAACCATGGTTTCTAGCAAATGATTAATGCCACATACATACTAAGGCTCCTCTGAGCACATTATCTCTATGTCTCTGTTACATAGAGGCATGCTTGTCCCCTTATACACAAAGATTACAATCATTATATCCTAAATTTATTGAAAGAAATACATCTGAACCCCAAAATACCAACGTTGCCACATTTTTTGGGTATTAGATACCCACTACATAGTGCATAGGAATGTTGCTTCATGTTCTTATTGTAATTTCTCGTCTTGTGATTTGGCTCCAAAATCCATCCCTAGCTCCTCATGATTAAAAGACCCAACAACTCCCATAAATGGGTCAATAAGTTACAGGTGTGTCATGCTCTACTTCCCTTGCATCGAACACAAATCTATATAGACCCATGTATAAGATGCACTTCCTAGTTTTTGAAGCTAGAAGTTGCATATATCCTATTTCTATATTTCATAACTCAGTAAATTGTGTGCATTTGACGGATCCTCAACCTTAGGAACCCCCAGGTCAATATCATACTTGAATCTAGATAGGTGTGTGTGAACATCATATTCATGCAGTCAATGCATTATCTATATTTAACGTCCCATCACCTGGACATGCAAACACTACAATGCTCACCCATGTCCAGGGTATTAGCATGGACCTTACCTATTTCTCAGTGCAACTAAGGTGGATGTGATCCAATTTCCATCTCTCCAAAAGTACACAGTAAGCATTACATCAAATAAGCTTTACCACTATCCGTGAAAGGAAATACTACTAGGGACGTTGTGGCATAAAAATATATATGTAAAAAGGCTGGAGCTTCAACAAAAAGGATCCAACTCGATTTCACAACTTCAGCAAAAGAAGATGTGGCAGGATTGATTTCATAACTTCTGGAGGTTGAATTTCACTAGATGATTTAGATAGCTCACACATTAGTCCAAGATATGGGAAAAAAAATACTACACAGTGTGCCTTAATTCTATTTCATTCAACTGAATGTACAGGTTCCAACTGACCTCCAGCTAGAAGAAAGATTTAGAAAGCATGCCATAGGTCACAACTTGAGTAGAAGTGCCTTGGAACTTTGATGTATGGGTACTAAGTCTCATGATCAGGGTGGTGTTGATATGTAAGGTTGGGTTTTCAGCCTTAGGATATTAGGAATTTCTAGAAGTCACAACAACTTGGCTTCTATAACTTCCAACAAACCCATCCTAAGGCCATGTTCTATTTTTAGTATTTCAGATACTCCCCTATGCTGAGCACCCTAAATTTTGGGGTGTCTTTACACGTCCCTCAGATGGATTCCTGCATTCCTATGTCCCCATTTCCTAGAAACTTGGCAAAACATTGGAGTAAGAATTCCTCCATCAAACAACCATATGAGACCACCATGACGCATGTCCCTCACTCGTAAAGTGGCATTTTTTGAATTGAAGTCAATTCCTTGTTTCCTTAACTTCCTTTTTTTCTTCTTACCATGAACTCTAGGCATGTCTGATATATCCCTCTCATAATAATTTTTGTGGTGATATGTACTCTAATTAACCTGTTACATTACAGTCATTGTTGTAAAGAATAAAGTTCTTACAAAACATGGAACTTCAACTTGTAATACCAATTTATTTTCATGTCTCTTACATGCACAAAGTAACACAAGATAGACACGAGTATATTCACAAACAAGAGAGAAGGGGTACTAAAATACACTTCAAAACATCATAGGAGGATTATACGAGATGCTGTGCAGTAAGATAAAACAATATTTTTAAGAACACTGCATATGCCTCGTTCATTTACCAAATCCACTCAATTTTATACAAGACGTCGTAAGTCAAAACAATTTGAAGGAGAAAAAGTACTAGGATGGGTAGGTTTAGTAGGGATCAACAAAGAAGAATTGGAAAGGGAAAAGGTACTAGGAGGGGTAGTTTTAGGGAGCAACGAAGAAGAATTGGGAAGGGCAAAGGCATTGTGAGGGGAAGGTTTAAATAACAATGAACTAGCAACAACACTAGCACCACCAACACCACCATCACCATTATCACTGTTAAGATGACCCCGTTTAGTCTCAGTCCTAATGTATTTCTTTTCCTCTCTTCCATTTCTTTTTATAACTGAACCACACGTTTTTCAAGATCTTCGGTAGGAATATTTGATTTAAGTTTGTGCACTTCAAAGCACTTTATTACACTATTCAATGAATGAATTTCTTTTGAGGTTGTTGAATTCTACAATAATACATAGATGTGTTTAGAAAATATGTCTAATGACAAGTTAATATTTTGATAGTTTATACTGACAAGGGAGCATGAACCACACCAATAAGAATAAACATACCAGTGACCCAACATGATCCCTTCCTTTTTTTGCTATTTCTTCTGATGCTTTCCTTTGATGCTTGAGATATGCCTTCAACAAAGGCACAAGTGGAAATTTTCTATAAGTCCAAATGAAAATAAAAACCATAAAGCATCCATTTGCCTTTGACTTAGTGATGTATTTCCCACATTAACATGGAAACCTACCATTACAATGTCTAGATTGGAATTAAACATAGTTATTTGCAAATATGCAATAATAGATATATCAACACAGGCATCCATAACTCTTTACCAAAATCTGCTCATGTATTTAATTTCACAACTACTTTCATTCACCCTACAATAACATTAAATAACTTGCTTTTCAATGGAAAAACATGAGCTACACTAGAAGAATGAAAACTATGATGTAATTATTAAATATATTTATATATGATTGAAGAAAAAGTGCATAAACCTTAAATCCAGTAGGGTTGGGGCTCTCTAAGAAGGCTTCTTCTTATACTAAATTAATCTTAACACATAAATCATTGTTTCGAATAACATCACCTCCAAGCTTAATATTTGTAGTATTGCAGGTTGTCTTTCCAAAGAAATCCAGTGTAAATTCTGGGTTGATCCTAGCATTTGATGTATTGTTGAGGATAGCAGGACCTAGATTTTTCACCTGCTCTGAATTAATATTGCAATCGTGTATTAGTAAATAAAATCCTCCTCAAGTTACACTGCTAAGTCTAACTGAGAATATATCCATACTACCATCATCATGTAAAAGAATAGCAATATTGTCCTTAGAGAGAGACGTGTAATTTGCAGTGCCCAATCCATGGAGAAGATGAATTTCTAGACAATCATAGAAGTTGCGAAAATAGATCCATAATACCAAGAGACATAGAGAGTGGAGAGTTTGACTTGAAAATAAATAGGAAGACAAAAAAAACCATTGCCATCAAGCAACTCCTTCCAATGATGTAGCCCAACAGACCTTAACATACCATCTTGATCACCCTCAAGAACACTTGATACTTCACTAATAGATGTGCCTTCCGGATTCAATTTTCCAATCAAAGTTGAACCATCATGATAAGAGAGGAAAAGTAATCTGCAGGTTGTTGTGAAACATAGAGATATATATTTTGAATGCACATATTTATCCCACCCTTGGATAATCGCGGTCAAAGCTTGAGCTCTAGTGTATAACTTTTTTGGACTGAAGTCAGTAGTTACTAGTGATAATAAAATGAAGCATGTATTGTCTATCCTTTATTGATGATTATTCTCGTAAGACTTGGGTCTAATTATTAAAGATAAAGGATGAGGTGTTTAGCAAGTATTTGTGATTGACTTGCTGACTCAAGTATTTGTGATTGACTTGCTCCATCAATATCAATATTTAATCCTGTGAACTCTTGTTGCAAGGTTAAAAAATTGTTTATTTGCATGTCATCCTCAAATACTTGCCATTCTTTGACATTGTTTGGAATAGAGGGTCTGTATTTGACCTCGGCTGTGAAACAGTTATTGGGTTCTAATGGGAATTTGAAGGTGCTAGCAAATGTAGCTAAGCTGTGTGCATGGAGATTGTGGCCCCTTGAAATTTTTGTGATAACACACTCAGAGAAGGTCTCTAATATTTCAATTACAGCAGATCTGTAGGACCTCAATCTTTTGTCATTGGTGACAAAGTTTCCTTTCACTTGTTGAATTACTAGATCAGAGTCTCCCATGATGGAGAGTTTAGGAGCTTGTAGTGATTTTGCTAGCTTTAGGCCTAGCAACAGAGCTTCGTATTCTACCATATTGTTAGTGCATCTAAAATTCAATCTATAAGCCCTGCCTTCTGCATAGTCTTTCTCTTTGTTATGTATCCACACTCCAGCTCCTGCCCCTAACTTGTTAACTGAGCCATCAAATTCCAGGACCCACAGGATGTCTTGCTGAACAGGAGATTTAAAATTCTGTTCATGGGATGGCAATGTGAGCATGAGTTGGGGTTTCTTTTCCCATTTGTTTTCTAGGACAATTTCATCACTTTTTTGACAATCTTTGACAACTAGAGGAGGGATACTGTGTATTGTTGGGCTGATTGATGTTTGGCAGGTGATACTTGTTTGATCAATGTTTTGTTCTTGTGTGAGTGTTTCGGTCCTAATGTCATTGTTTGAGAGGCTTGTGCTGTCATTGAAGAGGATGAAGGAGTCTATGTCTGAATGGACAGCATATATTGGAAAGTTTTGAGGCTTTTCTTCACTGCTGACCATATACTTCATGAGTGTTTCCCTGTACAGTCTTTTTGGTTGCCCAAAGACAGAGATAGTGGCATATGACATATCTAATTGCAGGGAGCCTTGGAGCTTGGCTCCCCATGATCTTGATAACAGCATCCCATATTTAGGTGGGATATCAGCGACTACAACATCCATTAGAATGGTTTTGTTGGGATATTCAACCAGAGACACACATAAATCTTTTATTAGGCCTAAACATTTGACTTGGCTAGAATCAAAAGAAAACAAGTCTTTGTATGGTCTTGTTATATCCAAGTTCAATCTTTCCATGACTGCTTTTGGCATAAGGTTGTGAGAGGCGCCTGAGTCGAACATTGCATTATGTAGTATTTTATCATGAACATGCAGGCTGACATAAAAAGGTAAAACCCCTGTGACCATAGTTTTTCCATCTACCTCTGGGCCAAACAGTAATTCTGGAGTGTCATCTAGCACATTTACATCATCTTTGCTATTAGTGAGTTGAAGGGATTTCTTGATCTGTTGTTTGTATATGTCATGCTTGGCTAGCTCTGAGAGAGGAATTGCTATTTTTAGCTTGCCAATCTCTGTGCCTAGGTCAAAAGGTTTGTCAACTTGGGTTTTAGAGTCACGGATACCAGTCTTTTCTTTGTTCATTAAATCTTCTTGTTGGATTTCATCTTGATTTTGAGACCTGCCCCTTTTACTCATGTCTTGAGGGGTAAAATTTGAATCAGGGTGAGAGGACGAAGTTGCCATGGGCTGTTGTAGTGGGGACAGCAGTTCAGTAACCTCCTCAACTACAATTTCTTCTGCAGGAAAGTTTATTTTGTCATTGGGTTCTGTGATCATGGTTTCTTTAGACCTCTGTTTATCCTTTATCTTGTCGGGCTGGTTTACATTCACAGTCCTACTCCTCAGTTTATACTGTTTATGGACTTCATAGACAGCAGTATCATATCCTTGTTTAAAGTCAAAGGATTCTCCTGATTTAGTTTGGAATGTTTTGCTTTCATCCTCCTCATGGTCTTCTTGCGTTAGGAAAACATGGCTTTTACCATCCAGACCCATTAAGTTAATTTCAAGATCTTCACTGAGCTGATTGGCTGTGGAAGTTTCTGCATAGTTTTCTTGAAAAGGGGGTCTAATGTCTTGGTCAGGACTTGTCTTTCCTATGTTTGGGTTCTGAGTTCTCCTAAAATTCGGGTTTCTAGGAGGGTTGCTTTGTGATGCCTCCCATGATGATTTTCTTTCAACTGATTCCACTCTTTCACCCAATCTTTTCATGCTGTTTAGTATTGCATCCAGCTTTTGATCAAAACCTGAGGGTTCTTCTCTGAAGCCAGTCTTCTTTTCCAACTTTGCCCTGTTTCTTTTGGCAATTAGGTTAGCCTCTACAGTGACTGCAACCCTTTGAGCTTCTGCAAGGGTTGGAGGATCTCTTTCTTTCAATTGATAGGCCATATCAGAATCAAAACCGTCAGGGAAGTTATACAGGGCCAAATCAGGAGGGGGCCTTAAGTTCTGTGGGATAGCATTATATACATTGTTAAACCTAGCACAATATTCCAAAACTGTTTCTTGGGGACCTCTTTTAATAGAGTTATATTCACCAAGTATGTGGAGAGGATCTTTCTTCTTCTCCCATCTCTCAGTAAAGGCTTCGTAAAGTTGATCAGGTGTTGCAATGGAGTTTGCATTGAGGGATCTGAACCAAGTTCTAACATCCCCAGTTAAGCTTTGAACAAAAATTCTCATCCTGACACTGTTATCATCTATTTCATAGGTCTCAAAGTGGTCTTGCATCTTCTTAGCATGCTGGACAGCTGTCAAAGGGCCATGGGAGTCAAAAAATGAGATTTTGGTTTGGTAGTCTTGGGGTAGAGCTGGAGCATTAGCTGGTATCTGCAGAGGTGCATACCTGTTGGCCATGTTTATGGGATTTACAGGGTTGACAGGAATAAATGGGACAGCAGGGATTACTGGTGTAACAGGGTTAATGGGATGGGTAACAAATGGGGAACTGGTTGAAAGAGTATGTGCAGTGGGTGAAGATGTAAGAGGAGGACTTTGAGGTGTTGATGATGAACTAGGGGAACTAGGAGTGGACCGGAAAAGAACTTTGCAGGGTGTGGGAATGCAGATAGGCTGATCTGAAATTATATCTGACTCAGCAGGCTTCTCCTGCTTTTGCTGTCTCCTAATGTTCTTTGGAATGATATTTGGATTATCAACAATGATAGGTTGATTAGGGTCAGGGTTTGCCCTAGTGTGCCTTGGGTTTCTTTTGGGAGCCAGCTTCTAATTTCTTTTGAATTTGTACAAGAAGTTTATATATGCAAGGACTGGATGTGAATTTTGGAATGGCTATATATGTTCCAAAGCTGGGATGAATATTCCCTAATTAGCTCTTCCCTAAAGCTGTCCCTGTATTACAGAAACAGTTCTAAGGCCTCTTGGCTAGTTTCAGGCTTGATGGTAGCTTTGGAAGATAGATAGTAATTGAAAAATCTTAAGAACTCCCCAGTGGAGTCGCCAATTATGTTAACACCCAGGTTGTTCCCTATGACTCCCAAGGGAATACGGCTGGGGTAACCACTAACCAATCTTTGGATCACTGCTTCTAGCCAAACTGTGATCAGAGAGGGCTCTCTCTTTATGATTTGTATCTGTTATGATAGTGTTTTAGGCTAGGTATTACGCACAGGTTTTGTTTATGTTTTGGTTGAAGATTTTCTTTCAGGTCTTGTGATATAATGTTCAAAGAGTCAAATATCATTGGGCAATGGAGTCTATGGCTGTAGGTGTCTAGAAACCTTGAGGTGAATTGGTGAAACTTACAGGGCCATTTGGATACTTCATATAACAAAATTTTTGATTTACAACATAAACAGGTGAAAAAACCAGTGAAAGCAATTAAGAATTTTCACTAAAGTATTCAAGTATTTCCACCAAACTAGGTATGAGAAATGGATAGATGTCTCAGGAGCAAACTTGAATCCCTGGGAATGTCTATCACTGTAAAATATATAGTTTTAAAGTGCAGCAATTAAGAATTACACTTCATTCACTGTATCTGAAGAAAACATGGATAATAGCTTAGATTGAGTTCAGGGTAATCAGTGATTAAATCCTGGAACTATTCTTCTACTTTGCTATTAAGTATAAAACATTTAAACAATAAAAGAGAACAAAAGCCTCGAAAACATGTAACACAGAGATTTAAGAAAGACTTATTGTTTTATGAAACACTCTGGAATCCTGCAACATTCACCATTCATCACAATGCATCAAGGTACGCCCAGCTTTGGAAATTCCATTCACCCTTTGTATTATTTCTCTGAGAATTTTACAGCAAGTGAGATCTCCAAAATGAAAATAACAACAACCCCTTAAGCTTCAGTGGGGGGCGAATATATACATACGATTTTACAAAAATATCTGAGTTCTAAGTTATCTCAGACTTAATGTTCTCACCAACTTTTGAGATATTATTATCAGAAATTTATTACAGCATTGAATACAAAATAAAGGCGTCTTGATGTTCTGTCAGAAGATATTTTGGCCTTTGGGAGCTGCTAAGTCGGTTGGGATACTTTGATCAAATGCTGGAGAACCCGACTTTATGGCTCGTGCGCTGTATTTTGGGTCTGCCACCTGTGATTGTGATTGCTGCTGTGGTGAGTAAATAGCCCTGCTGAGTTGGCTCAGCATCTGTCCTTTCCTTGTGGAGTTATCCACCAAAATTCTGCCTGTGCATGATTGTTCGTAAACTGGAGAAAATTAACGCTACAGGTTCGGGCCTGATAAGATTATCTGTGTCAAATTCCTCCATACTTCCTGTGTGGGCAATTGGTGATTTATGATTGCCCCCATAGTCTCATCTGCTTCTGTATACTTAAAGAAATTTGGTGGTGTATCAAACAGGTGATCAATTTCATTCATGATAAAAAACAGGTTATCCACCCTATCATACAAATTCTGCCCTGATGCTGGCCCTGTTTCTGCTGAGGTACTAGGTTGTTTTGCAATTTGTGCTGCAGCATGGGCATCAACCCTTTTGATGTAATTTTCCAGGGTAAGCAGTCTTCCTACACTGCTTAATATGCTGGGGAGGCCTCTGTTTTGTAATGCCAGGAATCTGTCCAGGAATTTGTTGATTTCGGTCTGCATGTCCTGTGTTCTCCTCTCCAGTGTTCCAACTAGGCTTCTTAGTGTCAGGACTCTTTTAACTACTGAGATTGTTTCAGTCCTGTTAGTAATTCCCATGGTGGCCAGCTGAGAGCTTGTCTTGTTATTTAAAATATTGATCATTCTGCTGGCAGCATCTGGCATGTGGCCAAGGCTTGCTCTTGCTCTGTGTATTTCCTTGTTTGCCTTTGTGATGAGTACTATTTGCTCATCCATAGTCTCAATATACTGCCACTGATTGGTGATGGATCGACCAATGTTGCCCCAGAGGACTGCTTTTAATTCTGCTGTTACTTTTTCTAGTGCAAGCTCCTTTTCCAGTTCAGCTATTCTCTTTTTTAGAACTTTTATTTCTCTTTCCTTTGTTGCCTCATTCTGCTTGCTTTTGTCAAATCTTTCATTCACCTTAGTCAAAGACCTTTTGACTTCATCAAGCTCTTTCATTTGGGATTCAAGAACTCGGATCTCAGATTGCAGCTTCTGCATATCCAGACTAGGAGTCTGCTCTGTTGTTGGCGTAGTTGTTGCTGTAGATGGTGCTGTAGTTCCTGTCTGCTGAGGAGGAAGAGTAGTTGTTGGAGGGGCTTCTTCAAGATTGATTACTTCCGGAGGGGGCTGGGAAGTTTGGCCCTCTTCTCTCTGTTTTAATGCTGTCTGTAATGCTGCCTTTGCAGCTTCTGATTGTCCTAGCTGGTCTTGAGTCCGAACCAGCTCCTTGTATAAGGATATCATCAAATCCGTAGCATCCTTTTCTAGCCTTTGCTGAGCAACTTCATCTGTTTGAGGATGGATGGTGGCTGGGAGCATGATTTTCCTCCTTAAGGTAGCCATGTCTTGATCCCTTATCTTCAACAGTTCCTGGATACCTTTAACATCTTTGGGATCATGTCCTATTTCTATAATTACATCCTCCAAGGACTTGATTCTGTTGTCCTTGGCTTGTGATGATGCTCTCTCCAATTCCAGCTGAGAGGCTGTATTATCAAGGCTGCTCTTCAATTTGTAGTTTTCCAATGTTTCATCTGCCAAGGAGGCATACACCATTTCACCAGTTTGTTTATGCAGTTCGATTTTATCCATAGGGTGTATATCTTTGGCTAGAACCTCCATGTTGGTCCTTAGGTAATCCGAGGTAGATTGGGGGTGCAGAGTTGTGGGCATGAAGTGACTCATGATCATTTTGCCTTCACTTACATCAAAGGCAGACATGAGTCTTTGTTGATTGGTGGGAGCCAGGTTCAGCAAATGATTGTACAGCTGTACTTTAATAGGATCACTCCTCCTTTTAATGTCGATAAACTGCTGTTTGATGCTTACCTGTCCTTCTTTGTGCTGGCTGGAGGAGCTGACCTCCCCTCCCATAGCTCTATCATGTTCATGCTGGAATGAACTGGCTGATACTTCTTGGCTGGGTGGGCCCATGCCCGATGCTTGTCTTATTGCCTCATCATCTTCTGGGAAGTCATTCAACCTTTGCCTTTTCTCTCCCTGATTGATGGATGAAGTCAGGGGAGTCTCTCTATCTCTTTTCCTGGTTAAGTCCTCCTTTTGTGGGGTTTGGAGGACCGATGTATCAAAGGTAGTTTCTGCCCTAGGAGGCACTATATTCTGAGCCTGTTGCTCAGTGGAACTAGGAGTGTCAATCACCCTTTCTTGCTGCAAGGGTTGTTGTTCCTTAAGTGGCACTTCTTCTTGCTGCTGCCCTTGTTCCTGCTGTTCCATCTCTTCTTGCTGTTGTAGCAATGTTTCCACTTGCTCTTCTGTCAATGGAGGTGGTTGTTCCACCTGTTTCCCTTTATCTTTACTGGCTGTTTGTGGTGTTTTCCCGGCAGCTTGCTGCTGTGTTGTTGATGATGTAGTAGCTGCTCCAAGCTGTCTTCTGTATGAATGAGGAACCTGTCCACAATTTTCCAAGTCAGCTTGCTTTTGTATATTTCTAGCTTCTCTTTCTAGAAGCTCTTCAGCAGTTATTTCTTCTTCTAAGGTACCCTCTTCCCAGCTTAATGCATTGGCATATTGTTCAATCTCAGGTTGTCTCTTGTGTGCATAACCACCCAATTTGTATTTTATCCTCCTGAGGGAGACAAAATGATTGGGGTCATAGGGTATCCATTCAAAACTAGTTTGCAGTCTGAGGCCTTCCAGGATAGTGTTTGCCTCTTTCCATCCCTCCTCTTTTCTGTTATATAGGAAAGGACCCAGCTGGCTCCTCACCTTTAGCTGTGACTTCTTGTTCTTGCTCTGAAAATGCAGGTAGTCTGAGTTGCCAAACTGTCTGAAATATTCCAAGGCAAAAAGCCTCATGGGGACATACCTTGGCAATCTAAAAGGTGTCAACTCACAGCCATATATTCTGATGACTGTGTGGTTTTGGTAGAGGTACCAATTACCAATGCTGTAGGTTTTGTTTAGGTGAAGAACTCTCTTCATATCATCAGTTAGCCTTGGAGGAGGAACACCATGCAATACTGTCAAGGTTGGATAAATGAATAAGTCAATGAACTCATTGTATGTGTAAGGTGACACAGATGTATAGTGAAAGACAGAGGTCCAGAACACCACTGATCTTGGATTTCCTTGGGCATTGAGTTGCTTCAAAGGAAAAGAGAAGGTAGCTGGTTGATAAAACAAGAAGAGGTGGTATATGTATGAGGTATACCTGAATAGTCTTTCTCTCTTCAAGTTCATAAACTGGTCATGGATTTTATCTGCAATGTATGTAGCATAATCATAATGCACAGCTGGGGGCTTACCAGGAGAGAATAGAGACAGCATTGCTATTATGGTTTCATCCACATCTTCCATTCCCTTGAATCCTAGGGCATAGCTGATCAAATCCACTAACATCCTGCCCAATTCATTCAAGTACTGATATCCAATAGGTGGAGTTCTGACTGATTCAGAGCCTGGTTTTACAAACAACTGATTGATTTTAATGATTTGGTCAATTGACAGCTTGCTCCCTTTCTTTATCAAATTCTGCATATTGAGGGGGGTCAATTGCTTGGCAGTATGAAAGTGCAGCATCTCATTAATACTCTCTGGGGTGATCTGGAACAGGACTGAGCCTGTGGGGCTGATGACAGCTCTTTGGTTTGGGTCATAGCATTCCTGGCAGCTGTATATCAACTCTGGCATAGGATTTACCTGGGGGAGGTTGTAGATTGGCAGGTTTGAGTCCCAAATCCCCAAGATGTCTGCTCCACTCAGGTGCTGGGCTTTCAACTCATTCAGCATCTGGATATTGTATTTGGAGCCCATAAGAAACCAGTCCAGCATTTGGTAATCCATATCTCCCAGGGCTTTCCACTCCAATTCCTGGTGAGGGGCATTGAGGGGCTTGATGGTGAGAGCAATGGGAGTCTCCATGATCTTCTTCAAAGTTCAACAATTGTAGGTGGATGGTTTAATGGAAGCAACACAGAATAGAAGTGATTTTCTGTAAAAACAGTTTGTATCTCAGATACCAGAGGAGGAATTTACACAACAGCAGTTGAAATACTGTTTGTTTCAGGAGCAGGGCTTCTCTATGGTCTCACTATGTCCTCTTTTAGCGGGTGAATTGAGTTTAACAAGAAATTTGCCGGGAATACGCAGTGAATGTTGTTTTTGAGCAAAATTACAGGTATTAAGGCTCGGCTGATGTTTTTGGACTTCACAGTTGCAAATGTGGATGTGCAGAGGGAAATGGCCGGTGAAAATATAATTTTTAAGGTCTCCTTAGCCCTCTGAGTAACTTTAATTTCAATAACAGGCGTATGGAGGGCAGCAAACGGTAAATACCTGTTAATTGACGAACAGAGGTCGCATAGGCGTGCACGGTTGGAGCTCTGGAGGTCGCCTTGGTTAACTGAGCAGGTTGGCGAAAATTTGGACGTAAACAGCCATGCAGAGCCGAAGTAGCGACAGGAGTAAAAAGTGAGAAAAACACGGTTTTTTGGGTTAATATGGACCTTTTTACCATTTTGGCACTTTTTAGTGATGACATCAGCATGACGTCATTGGCGGGTCAAGGTCAAGTGACGTCAGCTGACGTCATCGGGTGACGTGGCGGTAAGCAATTGGTCCATGGGGGCGATGAGGTGGCGGCCATGTCATCAGCGAGGTGGACCAATCAACGGCAAAAGGATAAGCAGAAATGACGTGGCGATATGACATAGGAGGGCAGCTGGTGGTCAGGACCGTAGCGGTTACGGTTAAGGCTAGCCGCTACGGACTCTCGGGGCGGTCTGGGTACGGCGCTGAAAGTGTCAGGCCTGGCTCCGAGAGCCCTTGTTGTTTGACGCGTGGCCTGCCCGTGACGTGACGCAACGTCACTTTCTCGGGCGGTAAAGAACCACCATGGGGGCTGCTCCGATATTGCTGTGGATCGTCGGATCCTCGGGACCTGATCCGACGGTGGGCGGAGCAACAACGTGCTCGGAGTATATGCGCGGGCGGAAAACTTTGGGTTGTGGGTTTTTTGATGTTTTTTCAATGTTTTCCATTAAAACAAACTGCGCGCTAACCTTTTGGAAATGTGCCAGAGGCGGGCTTTTTAGACTTTGGGTAATTTTTGCAAAGGATTTAAGGGTAAAAGAGGGTTTATAAGGGTTTTTTTCAATGCAAATGGTGGTTTGGGGAGCAAGTTGGCTTGTAGCAAGGGGGAATGGGACGTGATAGGTTCACCAAGGTGACCAGAGGTCACTTTGGTTCCTTTTGAAGAACATATGGCTATAATGCCAAGGGGAGGAGTATTTATAGAATTTGGGGCTTTATACACCATAGTGTTAATATTATTAGGGGAAGGGTAAGATAGGGGAGCTATATAGTAGAATTAGAGGTTAATATGAATGAGGGAGCAAATGAAGGGGATCTCACTGAGTTTATCTGAAATTGATTTAGTTTTGAGAGTAGATCAAAATGAAAAGATCTTAGACAAGAAATGTGGCCTTTGTGTGAACAAGAACCACCATAAAACCATGGTCTTTCTCCATGAATCTCAGCTGAAAAGGGAATGTTAATAATGGAGTGAAGGGGGAAAGGGAGGTTAGTCATGCTCCTTGCTGTAATTTGATGGAATTAACCACTTTGTCCATTGATAGATTTTGCCTTGGCAATACATCTTTTGACATATGTGCAATGGTGAAAATGCCCTTTCTGCAACCACAACTACTTACCCAGCTATTTTCCTAGCATTTTTTGTTTCTCCATTGGAGGGTGCACTTGGACTTGCAAACCCTTACTTGCCTTTTCTTTTCTTTGGCTTTTTCTTTATTCTTTTCTATCTACTTCTACCCTTATCTCTTCCAAGGTCCCAGATTAGGCTGTTGGGATCCTTTTCTTCTCTACCTAAACTAGTTGTCTGCCAAGATTAAGCAGTTTGGACAGACTCCTTTCTCTATTCTACAACAGAAAATTTAAACATGGCATGATCCAGATTAGACTTTTGGACCATCCATCAAAATTTGAAATAAGGTCATCAATATTTGAAACACTTTACACACCTCTTGTTTTCTAGGAAATATGGGATCTTTGTGATATCAAAGCAGAGCATATTTGGACTTTCCTTGGCCAATCATGAAATATGAAACCTATTGGTATAGGTATCCAACAGTGGCTCCACATGGGGATGGTTTTTCTTTTGAAAGACCAAGAACAGCAGGTCAGATTGCCTTGTTCTTTGACTGCCCATCTCAATCTTGAAATCTCGCTGCTTTGATGTATCAAAACTGTGTGCCTCCTTTTTGAAAGACCTCTGATCCTATTGCCTCTTGCTGGTTGGTGAATCACTTGGAAAACTGTATTTTACAATCTAAAACAGAAAACTATATGTACATCCGCATATATACAAGGGAACCTGATGTTGCAATCATGGGAAATAATCAAAATAATGCTTCAGCATCCTGCCATTGACAGGACCTTCATCCAAGTCAGTTTCAGTCAGACTCTTGAGGAAGTAAGTGTTGTTACCTTGTACTGCTTGGACAGCAAATGGTCCTCTCCATAAAGAGTCAAATTTTCCATGTTTTCCTTTCTCTTCTCTTCTTGCATCCCACTTTAAGACTTTGTCCCCCACATTGAAATCTTCTACTTTGGTTCTCCTATCAAAGGCCTTTTTCAATTTTTCTTGTAATATCTGCACTCTGCTGAAAACTTGTTCTCTAGTTTGCTGTAAACAGATTATCTGATTGATCCTCCTTTGCATATCATTTGGCTCTGCTTGACTTTCTTGCAGAAGCTTCATAACCGGTACTCCTAGTGATGAAGGAAATCTGGCTTCTAATCCATAGACTAACTCATATGGGCTGGTCCCAATTGATCTTTTGGTTGTTAGTCTATCTGCCCATAAAGCATTTACTAGTTTTTTATGCCAGTTCTTTTTATTCTCTTCCAGCACTTTCTTTATGATATTTATTAAACTTTTGTTTGATGATTCAGCAAGACCATTTCCTTGAGGATAGTAAGCAGTAGAATGGCCCAAAGTAATGTGAAATTTATGGCAGAAGTTCACCATTTTCTTGGATCTGAAGGCAGCAGCATTGTCTGTTATTATCTTGTCTGGACAGCCAAATCTAGCCAGTATATTGTTTTCCAAAAACTGAATAATTACTGAATCATTTGCTTGTCTGCATGGGGCAACTTCAATCCACTTGGTGAAGTAGTCTGTTGCTGTTAAAATCCATCTGTGTTGTCCTGAAGATGAGGGGTGAATTTCCCCAATGAAATCCAAGCCCCATTGTTGGAAGGGTCTTTCTGTTGCAATGGGCTTCAAAGGAAGTGGCAGCAACTGTCTTTTGCCTTCAAACAGTTGGCATTTGTGGCATGAGGTTGTAAATTTCTTAACATCAGAGAACATGGTGGGCCAGTAATAACCAGCCCTCAATATCTTGTCCACAGTGGACTTCCAGTACAAATGTCCACCACAGTCTCCAGCATGGAAATCTTGCATGATATTGTTAGTTTCATTCTCTATTAGACAGTGCAGCAATATACCTTCATGGTTTTTCCAAAGTAAATTTCCATCTATCACACAAAATCTAGATGTTTTCATTTTTAGGAACCTACACTTAGTTCTGGACAGTCCTGGGGGAGCACACAGGTTTTGTAACACATAGCAGATATCAGAGTACCAAGGAGATTGTTCAAAGGCTAGATTGATCTTTGGAGTCGCCAGCTCTGTTTCACTGTCCAGTTGGTTGATATCTAAGGCTTGGAAATTTGCTTCTGTCATTAATTTGGCCAAACCTTGCCCTTTTATCAGCTTAGTAGGTTTTATTTCAATGTCAAATTCTAGTATATTGGCAATCCATTTTCCTCTCCTACCCTCTAAGTTTTCTTGGGTGAGAATGTCTTTGACAATAGGACTTGGTACATAAGCCACAACATGGGAGTAAAGGATGTAAATCCTAAAGTCTTTAATAGCTTTGATCAAAGCATAGGCTTGCTTCTCCATAATTTGATACTTTAGAGGGGCATCTCTAAGAGCTCTGCTGAAAAAGGCAATAGGCTTCTCATTCCCTTGGTCATCTTTCTGTAATAAAACAGCAGCAATAGTATGTTGGGAGGCAAAGGAGAAAATGATAAAGTCTCTGTCAAACTGAGGATTGGTTAACACTGGGGTTTGAGTCAAGGCCAATTTTATACTTTCAAAGGCTTGTTTTGCTTCGACAGTCCATTTGACCTTTGAATCTTTCTTTAGCATATTGTTTAGTAATCTGATTAATTCTGCTAAATTAGGGATAAACCTTCTTAAAAAGTTGATTTTCCCTAAGAATCCTTGCAACTCCTTGACATTCCTTGGGTGAGGCATTTGTAGGATAGCTTGTATCCTATCTGGATCAATTCTTATGCCATGTTTTGAAATAATGTGTCCTAAGAGTTTCCCTTCTTCCAAGCCAAATAATGACTTCTTGGGGTTTAAGGAAATGCCATATTTCCTGCATGTTATGAAAATCTGTCTCAAATGTTTCAAGTGTTCTTGGTCAGATTTTGAAAAGGGTGTAAGATCATCTAAGTAAATGACCAAGAAGTCATGAATTTCTTTTGCAAAAGCAATGTCCATCGCTCTTTGAAACGTTGCCCCTGCGTTTTTCAATCCAAAGGGCATTTTCACATACTTGAAAGTTCCCCATGGGGTTGTAAATGCAGTTTTGTCTTGATCATCAGGGTGTACTAGGATTTGATTGAAGCCTGAGAATCCATCAAGCAATGATATCCTTGAAGCCCCTACTACTCTTTGAAGAATATGATCCATTTTGGGTAACGGGTAGTTATCTTTGAGTGATACTTGATTCAAATTCCTTAAATCTACACAAAGTCTAATCTCACCAGTTTTCTTTCTTGTAGGGACCAAATTTGAAATCCACTCAGAGAACCTGATTGGTGCTATGATACCAGCTTTGAACATTTTATGTAATTCTTTTTCAATGGAAGGAAGGAGCACAGGATTGATCCTTCTCAATTTCTGTTTGAATGGTTTTTGATTGGGCTTGAGGGGAATGGTATGCTGGATAACAGAAGTATCATAAGACTTTAAATCCTCATAACCCCAAGCAAAAACATCTTGAAATTCTTAAAGAGATCAATGTATTTGGGCTTTTGATCAGGGGGCAAAGGGGCAGATAGCTTTATTATTTTAGGCTTGTCAATAGTACCAATGTTGCATTCTTCAACTGTTGCATCTAATGGCTGCATCTTTGGCTTCCTAGGGATGTCATTTGAGTCAAAAATATCCTCTAGTGGGGTAAGGCCTACTGGAAGGAAATTGTCTTTGAGTTGTATGATTTCAGCTTCAGCGTTGCTCATCTCTTCACAGTCAATTTGGTGAATTTGCTGAATGTTTTCATTGCTGAAAATGGTTGGAGTCAGTAATTGTTTTGCTGTTCTAGGTGACATTGGGTGAGCAGACTGTTGAAACTGTATTTGTGATGGACTTGCTCCATCAAGTATTTGTGATTGACTTGCTGACTCAAGTATTTGTGATTGACTTGCTGACTCAAGTATTTGTGATTGACTTGCTGACTCAAGTATTTGTGATTGACTTGCTGACTCAAGTATTTGTGATTGACTTGCTCCATCAATATCAATATTTAATCCTGTGAACTCTTGTTGCAAGGTTAAAAAATTGTTTATTTGCATGTCATCCTCAAATACTTGCCATTCTTTGACATTGTTTGGAATAGAGGGTCTGTATTTGACCTCGGCTGTGAAACAGTTATTGGGTTCTAATGGGAATTTGAAGGTGCTGGCAAATGTAGCTAAGCTGTGTGCATGGAGATTGTGGCCCCTTGAAATTTTTGTGATAACACACTCAGAGAAGGTCTCTAATATTTCAATTACAGCAGATCTGTAGGACCTCAATCTTTTGTCATTGGTGACAAAGTTTCCTTTCACTTGTTGAATTACTAGATCAGAGTCTCCCATGATGGAGAGTTTAGGAGCTTGTAGTGATTTTGCTAGCTTTAGGCCCAGCAACAGAGCTTCGTATTCTACCATATTGTTAGTGCATCTAAAATTCAATCTATAAGCCCTGCCTTCTGCATAGTCTTTCTCTTTGTTATGTATCCACACTCCAGCTCCTGCCCCTAACTTGTTAACTGAGCCATCAAATTCCAGGACCCACAGGATGTCTTGCTGAACAGGAGATTTAAAATTCTGTTCATGGGATGGCAATGTGAGCATGAGTTGGGGTTTCTTTTCCCATTTGTTTTCTAGGACAATTTCATCACTTTTTTGACAATCTTTGACAACTAGAGGAGGGATACTGTGTATTGTTGGGCTGATTGATGTTTGGCAGGTGATACTTGTTTGATCAATGTTTTGTTCTTGTGTGAGTGTTTCGGTCCTAATGTCATTGTTTGAGAGGCTTGTGCTGTCATTGAAGAGGATGAAGGAGTCTATGTCCGAATGGACAGCATATATTGGAAAGTTTTGAGGCTTTTCTTCACTGCTGACCATATACTTCATGAGTGTTTCCCTGTACAGTCTTTTTGGTTGCCCAAAGACAGAGATAGTGGCATATGACATATCTAATTGCAGGGAGCCTTGGAGCTTGGCTCCCATGATCTTGATAACAGCATCCCATATTTAGGTGGGATATCAGCGACTACAACATCCATTAGAATGGTTTTGTTGGGATATTGAACCAGAGACACACATAAATCTTTTATTAGGCCTAAACATTTGACTTGGCTAGAATCAAAAGAAAACAGGTCTTTGTATGGTCTTGTTATATCCAAGTTCAATCTTTCCATGACTGCTTTTGGCATAAGGTTGTTGTGAGAGGGCCTGAGTCGAACATTGCATTATGTAGTATTTTATCATGAACATGCAGGCTGACATAAAAAGGTAAAACCCTTGTGACCATAGTTTTTCCATCTACCTCTGGGCCAAACAGTAATTCTGGAGTGTCATCTAGCACATTTACATCATCTTTGCTATTAGTGAGTTGAAGGGATTTCTTGATCTGTTGTTTGTATATGTCATGCTTGGCTAGCTCTGAGAGAGGAATTGCTATTTTTAGCTTGCCAATCTCTGTGCCTAGGTCAAAAGGTTTGTCAACTTGGGTTTTAGAGTCACGGATACCAGTCTTTTCTTTGTTCATTAAATCTTCTTGTTGGATTTCATCTTGATTTTGAGACCTGCCCCTTTTACTCATGTCTTGAGGGGTAAAATTTGAATCAGGGTGAGAGGACGAAGTTGCCATGGGCTGTTGTAGTGGGGACAGCAGTTCAGTAACCTCCTCAACTACAATTTCTTCTGCAGGAAAGTTTATTTTGTCATTGGGTTCTGTGATCATGGTTTCTTTAGACCTCTGTTTATCCTTTATCTTGTCGGGCTGGTTTACATTCACAGTCCTACTCCTCAGTTTATACTGTTTATGGACTTCATAGACAGCAGTATCATATCCTTGTTTAAAGTCAAAGGATTCTCCTGATTTAGTTTGGAATGTTTTGCTTTCATCCTCCTCATGGTCTTCTTGCGTTAGGAAAACATGGCTTTTACCATCCAGACCCATTAAGTTAATTTCAGGATCTTCACTGAGCTGATTGGCTGTGGAAGTTTCTGCATAGTTTTCTTGAAAAGGGGGTCTAATGTCTTGGTCAGCACTTGTCTTTCCTATGTTTGGGTTCTGAGTTCTCCTAAAATTCGGGTTTCTAGGAGGGTTGCTTTGTGATGCCTCCCATGATGATTTTCTTTCAACTGATTCCACTCTTTCACCCAATCTTTTCATGTTGTTTAGTATTACATCCAGCTTTTGATCAAAACCTGAGGGTTCTTCTCTGAAGCCAGTCTTCTTTTCCAACTTTGCCCTGTTTCTTTTGGCAATTAGGTTAGCCTCTACAGTGACTGCAACCTTTGAGCTTCTGCAAGGGTTGGAGGATCTCTTTCTTTCAATTGATAGGCCATATCAGAATCAAAAAAACCGTCAGGGAAGTTATACAGGGCCAAATCAGGAGGGGGCCTTAAGTTCTGTGGGATAGCATTATATACATTGTTAAACCTAGCACAATATTCCAAAACTGTTTCTTGGGGACCTCTTTTAATAGAGTTATATTCACCAAGTATGTGGAGAGGATCTTTCTTCTTCTCCCATCTCTCAGTAAAGGCTTCGTAAAGCTGATCAGGTGTTGCAATGGAGTTTGCATTGAGGGATCTGAACCAAGTTCTAACATCCCAGTTAAGCTTTGAACAAAAATTCTCATCCCGACACTGTTATCATCTATTTCATAGGTCTCAAAGTGGTCTTGCATCTTCTTAGCATGCTGGACAGCTGTCAAAGGGCCATGGGAGTCAAAAAATGAGATTTTGGTTTGGTAGTCTTGGGGTAGAGCTGGAGCATTAGCTGGTATCTGCAGAGGTGCATACCTGTTGGCCATGTTTATGGGATTTACAGGGTTGACAGGAATAAATGGGACAGCAGGGATTACTGGTGTAACAGGGTTAATGGGATGGGTAACAAATGGGGAACTGGTTGAAAGAGTATGTGCAGTGGGTGAAGATGTAAGAGGAGGACTTTGAGGTGTTGATGATGAACTAGGGGAACTAGGAGTGGACCGGAAAAGAACTTTGCAGGGTGTGGGAATGCAGATAGGTGATCTGAAATTATATCTGACTCAGCAGGCTTCTCCTGCTTTTGCTGTCTCCTAATGTTCTTTGGAATGATATTTGGATATCAACAATGATAGGTTGATTAGGGTCAGGGTTTGCCCTAGTGTGCCTTGGGTTTCTTTTGGGAGCCAGCTTCTAATTTCTTTTGAATTTGTTACAAGAAGTTTATATATGCAAGGACTGGATGTGAATTTTGGAATGGCTATATATGTTCCAAAGCTGGGATGAAGATTCCCTAATTAGCTCTTCCCTAAAGCTGTCCCTGTATTACAGAAACAGTTCTAAGGCCTCTTGGCTAGTTTCAGGCTTGATGGTAGCTTTGGAAGATAGATAGTAATTGAAAAATCTTAAGAACTCCCCAGTGGAGTCGCCAATTATGTTAACACCCAGGTTGTTCCCTATGACTCCCAAGGGAATACGGCCGGGGTAACCACTAACCAATCTTTGGATCACTGCTTCTAGCCAAACTGTGATCAGAGAGGGCTCTCTCTTTATGATTTGTATCTGTTATGATAGTGTTTTAGGCTAGGTATTACGCACAGGTTTTGTTTATGTTTTGGTTGAAGATTTTCTTTCAGGTCTTGTGATATAATGTTCAAAGAGTCAAATATCATTGGGCAATGGAGTCTATGGCTGTAGGTGTCTAGAAACCTTGAGGTGAATTGGTGAAACTTACAGGGCCATTTGGATACTTCATATAACAAAATTTTTGATTTACAACACAAACAGGTGAAAAAACCAGTGAAAGCAATTAAGAATTTTCACTAAAGTATTCAAGTATTTCCACCAAACTAGGTATGAGAAACGGATAGATGTCTCAGGAGCAAACTTGAATCCCTGGGAATGTCTATCACTGTAAAAGATATAGTTTTAAAGTGCAGCAATTAAGAATTACACTTCATTCACTGTATCTGAAGAAAACATGGATAATAGCTTAGATTGAGTTCAGGGTAATCAGTGATTAAATCCTGGAACTATTCTTCTACTTTGCTATTAAGTATAAAACATTTAAACAATAAAAGAGAACAAAATCCTCGAAAACATGTAACACAGAGATTTAAGAAAGACTTATTGTTTTATGAAACACTCTGGAATCCTGCAACATTCACCATTCATCACAATGCATCAAGGTACGCCCAGCTTTGGAAATTCCATTCACCCTTTGTATTATTTCTCTGAGAATTTTACAGCAAGTGAGATCTCCAAAATGAAAATAACAACAACCCCTTAAGCTTCAGTGGGGGGCGAATATATACATACGATTTTACAAAAATATCTGAGTTCTAAGTTATCTCAGACTTAATGTTCTCACCAACTTTTGAGATATTATTATCAGAAATTTATTACAGCATTGAATACAAAATAAAGGCGTCTTGATGTTCTGTCAGAAGATATTTTGGCCTTTGGGAGCTGCTAAGTCGGTTGGGATACTTTGATCAAATGCTGGAGAACCCGACTTTATGGCTCGTGCGCTGTATTTTGGGTCTGCCACCTGTGATTGTGATTGCTGTGTGGTGAGTAAATAGCCCTGCTGAGTTGGCTCAGCATCTGTCCTTTCCTTGTGGAGTTATCCACCAAAATTCTGCCTGTGCATGATTGTTCGTAAACTGGAGAAAATTAACGCTACAGGTTCGGGCCTGATAAGATTATCTGTGTCAAATTCCTCCATACTTCCTGTGTGGGCAATTGGTGATTTATGATTGCCCCCATAGTCTCATCTGCTTCTGTATACTTAAAGAAATTTGGTGGTGTATCAAACAGGTGATCAATTTCATTCATGATAAAAAACAGGTTATCCACCCTATCATACAAATTCTGCCCTGATGCTGGCCCTGTTTCTGCTGAGGTACTAGGTTGTTTTGCAATTTGTGCTGCAGCATGGGCATCAACCCTTTTGATGTAATTTTCCAGGGTAAGCAGTCTTCCTACACTGCTTAATATGCTGGGGAGGCCTCTGTTTTGTAATGCCAGGAATCTGTCCAGGAATTTGTTGATTTCGGTCTGCATGTCCTGTGTTCTCCTCTCCAGTGTTCCAACTAGGCTTCTTAGTGTCAGGACTCTTTTAACTACTGAGATTGTTTCAGTCCTGTTAGTAATTCCCATGGTGGCCAGCTGAGAGCTTGTCTTGTTATTTAAAATATTGATCATTCTGCTGGCAGCATCTGGCATGTGGCCAAGGCTTGCTCTTGCTCTGTGTATTTCCTTGTTTGCCTTTGTGATGAGTACTATTTGCTCATCCATAGTCTCAATATACTGCCACTGATTGGTGATGGATCGACCAATGTTGCCCCAGAGGACTGCTTTTAATTCTGCTGTTACTTTTTCTAGTGCAAGCTCCTTTTCCAGTTCATTCAGCTATTCTCTTTTTTAGACTTTTATTTCTCTTTCCTTTGTTGCCTCATTCTGCTTGCTTTTGTCAAATCTTTCATTCACCTTAGTCAAAGACCTTTTGACTTCATCAAGCTCTTTCATTTGGGATTCAAGAACTCGGATCTCAGCTTGCAGCTTCTGCATATCCAGACTAGGAGTCTGCTCTGTTGTTGGCGTAGTTGTTGCTGTAGATGGTGCTGTAGTTCCTGTCTGCTGAGGAGGAAGAGTAGTTGTTGGAGGGGCTTCTCCAAGATTGATTACTTCCGGAGGGGGCTGGGAAGTTTGGCCCTCTTCTCTCTGTTTTAATGTTGTCTGTAATGCTGCCTTTGCAGCTTCTGATTGTCCTAGCTGGTCTTGAGTCCGAACCAGCTCCTTGTATAAGGATATCATCAAATCCGTAGCATCCTTTTCTAGCCTTTGCTGAGCAACTTCATCTGTTTGAGGATGGATGGTGGCTGGGAGCTTGATTTTCTCCTTAAGGCAGCCATGTCTTGATCCCTTATCTTCAACAGTTCCTGGATACCTTTAACATCTTTAGGATCATGTCCTATTTCTATAATTACATCCTCCAAGGACTTGATTCTGTTGTCCTTGGCTTGTGATGATGCTCTCTCCAATTCCAGCTGAGAGGCTGTATTATCAAGGCTGCTCTTCAATTTGTAGTTTTCCAATGTTTCATCTGCCAAGGAGGCATACACCATTTCACCAGTTTGTTTATGCAGGTCGTTATTTTATCCATAGGGTGTATATCTTTGGCCAGAACCTCCATGTTGGTCCTTAGGTAATCAGAGGTAGATTGGGGGGTGCAGAGTTGTGGGCATGAAGTGACTCATGATCATTTTGCCTTCACTTACATCAAAGGCAGACATGAGTCTTTGCTGATTGGTGGGAGCCAGGTTCAGCAAATGATTGTACAGCTGTACTTTAATAGGATCACTCCTCCTTTTAATGTCGATAAACTGCTGTTTGATGCTTACCTGTCCTTCTTTGTGCTGGCTGGAGGAGCTGACCTCCCCTCCCATAGCTCTATCATGTTCATGCTGGAATGAACTGGCTGATACTTCTCGGCTGGGTGGGCCCATGCCCGATGCTTGTCTTATTGCCTCATCATCTTCTGGGAAGTCATTCAACCTTTGCCTTTTCTCTCCCTGATTGATGGATGAAGTCAGGGGAGTCTCTCTATCTCTTTTCCTGGTTAAGTCCTCCTTTTGTGGGGTTTGGAGGACCGATGTATCAAAGGTAGTTTCTGCCCTAGGAGGCACTATATTCTGAGCCTGTTGCTCAGTGGAACTAGGAGTGTCAATCACCCTCTCTTGCTGCAAGGGTTGCTGTTCCTTAAGTGGCACTTCTTCTTGCTGCTGCCCTTGTTCCTGCTGTTCCATCTCTTCTTGCTGTTGTAGCAATGTTTCCACTTGCTCTTCTGTCAATGGAGGTGGTTGTTCCACCTGTTTCCCTTTATCTTTACTGGCTGTTTGTGGTGTTTTCCCGGCAGCTTGCTGCTGTGTTGTTGATGATGTAGTAGCTGCTCCAAGCTGTCTTCTGTATGAATGAGGAACCTGTCCACAATTTTCCAAGTCAGCTTGCTTTTGTATATTTCTAGCTTCTCTTTCTAGAAGCTCTTCAGCAGTTATTTCTTCTTCTAAGGTACCCTCTTCCCAGCTTAATGCATTGGCATATTGTTCAATCTCAGGTTGTCTCTTGTGTGCATAACCACCCAATTTGTATTTTATCCTCCTGAGGGAGACAAAATGATTGGGGTCATAGGGTATCCATTCAAAACTAGTTTGCAGTCTGAGGCCTTCCAGGATAGTGTTTGCCTCTTTCCATCCCTCCTCTTTTCTGTTATATAGGAAAGGACCCAGCTGGCTCCTCACCTTTAGCTGTGACTTCTTGTTCTTGCTCTGAAAATGCAGGTAGTCTGAGTTGCCAAACTGTCTGAAATATTCCAAGGCAAAAAGCCTCATGGGGACATACCTTGGCAATCTAAAAGGTGTCAACTCACAGCCATATATTCTGATGACTGTGTGGTTTTGGTAGAGGTACCAATTACCAATGCTGTAGGTTTTGTTTAGGTGAAGAACTCTCTTCATATCATCAGTTAGCCTTGGAGGAGGAACACCATGCAATACTGTCAAGGCTGGATAAATGAATAAGTCAATGAACTCATTGTATGTGTAAGGTGACACAGATGTATAGTGAAAGACAGAGGTCCAGAACACCACTGATCTTGGATTTCCTTGGGCATTGAGTTGCTTCAAAGGAAAGAGAGAGGTAGCTGGTTGATAAAACAAGAAGAGGTGGTATATGTATGAGGTATACCTGAATAGTCTTTCTCTCTTCAAGTTCATAAACTGGTCATGGATTTTATCTGCAATGTATGTAGCATAATCATAATGCACAGCTGGGGGCTTACCAGGAGAGAATAGAGACAGCATTGCTATTATGGTTTCATCCACATCTTCCATTCCCTTGAATCCTAGGGCATAGCTGATCAAATCCACTAACATCCTGCCCAATTCATTCAAGTACTGATATCCAATAGGAGGAGTTCTGACTGATTCAGAGCCTGGTTTTACAAACAACTGATTGATTTTAATGATTTGGTCAATTGACAGCTTGCTCCCTTTCTTTATCAAATTCTGCATATTGAGGGGGGTCAATTGCTTGGCAGTATGGAAGTGCAGCATCTCATTAATACTCTCTGGGGTGATCTGGAACAGGATGAGCCTGTGGGGCTGATGACAGCTCTTTGGTTTGGGTCATAGCATTCCTGGCAGCTGTTATATCAACTCTGGCATAGGATTTACCTGGGGGAGGTTGTAGATTGGCAGGTTTGAGTCCCAAATCCCCAAGATGTCTGCTCCACTCAGGTGCTGGGCTTTCAACTCATTCAGCATCTGGATATTGTATTTGGAGCCCATAAGAAACCAGTCCAGCATTTGGTAATCCATATCTCCCAGGGCTTTCCACTCCAATTCCTGGTGAGGGGCATTGAGGGGCTTGATGTTGAGAGCAATGGGAGTCTCCATGATCTTCTTCAAAGTTCAACAATTGTAGGTGGATGGTTTAATGGAAGCACCACAGAATAGAAGTGATTTTCTGTAAAAACAGTTTGTATCTCAGATACCAGAGGAGGAATTTACACAACAGCAGTTGAAATACTGTTTGTTTCAGGAGCAGGGCTTCTCTATGGTCTCACCTATGTCTCTATTTAGCGGGTGAATTGAGTTTTAACAGAAATTTGCCGGGAATACGCAGTGAATGTTGTTTTGACAGCGAAATACAGGTATTAAGGCTCGGCTGATGTTTTGGACTTCACAGTTGCAAATGTGGATGTGCAGAGGGAAAATGGCCCGTGTGAAAATATAAATTTTTAAGGTCTCCTTAGCCCTCTGAGTAACTTTAATTTCAATAACAGGCGTATGGAGGGCAGCAAACGGTTAAATACCTGTTAATTGACGAGAAGAGAGGTCCGCATAGGCAATTGCACGGGTTGGAGCTCTGGAGGGTCGCCTTGGTTAAC